>CM064486.1:64930036-65299345 GCA_032716605.1 Paralithodes platypus
TTGTTTGATTTGTAAGATCATTCAACCAAAGTTTGATATTAAAATATATATGGAACTGTATTTTGTGTGTCTATGTGAGTGAGGGACAAACAGAACTGAGGAGCGAGTGCCTAGATGAAAGTTACAGGCCAAAATCTACGTTCGCCAAAATGCCGGAAACGGAGTTTGAAGCAATTTGTCATAGGAAAAGGGACTGATTCAGAGTCCAGAGCTCACTGTTGAATAGAAGAAGATGAATAATATTTCACTCTTGGTGGAGTTGCATAAGTAGTGTGGATTTCTAACGACGGGTACTATGTACTACAGTAAGAGGGTATCACAGGGAGACCTGAGGAACACAGATTATTGTAGTACGATAGAAGCAGAGATTGCGGAAAAGTCAGCAGGGAATACAGTTATTATGTACAGTAAAACATCTAAAGACCTTCTGTATACCCAAGAGTGTGGAAAGTCATCCAAAAAAATTATGATGTTAGGCATATGTAGGAGAGGGGGGGGGGGGGGGGAGAGGGACGAATAGCACCAGAACCATCCAAAGAGAAGTTTTTAGAGAAAGTGTTAGCAAAGAGTTCAGCTTTGTCAAAAGAAGAAGTGACAGTGGTGCCATCAAAGTGTGAAAGAGGAAGGAAAGACACAGATTTTTTTTTTAAAGATGTTTTTGGCTAGATGCCAGAAGGCTTGGGAAGAGCTAGAGTTGGATAGTTCAGTACATTTATTATTGATGAAAGAATGTTTGGCGAGGCGAAGAACAGATTTGGCTTGATTCTGGGCAGAAACATAGGAAGTATGAGATTCTTGAGTTTGAAAGCGATGGTACCGTTTGAATGCTTCCTCTTTATTGCGGATAGCAGTAGAGCAAGAATAGAGTAAACCAAGACTTTCCATGACCAAGAGGATTACCTCGGTAATGCGTTAAGCACTCTCCGAGGGACCCCGGTCATGGAAGCAAAAGTAGTTCCATGTGAAATCAAAGAAGTACTGCCGAAGAGCCACCCTGTTGGCCGCACCTAAGTGTCACATGTAGGACTTTGTACTGGGGAGATAGGACTGGTAACAGAGATAAGTTTATGGTCGGAGGAGCCCAAAGGAGAGCAAAGATTTACAGCATAAGCGGAAGGGTTAGAGGTTAGACATATGTTAAAAATGTTGGACCGTTCTACGAAGCGATCCGGAATACGGATGGGTTGCTGGACTAACTGCTCAAGGTCATTTAGGGTAGAAAAGATGAAGGCTTGTTCACCAGGATGGTCAGTGGAAAGAGAGGAGAGCCATTGATGGTGGTCAACTTTGGAATCTCCTAGGATGTAGATTTTTGTGAAAGGTGAGATGGATAGAATGTGTTACAGTTTAGAAGTTAGATAATCAAAGAATTTTTGGATAGTCAGTAGAGTTAGGGGAGAGATAAACAGTGCAGAAATATTTAATTTGAGTGACAAGAAAGCTTTAGCCTGAGAGTTGAGATTTCAGAAGAATCAAAGTTTGAACACGAGAGAAAGCAAGATTGTTGCGTACGTATACGTAACATTCACCTTTGGCTTGAAACTGAGCATAGAGATAGTAGGAGGATACAGAGAAGGGTTCGCTGTCAGTATTCCCAGACAACTGTGTGGTGTGGTGAGTGAGAACTGAGCGATCTCTGCCATACCCATAGCTTACTCTGACTGTGACTGTTCCTTTTACTTATATATTTTCTAGATTTCAAGTGACGGCGTCTCTTCCGTGGATTGACCTCCCAATCTGCCAGCCTAGAGGTTGGCAGATTGGAAGCCAAAGCGTAAATGTTTTTCCTTTCCCCTCAACTTTCTCTTTATAATTGCTGAGGGGCACAGGGCCTTGGGTGGGGGCTTTGGTATCCCGGGTGTTTCCGCGCCCTCCTCAGCTCCCCGCCATGGAGTGGCTTCGATCACCCTGCTTTATTGTGGTATCCGGGAGGTGTGCTCAGTTATGGCCTTGGCCTTGCTCAGGGCCTTGGGGCTGTTCGGCCAGGCAGCTTGGGGAACAGCAACAAAAACAAAAATGTGTTTCGGTGAGAAAGAGAAGATCGGAGTTGGCAGAGGAGAGGTGATGTTCCACAGAGTGGAACTTAAAGGAAAGGCCGCGTATGTTGCAGAAGTTAACCCTTTATTAGCGGCTCACCACTTAAGTCGTATTTTAATAAGCTGTGGCGGCACTCGACATAACTCGAGTGTCTAATTTCAGCACGTAAATGTGGCTGAGAGAGCAAGTGGTGGCAGGAGACTGCGAGCGTATGACTGCCCAGAGGCGAACCTACTGACACAAATCTCAGCTCCCTCCTCCCCTCTCTACTCGCTACATACTCAATTATGTACCGAAAGTACCGAATTCCGCTTTTTGCACTCGCGTTGCCCGGTTATGCAATAAAATTATCCATCATACAAGGATCGTTATGGTGTCATTCGAAAGCTCTGTTTATGCCCTTTCAGGGATAGATACTTGTTTTACGTTCTGGGTCTTATTTAGGCATGAAAATGATCACGTAAACAGCCCTATTTTGGCTAAAAACACCCCGCTGGGCGGTACACATAAATAAACCGCATAGGCCGCTCGTAAGGTGTTAATAGTAAGAGAAGAAGAAGGAGGTGGTCCAGAGCATCTTGGAGAGTAATTTCCAGGCCCAGGGGACAGACCGGTATTTTGGTATTTTTTTTTGTTTTTTTTGTAAAGCTAGTGTAGTTTGTAAGGTGTTTGTAGTATAACATGTTGATAGGAGGAGGTGTTTTGGAGGGCAGGCTGGGGCTGCCCTCAATGTTGATGACCTATGTAAATATATTGTGACATACGGAGCCCTGTATGTTAATTTAAGAGTTAGAATTAGAGTTCAAGGAGCCAAACTACCCAAGTGGTGAAGCAGACTAGCGAGCGAACGAGCGAGTGGGCAAACCATCTCCCCCCATACCAGCATGCTAGCCTTCACACTTCGATGACCGATGCTATGACGTATGATCGACGCCAGGAGCTGTGAATGGACCTCGCACCTGTTATGTGATTCGAGGAGCTATGATTGGCGCCGGCACCACCCGCCGCCTCCTGATTCGTTCCTACACCATCATTGTTTGGTATATAAGACCCGAGTTGTGGGCATTCAAATCAGTCTCATTGGAGTTGGGGAAGGTGAACTTGCAGCTGGAGGAAGACGGGGTGAAGTATTATAATGGGATTGTGACTGTCAGTCAGATTATATAAATGTGTGTTAAGTGTGTTCGGTGTAAACACTATGTTATGTTGGTTAGTGAGATATGTGATTGGGAATTAACGTGATGTGTTTAATGTGTAATGTTGTTTAACTATTTAATTGGGAATTAACGTTAACGCTACTATTATGTGTTTAACTATTTGATTGCGAATTAACGTTAACGCTCTTATTATGTACTTAACTATTTTAGTTGACTAACTTGTGGACTAAAGCAACTCTTTAAGTAATTGGGTTATGATGAAAGTAATACTATTGTTTTATATTAATACTTACGAGTTCTTTCATTTTCTTTGAATTTAAGCTTACATTGCTTAATGGTGTTAGTACGGTGATGCTATTGTCTCGTAATTAGTAATATCGCCTTAGACTAACATGGCTGTGTTAATATTACTTCTAGTGATTTTCTAAGCTGAAGAAAATTCTTTTGCTTCAAAATATTATATTTTTGCTTTTCATATTATTTGAGTGAGACCTGAATCGAATCTATGAAACGATCCTGTAACTTTATTTACTCATAATCAAACTTCAATGTTACGTGGTTAAGAAATAAATTTAACTAATTATTAAATATATATCTAACTTTTTATCTGTGACTTTGATATTACTCCTGATGATAATAATAATATAATACTATTAACGTAAGACAAGAACCAAGCATAATTACATTAAATATAAATAAAAGGACATAGAAGAAAACTATCTATTCATTTCAAAAAAGGGTAAGAGACAGAAATATTCTTACTTTAATATTTATCTTTCAAGACTTTTTATAAAATTAATAGTCCTTCTTTAGCTATAACTTATTCGGTTCATAACCATAGCCTACTAAGCTTCGGTTAAATAATAATTCTTTATAAATACTACATGACTTTAATTAGTTTCAGTATTTTTCATAATTAAAGAGTATCAGTCAATAAAGGATATTAAGTCCTAAGATCCAAAAGGAAAGGAAGCAACAACAGGAAATTATTTTATTAGATTTTACTTTTGTTTTGCCTTCAGCTGACTGATACCTTAATATATATCTCTGTGCTATCTAGATTCATCAAGTTAACCACTTGAGGATCAAGATACGTAACAGAAGAGTGGCGACCTTGCCAGGATAAAAGCAAATACCGAAGAAGCCAGAATAAGAGCAACTACCGAACAAGCCGGACTAAATATAGAACTAGCATAATAATGCCGAACAAGCCAGAGCAAATATCGAAGAAGCCAGAATAAAGACCGAACATTATCAATATCAATATCAAACGGCTCAACTAAATGTCGATACAAATGCTTCCTTAATTGCTCCCCCTCTGGGATTAACTATGACTAGTGTCATTCCACCTTTCACTGAGGATAATGTGCAGGATTTCTTTGTTTTGTTTGAGGAAGTTGCTGGAGGTATAAGAGTGGACAAGAGGATCAATGGCCTTTTATTTACAAACTGTTTTGACAGGGCAGGCTCGAGCCACGTATTTGTCAGAAGTAGCAGAAGTTAGGCAGGATTATGACAATCTCAAAGAAGCTATCCTAAAAACCTATCAATTGCAGCCTGAGGCTTACAGGCAATCTTTCCGTAAAAAACCAGAAGAAAGTAGAAGAAACCCATAAGGTATTTGCCAGGACCATGACTAAAACTTTCAATCATTGGGTCAAGAGTAAGAAAGTCACAAGCTACAACGATCTGAAGGAGTTGGTCCTGTTAGAAAATTTCCTATGGAACATTGATTCTTCTGTATCCTATCATTTAAAGGGGAAAAAGGTCAGATTTGTCTTGCCGACGCTGCTGACATGGCTGACACATACGTGCTCAACAACAAATTTCGTGGGAAGAAGCCCTACGATAATTCTAGTTCTAATTTTAAGTATCCCAATCACAAATCTGACCGACCCAGTCACAAGCCTATAACGTCTTCCCCAGCTAGTCAAAACCGAATTGTTCCCCCAACTAAAAATGCGACTCAGGGCAATGGTAACAGAGGTGGGCCCCAAACTAATAGTAATGCTCAAAGAGGGAACTTTCCCGTATCCCCTAAAGGATGTACTTTTTGTGGCAAGAGAGGCCACCTAGCTTATCAGTGCTGGGCCAAGGAAAAAACCGAGAGACGGGGGCAGACAGTTGCCGCCGTATCTCAAATTCCATGTGTGCCTTTAATGCAGGGCTCCCGACAGAAGGAGTACCTAGCACCAAATGTTCCTTTAATGCAGGACTCCCGACAGAAGGAGTACCTAGCACCAAAAGTTCCTTTAATGCAGGACTCTCGACAGAAGGAGTACCTAGCAGCTAACGTAAACCATCTAGACAGGGGTGTAAGTAAGCATGTGTGGTGCAACCCACTAGGGTTAAGCCAATAATAATTTCACCATCAGTGCAGGACAGTTTACCGTCCCTTTATTTCATCTGGCAACGTGAGATTAAATGGTTGCATGCATGAGGTAAAAATTCTGAGAGACACAGGTTCTACTAGCACCCTCATGGTGAATCCTTACACTGAGTGCCCACCTGGCGAACCAGTTGTAATGAGAGGTGCTGGAGGCCGTTTTATGCATATTTGGTAAAAGGCGAAATTGAAAGTGAGTTTCTACAGGGTGAGGCCACCATAGCTTTGTGTAGGTCCCCAGATATCCCTGTGCCTGGGGTAACACTCCTTTTGGGGAATGATGTAGCAGGTGAGAAGGTCCGACCAGACCCCATTTTGTCACTTTCCCCTGTTAACGAGCCACTAACGGGTGAGCTCGACAAGGAGTTGCCAACTGTTTTCCCTGTGTGTGCTGACAAACTTTCAATGTCTCAAGTAGCAGTTCCCTCAGACAGAAATGTACCGAATGTAAGAGTTGATGAAAGGGATGATGAGAGTGTGAATGATGCTCCAACTGTGCCTGATGATGTGACTGAGGTGGATTTATCTGACACCTTTATGGCTCATCTTGACCCTAACGTTGACCATGAAACTCCTCCAAATTGTCCTAGTGGCCTGGTAGAGCTACAGAGAGATGATTGTGAATGCAAGGAGTTAGCTGCCAGGTCCGTGAGTGAAGAGGAATGTGAGAAGGAGGGTGGTGAATGTTTCTACCTCAAAGGAGGAGTATTGTGGCGAAGATGGAGACCGCCACACAGACGAATCGATGACGGGGGTTGGGACGTCCATCAGTAGTAGTTCCCCAAACCTTGTCGTAGAGATATCATGGAAATGGCACATTGTATACCGATTGGCAGGACACCTAGGTGTGAGAAAAACTCTAGACAGGAATCAGATCCCACTTTTTCTGGCCACGGATGCGTGCAGATGTAGTGGAGTGTTGTAGAGTGTGTCACACTTGCCAGAAGACAGGAAAACTCAATCAGAAGGTGCCTGTACATCCTCTGGTGCCCTTGCCCGTTTTCGAGAATCCTTTTACTCGTGTGGTAGTGGACATTGTAGGCCCATTGCCTAAGTCTTCCCAAGGTAACATTTATTTATTAACTATCATGGACATGGCAACTCGCTACCACAGAGGCTATACCCTTAAGGACTACCTCTGCTCCAACTGTAATCAAGGAACTGCTCAAATTTTTCACCAGAATGGGTTTCCCCCATGAGGTGCAAAGTGATCAAGGAACTAATTTTACCTCTAACATTTCCAGCAGTCCCTGAAGGAGTTGGGTATCGAGCATGTAAAGTCTAGCACCTACCACCCAGAGAGTCAAGGGGTTCTCGAACGATATCATCAGACATTAAAGGGAATGTTACGTAAGTATTGTACAGAGACCGGAGTTGAGTGGGATAAGGGGGTACCTTTTCTTTTATTTTCTACTCGTGAGGTTCCAACTGAATCCCTGGGTTTTTCCCCTAATGAGCTAGTTTTTGGCCAACCTTTATCTGCCAAGTTCAGGGGCCCATATAAGATCATTCGGAGAGTGAGCATTACCGATTATCTAGTAACTACCCCAGACAGGAGAAAGCCCACGCAAGTATTCCATATAAATATGTTGAAGCCCTACCATAGGTCCCCTGATTCCTCTCCTCCAGATTCTCCTACTGTGGCAGTGAATGTCAGGACCTGTGAGCAGCCTGGTGCGGACAAAATCTTCAGTTCTCTTACTGATCCGCAACAGACTGTTCCAGAGCCTGAAGGTATCCATGCAGACTTTGACTTGTCATGTAGCCTATCCAACTTTCAGTATAATTCAGTGGCTTTGAGGGAATTACCATCTAAACTATGTCATCTTCCCTCTGATCAAGCGAACCAACTAATCTCTGTTTTTATCTCAGTCTCCCAATGTGTTCCGTGATACTCCAGGGCTCACTTCCTTGGCCGTGCACGACATCGACGTAGGGGATGCAACTCCCATTAAACTATCCCCCTACCGTGTCTCGCCACAACGCAGGAGTATACTGCAGGTCGAGCTTGACTTATGATTTCTAATGAAACTGATCACTAGGGCCTTAAGCCAGTGGAGTAGTCCGGTCATACTTGTGCCGAAGCCAGACGGGAGCCATGGGTTTTGTAGGGACTATAGGCAAGTCAATGCTGTCACAAAGAACGATACCTACCCACTGCCACGGATCAAAGATTGCGTTTACCAGTTTGGCCTCATGCAGCAGTAAGTATAATTTAATGAGAGGATTTTGGCAATTAGCTCTCCCCTTGTAGCGAGGTAAATATCACTGCTTTTGTAGTGCGCTTTTAAGCCTTCAGCTGTGAGATGCCTTGCAGTTCGAATAACGCTCCAGCTACGTTCCGGCTATGTTCTGATGTGGTACCTGGAGACGTTGCCTACTTTGGGTGATATCCTTATTATATCCTCATTATAATCTTGCTGTTGCCAATCTGGTGGTGAATCTATTTATGTATTATGTTTAAATATTATGTACTATACTCCTTAAACTCTTTTCCTAGGGGGGAGGTGTGACATACGGAGGCCCTGTATGTTAATTTAAGAGTTAGAAATTAGAGTTAAGGAGCCAAACTACCCAAGTGGTGAAGCAGACTAGCGAGCGAACGAAGCGAGTGGGCAACCCATCTCCCCCCATACCAGCATGCTAGCCTTCACAACTCGATGACCGATGCTATGACGTATGATCGACGCCAGGAGCTGTGAATGGACCTCGCACCTGTTATGTGATTCGAGGAGCTATGATGGGCGCCGGCACCACCCGCCGCCTCCTGATTCGTTCCTACACCATCATTGTTTGGTATATAAGACCCGAGTTGTGGGCATTCAAATCAGTCTCATTTGGAGTTGGGGAAGGTGAACTTGCAGCTGGAGGAAGACGGGGTGAAGTATTATAATGGGATTGTGACTGTCAGTCAGATTATATAAATGTGTGTTAAGTGTGTTCGGTGTAAAAATTATGTTATGTTGGTTAGTGAGATATGTGATTGGGAATTAACGTGATGTGTTTAATGTGTGTAATGTGTTTAACTATTTAATTGGGAATTAACGTTAACGCTACTATTATGTGTTTAACTATTTGATTGCGAATTAACGTTAACGCTCTTATTATGTACTTAACTATTTTAGTTGACTAACTTGTGGACTAAAGCAACTCTTTAAGTAATTGGGTTATGATGAAAGTAATACTATTGTTTTATATTAATACTTACGAGTTCTTTCATTTTCTTTGAATTAAGCTTACATTGCTTAATGGTGTTTAGTACGGTGATGCTATTGTCTCGTAATTAGTAATATCGCCTTAGACTAACATGGCTGTGTTAATATTACTTCTAGTGATTTTCCTAAGCTGAAGAAAATTCTTTTGCTTCAAAATATTATATTTTGCTTTTCATATTATTTGAGTGAGACCTGAATCGAATCTATGAAACGATCCTGTAACTTTATTTACTCATAATCAAACTTCAATGTTACGTGGTTAAGAAATAAATTTAACTAATTATTAAATATATATCTAACTTTTTATGTGACTTTGATATTACTCCTGATGATAAATAATAATATAATACTATTAACGTAAGACAAGAACCAAGAATAATTACATTAAATATAAATAAAAGGACCATCGCAAGAAAACTATCTATTCATTTCAAAAAGGGTAAGAGACAGAAATATTCTTACTTTAATATTTATCTTTCAAGACTTTTATAAAATTAATAGTCCTTCTTTAGCTATAACTTATTCGGTTCATAACCATAGCCTACTAAGCTTCGGTTAAATAATAATTCTTTATAAATACTACATGACTTTAATTAGTTTCAGTATTTTTCATAATTAAAGAGTATCAGTCAATAAAGGATATTAAGTCCTAAGATCCAAAAGGAAAGGAAGCAACAACAGGAAATTATTTTATTAGATTTTACTTTTGTTTTGCCTTCAGCTGACTGATACCTTAATATATATCTCTGTGCTATCTAGATTCATCAAGTTAACCACTTGAGGATCAAGATACGTAACAATATGTAAACAATACTCTCTCTCTCTCTCTCTCTCTCTATCCTTGTCCATATATTACTACCATCAAGGAACACCCCACATGGAGAGCCAATCACCTTCCACCTCCGAACAACAAACACTTTTATGGTTTTCCTTCACTTGGAAATTTACTCTCGCCGTACCTTCGTGATTTAGTTGTCTGTGCTATTTATCTATTTATCAACTTCAATCTCTCTATCTATTTAGCATAAATTTAACTATATATTTATGCATCAAATTCAATCTATCTATCTATTTATCACCTATTTATCTATTTATCATCCATTTATCTATCTATCTATCTATCTATTTATCATTTATTTATATATTTATATATCTATCTATTTATCTATCAGAAACAAATACGGTGTTTATTGCTTGTCTAATTAACCCTTTCTGTACCAGCGACGTCATTGTAATATTGTACTAGCTTCATTTAGACGATTATATGAAGATTCGGAATGATGTGTGGTAGCTAAAAGGATTAATTTAGTTAGTATGTAACCTTTAAATTGATAGACATCCTTCCTAAGCTGACACATATCCTCTAATAGTTGGCAGAATATAAGATAATGGATGTCACCGGTAGAGAAAGGATTAACTCATAGATGATATGACGCGTTTCAGACGTTTCTTCTGGCTACCATTAGACCATTTTGAATAACTTAGGAAGGATCTGTGGGAATTAAAAGGGTAAATGCTATCTCAATTAACCATCTGAATTTGATATACCCTTCCTAATGTAAACAAAGTCGTCTAATAATAGCCATAAAATATAAATGAAATGCGTCTTAGATCCACATGGGGTTAACTAATCTTAGGTAGCTACATACACAGTAGTACAGAATATATAAACTACTTGGGCAGTCGGCAGAGCGCAAACCTCTGTCCACGTTGGCTGGTTCTTTACCATTAACCCATTCTGTACCGGCGACGTAATTATTATTTTATACCAGCTATATTTGGACGATTTAATGTGTTTATTAAGGATCTGTGGTAGTATAAGGGATTTATTAAAATAGTTCGAAGACTGTCAATTGCTGGAGGCCCATCTTTAAACTGAATAAAATTGTCTAATATAAGCTAAAATATAGTACACAGGAAAACACTGGTAGTGAATTGGTTAATAGCATAGGCCTAAATATTTATCTAGAACTGGAATCCAGGATATGATCAGGATCACCCACTAGATTGAATCACTTCTTCCTTGGCGCATATCATATAATTATGTTCATCAAACTTCGTGAACATCTCCGGATCAGCTCCAATATTGAATCAGTTTTTCCTTGGCGCAAATCCTATCTGCCCACCAAATTTTTCATGGAAGTCGATTCATAACCTATCCTATCTGCCCACCAAAATTCGTAAGAATCTACAGATGGCCTCTTAATTTGAATCTCCTTTTCCTTGGTGCATACCCTCTCTGCCCACCAAATTGTGTGTAAATTGGTTAATACCCTTTGAGATATCTTACAGACAGACACATAAATGTAGGCGAAAAAATAACCTTAGTCCAACTGCGTTGGTAGAGGTAACAAGCAATAAAATATCTATTAATCCTTATAAGGCTGTTAGTAGACAATCATCTAGTATTGCAGAAAGGAAGCAACCAACACCTTAATGAGATGGTTGTTTTATTCTGTCCCCCCTTCTCCCTCGTGCTTAGCCTGATTAGTTTTCAGAGTTTAAGACGTTCGGCCCATTAGTTTGGCGATTTTAAGAACTTTCACCCCATTTCTTTAAGACATTATGTGCCATAAATTTAAGTGTCGGTTTGTTTTCCTGACGAGCCTTATACATTATTTAGGAGGAACCAGCCTTCGGAATGGGAACATTTGTCTACTCAAAAAATGTACAAATTTATCTAGAAGGGAGATCTTGGGTACTTTATTGTTTAAGCTTGATGGAGGTCTAGGGAGGAAACTAACAAGATAATAAGAAAATAGCTTGAATTAATCGACCAATAAATAAGCCCTTCCCTCTAACCCCTTCACCAACATACGTAATTTTGATCGTATGCTGGTTACCATTAAACGAATTTCTTTAGTTTATAATCTACTCTACGACTCAAACGGGTATAATCTCAATACACCCTGATGATAGCATAGGCCTTTCGTAAACTACATAAAATCGTCTAATTTTAGCCAGCATCAAAGGTAAAAAGGCGTCATGGTGCTGAAGGGGTTAAGACGTTCGGCCATTAGTTTGGCGATTTCAAGACGTTTAACCCAATATATTTGTCAAAAATAAGACCTTTCGTGTAATTTAGGTGTTGATTGTGTTCCTGGCGAGCGTTAACAAGCCTTCAATTTAGGAGGAACAGGTCATCGGCCGGGACACTTTTCTACTAACAAATGTACACATTTATCTTCAAACTCCATGTGTCTAAACATTTTGGGTGGAACGTCCCTTGATTTTGGCCCTATCACTCTTTCAACTCTGGGGGAGGCACTCGCTACAAGCAGTTCTGCCTTATGTCTTCCCCACTCACATAGACAACAAAATGGAGGATATTTTGTTTTTCAAGCTTGATGGAGGTTTACGGAGGAAACTAAAATAGTAATCAATAAATATATAAATCGATCAATAAATATACCCTTCCCCCTAAAACTGATAATTGTTTACGCCCAGTACAACAATTATCAATCCAATAACTTCAACCCAACTATATCTCGCTTGTCTAGCCCCAACCCTTCATGTCCTTATTGTAAACAAACACAATATATCTTGCCTGATTAACCCCTACTGTACCGTAGGGTACAGTAAGAAAATTCCCACCCCGTCCCAAGCAATGTGGCCAAAATGGCAGGATAGAACAACCTTCCACCTCAGGAGATGAAGGATGACTGGCTCTCCCAGCCAGCAGAGGCTAGGATATAAGCTGAGAAGTGTTGCCATATCGGTCGTGGTACCAGGTACTGCCAGATACAGCAAGTTACAAGGAAAGTACATGACCGACGGCTCCCAGCCGTCGCTGGGACTGGGGAGTGACTTATCTACTAACGGCTGGTATTGGACGGGTTAACATTCTTGCGGGGAAGTACTTGTTTTTTCTGGACCCTCTTCTCTGTCATGTTTAGCCCCATTAGTTATGAGATTTAAGACGTTAGCCCCATTAGTTTGGCGACTTTAAAACCTTCCGCCCTATTTGGGTGTTGATTTTTTCCTGGGGAGCAATAGCGAGCATGTATTTTAGGAAGAATCGGCCTTCGGGCCGGGACATTTTTCTACCGAAAAATGTACACATTTATCCCGATTTTTTTTTTTTTAACGATTCATAGAGGTATAGGGAGCAAACTAAATCAAATAAATATACTGGCAGTAATATATACATATATATATATATATATATATATATATATATATATATATATATATATATATATATATATATATATATATATACTGTTATATATAATTATATATATATAATATATTATATATATATATATATATATATATATATATATATATATATATATATATATATATATATATATATATATATATATATACAGTATATATAGTATATTTTATATATATATATATATATATATATATATATATATATATATATTTATATATATATACAGTGTGTATATATATATATATATATATATATATATATATTATAATACCTCCTCCCCCATAAACCATGGTCCTATTCTATTCCCCTAGGAACACTTTTCATCAGTATAATGGATGACAATGGTTGGAACGCAGGTATATAACACTCTCACACCATAATGGTTACTATAACCCACCACCTGCCTACTTAATGTTTACTTTATCATATTAATCATTCATCTTTCTCTTGCATTCTCTCTCTCTCTCGCTCTCTCTCTATCTCTCTCTCTCTCTAAAATTCTTAAATTAGTCAAAGAAGAAGTTGCAGGAGCACTAACCATAATACTAAATATGTCACTTAAACAAGGACATGTACCCACCGACTGGAAGACCGCTAATATAACACCAATATTTTAAAATGGTGACAAAACACTACCAAATAACTATAGGCCGATTAGCTTAACTTCCGTAATTGGAAAAATGTGTGAATTAATCATAAGGGATAAAATCGTATTATTCCTTGAGAACAATAACCTTATTAACAATAGTCAACACGGATTCAGAGCAAAGAGATCATGCCTAACTAATTTAATAGAATTTTATGACAGCCTATACAAACTAAATGACTTCACCAAAAGCCTCGACATATTGTATCTAGACTTTCAAAAAGCCTTCGAAAAGGTCCCGCACGATAAATTATTACAGAAAATAAGAGACATAGGAATACAGGGCAAAACGTATGATTGGATTAAAAACTGGCTAAGTGAAAGAGAGCAAAGAGTAGTTATCAACGGTGTGGAATCAACATGGAGCAAAGTAACTAGTGGAGTCCCCCAAGGCTCAGTATTGGGACCAGTGTTGTTCATAATATATATCAATAATATATATATATATATCAATGGCATAAATAATTTAATTTCCAAATTCGCGGATGACACGAAGATAGGTAATGCAATCATTTCCGAAAGTGATAGAATAAACCTTCAAGCTGATTTAAATAAAGTCACAGAATGGTCGGAGAAGTGGAAAATGCTGTTTAATGTAAATAAATGCCAGATATTGCAAATAGGTTCTAAAAACAATAAATATGAATACTACATGAATGAAGAAAAGATAAAAAATGTAACACAAATAAAAGACTTGGGAGTGCTGATAAACGAAAACTTAAAATCTTCCAATCAATGCACAGCGGCTGCAAACAAAGCAAACAGGGCACTAGGTTTCATCAGAAGAAACTTCCACTATCACAGCAAAGACATAGTTTTGCCCTTATACAAAAGTATGGTGAGACCGCACCTCGAATATGCTGTGCAGTTTTGGTCACCTCACCTCATAAAGGATGTTAAAAAATTGGAATCTGTGCAAAGGCGAGCCACTAAGCTAATCCCTTCATTGAGAAATAAATCATATGATGAAAGACTGAGAGAACTTGATCTATTTTCACTTAAGAAATGAAGGATGAGAGGCCAATTGATAGAGTGTTTTAAAATTCTAAAAGGATTCAGTAACATTAATCTAGATAAGTTATTCAAAAAAGCCGAAGACACATCTACAAGAGGAAACAATTTAAAATGATTAGGTCGGAGAGCAAATCTAGATACAAAAAAAAAAATCTTCACTCACAGTGTAATTGATGAGTGGAACAAACTTCCAAATCAAGTAATAGACAGCTCCTCTATAGATACATTTAAGAAAAATCTAGACTCATACCACAGAAAAATTGGTATGGAGTAGGCAGTAATTATCACCGTTATTATTTGTTCAGCTGAAGAGTTATTATTTGTTCAACTGAAGAGAGCTTTAGAAAAGAAAAACAAATAATACACAAATAAAAAATAAGAATAATAAACATCACTAAATATGTACATACTACTAAGGGTGATGGGTTGGATGATTCCAATTAACCCCAAAATTTACATGCTGCTAAGGCGAAGGGTTGCATGATTTTTTTTTTTTCCCTTTCTTTTTTTCCAATCTTTCCTGTAAATTCCTTCTTGGGATTTCGAAGCCCAACAAGGTTAATCACTTCCAACTTTTTCATGTACCGCAATTGCCGGAGGGAACGGAGGGTGGGGAGAGAGCCTTCTTCTTTTCTATCCTTTCCTTCAACTTTCCTTTTCTATCGGATATGCCATCTCTACTAGAATTAAGTCCTGACCACCTCGTTTGGATCGTAAGGTCTGTGTGGCCAGTGTATCTATGTAAATCTATGTAAATCTCTCGTTCGTGTGCCATCGCCTTTGGCAAGATCATAATATTCCCTTAGCACTACTCTTCATCTACATACTAGATGGAAATGGCTTGAACAAATATATCCTTTTAACACCTGGTTACTGTCTGTTCTCTCTCTCTCTCTCTCTCTCTCTCTCTCTCTCTCTCTCTCTCTCTCTCTCTCTCTCTCTCTCTCTCTCTCTCTCTCTCTCTCTCTCTCTCTCTCTCTGTCTCTCTCTCTCTCTCTCTCTCTCTCTCTCTCTCTCTCTCTCTCTCTCTCTCTCTCTCTCTTTCCTGTCGAGATTGGCACGATTGGGAAAACTGTCTTTGCATATCATGTGAGTAGAGACTGAAGGAGGTAAAACTGTTCTGGGGTGGAGGGGCTCCTACGGACTGGAGAGAAAGAAGTGGGGGGGGGAGGTAAAACTGTTCGGGGGTGGAGGGGCTCTTACTGACTGGAGAGAAAGGAGTTGGTGGGGGAGGGGGAGGTAAAACTGTTCTGGGGTGGAGGGGCTCTTACTGACTGGAGAGAAAGGAGTTGGTGGGGGAGGGGGAGGTAAAACTGTTCTGGGGTGGAGGGGCTCTTACTGACTGGAGAGAAAGGAGTGGGTGGGGGGGGGAGGTAAAACTGTTCGGGGGTGGAGGGGCTCTTACTGACTGGAGAGAAAGGAGTGGGTGGGGGGGGGAGGTAAAACTGTTCTGGGGTGGAGGAGGGGCTCTTACAGCCTGGAGAGAAAGGAATGGGGGTGGGGAGGTAAATCTGTTCGGGGGTGGAGGGGCTCTTACGGAGGGGAGAGAAAGGAGGGGGTGGGGGGGAGAGGTAAAACTGTGCTGGGGTGGAGGAGGGGCTCTCATGGACTGGAGAATAAGGAGTTGGGGTGGAGAGTTAAAACTGTTCTGGGGTGGAGGGGCGCTTATGGACTGGAAAGAAAGGAGTGGGTGGGGGGGGGGGGGGGGGGGATCTTACTGGACTGGAAAGAAAGGGAGGGAGGGGGGGTAATACTGTTCTGGGGTTGGGGGGCTCCTACTGGAGGGAAAGGAGGGGTGGGGGTTGGAAGTGTGCAAAGTTACTAGGTACAATAATTGAAAGCCAAATTTGTTTTACAATATTTCCGTTGGGTATAATCACATCCAAGGTTACTGATCACCAGGAACCTTGAGAAACTTTAGCCCTCTTGTTCTCCTTGCTGCCAACACTATTATGATGCAGAGTTTCAGGCGTTCAAATGTTCAAAGGTCTTAGTTTTTACTCCCTTGAAGGAAAGTTTGAAAGAAATGTTGCTCCTGACTGTACTGTTCAAGTATTGGTAAGTAAGGTTCAATAACGATAAGTTGGCTTAGGGTAAGTTATATATATATATATATATATATATATATATATACTGTATGTACTGTATATATATACTTACTCCCCTTAATGAGGGTGGCCATACACAGAAGGCCCCCAAGCGGACCTATATTCCCTGTAAGAGGGATAACTCGAGCCAGTTTACTGAAGGACTTACAGGATTTTTGAGTGGTGAAATCTTTTGATTTAGCCTTTAGTAAACAATACAATTTTGCTTACAAATTATTTGTTAAAAACAAAAATATATAATAATAATACAAAAAAATAAGGCTGAGCCTTTTGAGAGATGTCTCTCTTAAAGGCACCTGGCTATAACTCGATCTATCAAAATGCAATTGTATATAATATACTTAGTCACAGCTATGTGCCCTGGGAACTACGTGTTGTAAAGAATGTTCTAATTTCGAAAAGGGATGTATGTGGGCAAAATATAATAAAATAAAACAAATTAAATTAGTGGTGATTAACACTGAGGTCACACTCACTTCCCAGAGCTCACAGCTGATTTTTTTTATCACAATTACCTATGTAATACCATTTACAAAATTGAATATAATTATATAATATGCATTGTACAACTATTGAATTGATGTTCAAAGGCCATACTCGCAATTATACCCACAATACGACACAAAGACACATACGCTTCCCTAACAGTATATGCCAATTAGTAAAGGACATAAACTTTGTTGTGCATGGAGTACACACTTACACCATTCATTTAGACCTATATATGAGAACATGGTAAGTAATTTACAGTAGACTATAATTTATATCCATTTCTATAAAAAAAACACACATTTTGTATACAAATGCCAACTACACATACATTATATACACCTTTACAGACAAAAATAGAAGCATGTTTGTTACAAAATAGTATTCAAACTCATTCAACCCTATACGTGACTCTACACATATACAGTATACACGCACAGTCAGCGTAAAATAATATTGTTAAAGGTTATACATTTGTCGATCTAGATTCTAGGTGATAGGGATGTTGTAATTATTGGTAGTATAATTGGTGATTGAACACTCAATTTAGGATTCCTCCAACTCCGAGGCCCTCTATGTATCTTATTAGCACTATTGTTCTACAGTGGTGCTCGGGTAGCCCATCCACTAACCTGCCTTACACTTAGATAAGCAGTACGGATTTGTATCAGGTTTACTCCCCTAGACAGGTTGCCGACCAAGGCTGACGAGTCCCATCCACCCAGATTTTTATAAGGTTGTCTCCCCTAGATGAGTTGCCGACCAATGCTAACGAGTCCCATCCACCCAGTCAATATATATATATATATATATAATATATATATATATATATATATATATATATATATATATATATATATATATACAGTATATACCGGTACATGTATATACATGTATATATATAATTGTATATACTGTATATATATATATATATATATATATATATATATATATATATTATACATCTATCTATCTATGCCTGACGCCATGATCCCCGAAGGTGTGGCCACGAACGAACCGCCCCCAAGCACCTCTGTCCCCAGTCAGTCGACGCCCCTCCTCCCACCCAGCACCGCCTTCATTCATATAGTTCCTCACTTCATCCTTCCACCTCTCCTTCGGTCTACCTCTCCCTCTCTGTCTTTCCACCTCGCTCTCGTACACCCTCTTAGTCATTCTCTCGCTTCCCATACGTTCCATATGGCCGAACCATCTCAAGTTGTTCCTTTTCACACTTTCCAGCACATCTTTATCCACACCACACCTCCTTCTTACTTCCTCATTCGTCTGTCTATCCCTCCATGTAACTCCGCACGCACATCTCACGTAACTCATTTCCACCGCTCTCACTCTTGGTCTGAGTCTCTCCACGAACATCCATGCTTCGCTTCCGTAAGTTAGTGTCGGGATTACCATACTGTCATGCAAGGACTTCTTCACTTCCATACTGACCACTCTATTTCTTGTTACTGATTTCAACGTTCCTACAACCCTCTTCCCCTGTTGCACTCTCCCGCACTTCTTCATCCACAGTCCCATCTTTACTCAACACACTGCTCAGATACTTAAAAGAGCTGACGATCTCCATAGCCTGACCGTTCAACTTCACCTCACACTCTGTGACTTCACCCCTTTGGAAGACCATAACCTTGCTTTTCCCCGCATTTACCTTCAAATTCCGATTTTTGTACACTGTTCCAAACTCATTTACCAGACCCTGCAACTCCCATTCATTATCGCTCATCAGAACTGTGTCATCCGCAAACAGCAGTATAGGCAGCTTCCACTCATTTCCCTCCCTTTTCAGCGATACACCAACATCCACTGCTCTTCCTATTATTTCTGTCATTACTCCATCCATATATACAGTAAATAACCACATGGACATCACACACCCCTGTTTCAACCCAACACTCATGTCAAAGAACTCGTTCTGCTCATTCTCCACACGTACTGCCACCTTTGCACCCTCATACATGCTCTTCACTGCTTTCAGCAACTTGCCATCTACTCCGTATATTCTAAGTACTTTCCACATGCTTGCTCTATCCACTCTGTCATAGGCCTTCTCCAAGTCCATAAAGGCACCATACACCTTTTGTTGCTTCTCCAGATATTTCTCCACAACACAATTCAGGGTAAAAATCTGATCTACACATTCTCTTCCCTTCCTAAAACCTCCCTGCTCGTCGCCTATCCATTTCTCCATTCTCACTCTCACTCTCTCAATCACTACCCCACTGTACACCTTTCCTACTACACTTAAAAGACATATTCCTTGGTGGTTACTACACACTCCTCTTTCCCCTTTGCCTTATATAGGGGGACTATTATGCCAGTCTTCCAATCATCGGGTGCATTCCCCTTCTCCCATGCTAGTTTGCACATTTTCCATACCCATTCGATCACTATCTCACCACCATGCCTCAACATTTCCCCACACACTACATCTGTTCCTTGTGCTTTCCCAAACTTCACTCTTTTCATAGCTTCCCACACTTCTGACCTCCTGATCCCCACCTCCTCCTCCACTACTTCTCCTCTTCTCCCTCCCATACCATATCCAACTATGTTTGCTGGCTCTTCATTTCTTACATTTGAAGTACTCCCTCCATCTTTCGACTCTCTCTTGCTTCTTGGCTAGCATTCTCCCATTCTTATCTTTCACACCCTTACTGTTTCCCTTGCTACCTTCCCTAACTTTCTTGACTTCTTTCCAGAACAGTTTCTTACACTCCCTCCATTTTACACTCAGATTCCTTCCAAATTCATCATCTACTCTTCTCTTACTTTCCCTCACTACGCTCTTCACCACTCTCTTTCTCTCCACATACCTCGCGCGTTTCTGCCTCTCCAAATCTTCATTCCCTCTACTACCCAACCACTCTCTATACGCTTTCTTTTTGTCTTCCACAGCTATTTTTACATCTTCTGTCCACCATGCTGTACCTTTCACTCCCCTAGCCTCTTCTCCTCACTCCACACACCTCCTCATATGCTGCACAGATCTCTTCCTTAAACACCTTGCTTATCTCCTCCACTTCCTCCATATCTTCCAGGTCGAACCCACCTAGTCGTCTTTCTACTGCTCTCCTGTACTCTTCCCTGATTTCCTCCTCCTGTAGCCTCTCCACCCTCATCACCATTCCCCCTTCCTCTCGCCTCCCTCCAGCTCTCCTTACCCACTTCGTTTGTATCCTAACCTTAGCTACTACTACAGAATGATCAGACAGACCCCCTCCAATACCCCTATACACCCTAGCATCCACCACAGATGTCTTCATTCTTTCATCCACACATATATAATCAATCAGTGGCTTTTGTTCCATCACTGTCTATTATCCTTCATCGTCCACACCACTTTCCATGTGTACCTGTGTATCATTCTGTGTCAGAAGAAGGTGTTGGCTATCCACAACCTACTCCCCACACATACGTCCACAAGTGCACTACCATTCCCATTCACCTCTGACGGTACCCCCCACCCTCCCACCACTCCATCAACTTTCCTATCACCCACCTTACCATTCATATCCCCAATCAGAAATATTCATTCGTTCTTGTCAAACTTATCCAGGCACGCTTCCACATTCACCCAGAACCCCTCTTTCTCTCTTACAAGTTTATCCTCTGTCGGAGCATACACACACACAATCACCCACGTTTGTATTCCTACTTTCCTTCTCACCCACACAATCCTTGAACCCACAGACCCATATTCTCTTACAAACTCCTTCCATTTGTTACTTACAAACAAACATGCACCTTCTCTCGCTGCTCCCGCACTCACTCCAGAACGCACCCATTCCACACTCCCATCTCTCACATCTGTACCCTTCCAATTGGTCTCCGTCTGTCGGGAATATTGTGTGATTATCCCGACAGTTTTGAGTCCAATTGTGTTTTTTAATTTGGCGGTATTGTATAGCAAGTACGATTTCGGCTAGTTCTTTATGTACTGTAGTTAATTATTAAGTGTAGGTTAAATATTAACTGTAATGTATAAATATTTACATCAGCTCTAGATGTATCATGACACCAAATCATAGGTTATAATTATTATGAGCCGGCAGTCATTATAACCTGCGTATTATTCCTACTGGGTAGAGGAGAAACGGATATAAATTAAATAACTAAACCTGGAAAGATTAATTGGCCTAGGCTATAAAAATGATACCGGGTCGGTGGTTGACTTACATGTTAAAACGTATATGTAGGTTATCTGTGGTAGTCCCAGTAATATCTATGAAGTACTTCTAGTATTAAAGGAACTTAGCTGTGATGCAAAGAGTGTAGATTAGATGATGGACATGTCGGTAGGTGAATATCAGGGAAGTTCTGGTGTTATGTGGCAGCAGCTGGCGGTCTGTAGTTGGCGGGAACAAGTCTGTGTGTCTGAGATTCCCTTTTGTCGTGACAATATAAAATATATTTAAGGGTTTTATATCGTCCCCCTTGTTTAAATAATAAGGGAAAATAAACTAAGATATAATTGGTGCAACCACAGTAATATTTATCCACAAGGTTAAATAAAGTAATGAGTATAAACAAAAAGGAACCAGCTGTCGTGAACCCGGGAAATTCAAACTACGGTATCTATACCAGGATTCATGACATACTCCGCCACCAGCTATACAAAGTATTTACAATTGTCCCGTCCCGATCATGGATCTCCACAATTCGGAGGAACCCAAAGCAGCCCGACGTGACGGCCTCTGAGGGGTATCACCTCGGTCCGCTCCAGTAGCAGGAAGGATATTATCAGAGTTTGGCTTGCTGTCGCCATCCACTACCTCTAAATCTATCTCTAGTGGGTATAGCTTAACCACCGGTCTGGTGGTCAAACCGGCTCCTGTTTTTACCTGAACTACCCTACATTCGTGGTCAGGACCACGAAGAAGTTTCATTATCCGACCTATACGCCAAAAAAGTCTGGGGGCCGTCATCATGTACTAGAACGACGTTCCCAACTTGCGGCGATGCTATCCCTCTTTTTACCATTAAGTGACGATGTTGCTCCCTGACTGATTTTAAATAATCAGTGCTCCACCTTTTCCACAGGTCATGTGAGAGTTTTGTTACATATTGGAAGCGTTGATTGACAGAATCGTTGTTACGCCACGTCGTGTCCTTGAGATCTTCATCCATGACGTCTCGCCATGGAAAGCTTCTGATCCGCCTTCCATGAACCAGTTGTGAAGGAGTGATGGGTAGAGGGTCTTCAAGATCACTGTACGTGTAGCCAAGCGGGCGATCATTGGCACCGAACCATGGCGCCCTGGCCGGTATAAACCGCCACTCGCACTTGAATTCCGCTAGAAACAGGTATTCCCAAACTCTTCAGCTCATTGACCCCTTAGTGAAGTTTCAAATTATTCATCGACCCCCAATCATTTAAAAATAAGAATAATATAATATGTTGTGAAAAAAGAAACGTATTACATGCATATTATGATACAATAAATATGTGGAATTATAGTAGTACCTTAATATTAGTATTAGTAGAGTTAATGTCTTCATTTTGTGTTTCCAAGTCAAATGGTGCAAGAATTCATTCAGGCACTTGCATTTTCTCCAGGTCTTCAAAGCGCAATTTAAAGTCTTCAATCAATTTGTCCAGGTGTGCGTATGTTTCTATGTCACCATCTGAAATGCTTTCACTTTCTGCCGACTGTTGTAAGTTCGAAAAGTACTGAAACTCTCTGTGCCATTGACGCTTTAAACCAGCCTAGTTTGCCTTGGAAGCCCAGTAGAAATGTCCTGTCCTGAATAATGGTAACATCTTTACCCTGCAGACGTTTCTGTACCTCATTAAACTTTGAATATAGGTCTGCCAAATAGAACAGAGCATTCTTTCAGCTTTTCACATAGATATGGGTCTACATCTTTTGAAACGTTCCTCACCTAGCCATTCATAGACCCTCTAGCCATTTATCGACCCCCTTTCGACCCCTGGCGATTTATTGACCCCTTGGATGGTCGATATCGACCCCTGGGGGTCGATACCGACCACTTTGGGAACCCCTGCGCTAGAGTACCTTTTAACCTTGCATCATCTATCAACTCTCGTAATGTACTGGCTCCGCTAACAAATATGGTGGCATTATCACTCATCATAATCTCAGGGTAACCCCTCCTGCTAGTAAACCTAAGGAACACATGCAAAAATGATTCGCAGGAGAGGTTAGACACCGTCTCTACATGGACCGCTCTAGTAACTGCACAGGTGAATAAGACTACATATAATTTACTTACAGTACCCCCCTTCTCTTTTACTGGCAAGGCACCTGTGTAGTCAACCCCCGTTACCTGGAAAGGACTCACTTCCTGAACCCTAAACTCCGGTAATGGAGGGGCCTGTACAGCATGGTATGATGTACCTTGCAATCTCTTACAGATGATACATCCCCTTAAGGCTTTCTTTACTACCTGTCTAATCTTGGGGATCCACCATCTTTGTCTTATGTAATTTACAACATAACTAACACCACTATGGTTACACACTTTGTGGCAGTAATTACTAAGGAGAGTGGCTATACGATGTTTATTAGGGATAAGGATAGGGTACTTGGCGCTATCATGTAAAGCTGACAAGTGTAGCCTACCCCTACAGCGTATCATGTCTCCCTCCATATAGAGGCCTAACTGCTTCACTATATTGCTTGGTGTGCCCTGTCCATTAGACAAATAGTGGTGTTCCTCAGAGTAAACTTCTCTCTGAGCTACCTTAATCATGGCTGACTCTGCTGCTCTTAATTCCGGCACCGTCAAGTATGCCGGTTTTGCCTGATAGTTCCCTTGTGTCTTTTCTCTAAGAGTCCTAATAAACCTAGGGACCCATGCCATTACATGCCATTACTTCGTATATGAGCCATACCAGTCCCAATTCAATATGGCTGTAGGGGCAACCGGTACCGGCAATGACAGGGTTCCTTCTTGACTCATGTTACAACCCACAGTGGTGTCCCCTCCTATTGAGCCCACTATTGGGCCATGATCAGGCCATAGCATTTGGTGAGGTAGCCATGTGGGCCCTCCCCACCAAAGCGAAGAAGCAACTAAGGAGAAATCCCTCTGTTGACTAAGTCACTGGGGTTGTCCTCTGTGGACACATAATGAAAATGAGCTCCAGGGACTAATGACTTTATCTCATCAACTCAATTCTGAACATAGATAGGCAAAATCTTCTTACTAGACAACCAGCATAGGGTTATCTGGCTGTCCGACCAGAGGTATATGTTCTCTATAATCAGCTCGTCCGCGTAGGCCTCACATATATAACATGCGAGACGAGCTGCGAGAAGAACAGCAGTCAATTCCATCTTAGGTATGGTGAGGGACTTAACACTCCACGAGCAGCTAGGTCGGTAACTTCTACTACCTGCCAAGCGGGTGGTTTTACCCTAAACGAGTTTATTTCCGTGCTCTTTTTCATGCATAAACAAGAGACAGAGCGTAATTCAAGTATGTATCCATGAAAGGGCGATAATTAAGCTTTCCAATGACACCAGAACCATCCTTCTACGATCACGGGTTGTCTTGCAACGATCGTGCAACAAGAAGGAAAAATCCCAAAAATACGGTAATTTCCTGACATATTTCCCTGTCTAGGGAGGCAGTGAGTGTGGATGTGTGTGGAGGTGGGCCCAGTGGTGGCGCGGGAGCCGTGCCGAACGGTCAGAGTCAACTTACGCTCCTCCCACTGCTCGGACTCTCTCTCAGAGCCAATTATGTGCTCAAAATTGCTACCGACTTAAGGCGGTCCCCGCCACAATGTCCTTTATTCTCTAGACCGCCTTAAGTCGGGCCCCGCCAATAAGGGGTTAATAGGCGCCACTTTAGCTTTGGCCATTACTAACCTACTCTCCTCTTCACCAACCGCATAGGCTGCTACACCATATGCTACTGAGTTAGAGTCACTAAATAGGTGCAGCGTAACCCTCTTAGAATTAGTGACCTGACGGGCAAACATGATACCTGTACTATCTATCATATCGTCATAAATACCCTGCCAGTTAGCTCTCATGTCATCTGGAATGGGTACATCCCACCCACACTCTAGTCTCCACAAGTCCTGTACGAACCATCGCGCCCGGATGGTTACCGGTAGCAAAACTCCTAGAGGATCGAACACACTCGCGGTTAGACTTAGAGCCTCGCGTTTTGTAACCAATGCAGGGCTACTTCTGCGGCAATTAACCTGTAACATATCCTCATCAGTTAGCCAAACAACGCCAAGTACCCTAACCCCGTCTTGTTTGGCGGAAGCTATACCCTTCAGGTGCAATAGATCCCGCAAGCTCTCATTATTTGTGACCCATTCACGTAAAGACAGGTTAGCGCTGGAAAATATTCTACGGGCATCCCGACATTGTTGTTGCAAATCACTTACATCATCACCAGTCCCCTGCAAGTTATCAATATACAACCCCCTTTTTAGCTTATTAACTACCTCACTGTTCTCCTGTATCATAGACAGGTGTTTTTGAATGGTAGCATTAAGGAGGAACTGGGAACAAGTGGCCCCGAACAGAACTGCACGGAACCGGTATACAATGTAAGGACTTGCAACATCCACGGGATCAACGGGCCACAGAAACCTAGTAGCATCCCTATCCTACCATCGTACGATAACTTTCACTTTAAAGTTTACTAGTAACGAACCAAATAGTAGCATCGAAAAAGTCCCTAATTTCAAGAAAGCAAACTTCCATAAACTTAGAGCTATGTTTAAAGAAACTGACTGGAGCTTTTTAATTAACAATAATGACATAAATACATCTTGGAAGTTATTCGAAACCACTTACCTAAAAGCAGTGCAAGACTGCATACCATCGAAAATACGGCGTCCAGGCCATAATAATAAGCCCAAATGGTGGAATAAAGATATTTCAAACTGCCTGCTTGCTAAAAAAATTGCTAATGATAGATTAAAATCCTCACAAAATGACGAAGAACGGGTGAAGTTTGTAGAGCTACGACGCAAAGCCAAAAAGTTAATTAAGCAAAGTAAAAAGACCTTAGAGTTACATATTGCGAATCAAAGTAAAACAAACCCGAAAGAATTCTATAGTTATATCAGAAAGAAAAAAGTAGTTACTTCAACTGTTGGACCGTTAGTCGATGAAAATGGAGAATACACCAAAGACGAAGTACAAATGAGTAATGCCCTCAATACCTTCTTTGCATCAGTTTTTACAACAGAAGACCTCAGTGATATCCCTACACCATCGCCGATTCAGATTGATAATTCAGATGTTCTAAGCAATATCACCGTTACAGAGAGAGAAGTATTGAATTGTTTAGATAAACTCAAGGTAAATAAAACGCCTGGACCTGATACAATCTCGCCTAGAGTTCTGAAGGAAGCTAAGGATGAGCTCTCCAAACCACTGACATTACTATTCAATAAATCCTTGCTGTCTGGAACTATGCCTGATCAGTGGAAGCTAGCCAACGTAACACCGATATTCAAAAAAGGCAGCAAATCCCTACCCAGTAACTATCGTCCAATTAGCTTAACCTCAGTTGTATGTAAAATGCTAGAAACGGTCATACGAGACAGACTCGTAAATCACTTAGAGGAAAATAACATACTTAAAGATACTCAACACAGCTTTCGTAAAAAACGTTCCTGTTTAACAAACCTCTTAGACTTCTTCCACGATATCCTCAACCTCTACGATGAGAGTAAAGCTGTAGATATTATATACCTTGATTTTCAAAAGGCCTTTGACAAAGTTCCCCACAAACGTTTACTGCTAAAACTAAAAGCGCATGGAATACAAAACGGTGTGTTGAAATGGATAGAAAATTGGCTCAGCGACAGAAAGCAAAGAGTAGTCATAAATGGTAAGGCATCTAAATGGACCAATGTAAGTAGCGGGGTACCCCAGGGATCGGTACTAGGACCAATTCTCTTTCTAATTTACATCAACGACATGGATGAGGGCCTCACCTGTACAATCTCAAAATTTGCTGACGATACAAAAATTGCAAATAGCGTACTCTCAAAAGAACAAGTTGACGATATGCAACACAATCTAGATAAATTGTCATGTTGGGCCCAAATTTGGCAAATGAGTTTCAATGCGGATAAATGTAAAGTACTACATATCGGATACCTAAATGAGAAAGCAAACTATTCGATGAATGGCACTCAGCTTAAGAATGTAAACAGAGAAACTGATCTGGGAGTAAAAATATCGAGTAACCTAAAACCGAGTCAACAATGTTCAGAAGTTGTTAAGAAGGCAAACAAAATAATTGGCTTTATAGGCAGGTCATTTGAGCATAAATCCAAAGAAGTTATCCTAACCCTTTACCATTCCTTAGTCCGCCCTCTTCTGGAATACTGCGTTCAATCCTGGTGCCCTTATTACCAAAAAGATATAAACAAGCTAGAACGAGTTCAACGTAGAGTTACCAAAATGATACCTAGCCTAAAGAACAAACCATACGAAGAGCGTCTTAGAGAATTAAATCTATTTCCTTTAACCCAGAGCAGATTAAGAGGTGACTTAATTCAAGTGTTCAAAATCATCAAAGGCATCGACAATATGAACTGTAGTAAGTACTTCACTATCGACCAATCTAATTACACGCGGGGAAACGGTTGCAAAATTATTGGTAAATCTTTTAACTCACACAAATCTAAGAATTTCTTCTTCAATCGAGTTGTCAACTTGTGGAATGGGCTTCCCCGAAACGTTATAGACTGCATCACCGTTGATTCATTTAACCCTTAAAAAGCGGCTCACCACTTAAGTCGTGTTGAAAAAACTGGCAAAAAACGGGTGAAAAAAGGGTGGAAATCGAGTGAAAATAGGTGGGATAGTAATGATCCATACGTCCGACATCTGTGGCCTCCCGGCCCACACTAACTCCAGTTCCCCCACCGCGCGTGAGGATGACAGTGTAACCAATAGTTCGCTAAAAGTGAGCAAGGTAGCAAAATCTGCTAAACTTCCATCTTCGAGGTAACACTGTCAGTGCTCCACGAGTGCTACGTAGCTGTATGTGGCGTCATTGTGTAGCGATTTCCACCTAGTTTTCGGCGCAATACAGTTCCTTTCATACTGATGGTTGATATAGCAGTCAGAACGGCCCAGAAAGGCCCAAAACGGCCACAGAGCACCCGCTAGAGGAGGGTTAAACTCCGCCTAGACAAATATCTCGCTTCAAACCCGCGACTGACTGCGTTTGTAAATGAATAACTTTATTTTATCCCCCCCTCAGTTACTAACCCATCTGTCCCCTACTAACTTCCTAATCCTGCCACGGACATTAGTTCCAGGGCAGTAATTCCCTTTCCAATGTTCCCTTACCCACTCTAAACCACTGTTTGGACACTTGATCCTCAGTGTTATGGAGGACAAGCAACCTAGAAGGGTCACTAGATCTGTTGTTGCTTGATTTCCTTTGTACTCCTTTGTACTCCTTCTCACTCAATGCCACCATGAGAAATGCTTTCTCAATATCACTCACCCAGGCCAATTGATGGCATCTTAAGCGTAGAAGTACCTGGGTGAGGTCAGCCACTAGCGATGGACATGTATGGAGACAGTCATTCAGACTGAACGCCCTCTCGTCCATCCTAGCCGAACAGTCAAACACTATCCGTACAGGCGTAGTCACATTCTCTTTAGTAATACCATGGTGAGCTAAGTAGTGAATGGGATGACCAGCTTGATTCATGTTTTCTACCCTTTCAATAAACCCCCTTTCTACCTCATCATCCAGAACCTTTGTATACTGTTTACAGTAGTTGGGATCTTTTATATATTTACGCTGCATTCCTCTCATTCTGCCCAGGGCTAGCTTAAAGTTATCAGGTAATTTATCTATATTATCTCTCCAACGGCAGTTCCACTATATACTGTCCCTGTGCTTCGGAATACTGTACCGTTTCAGAAAATCTATTTAAGACTCTCTCCCCACCCTTACCAGTCTCATTAGGAGTTATACCAATATGGTACAAGTCCCATAGAGCTGTCAGATCCTTTAATTCTGGAGATTTCCTGCCAATATCTTCCTGTATCTCCACTAAAGGGTCTACTGCTAACTTAAGAACAGTGACTAACTCTACATGGGTCTCTTCTATATCTGACTGATAAGTGCCACTCAGTGCATAACCATAAATTGTGGGTAACATAACTATACTTCCTTCCCTGACATAGCCTGAATGTACAAAGTGGCAGAGCTGGGCACCACAAACAAAAAGTCAAGTCAGCAAACACAAATCAGCAAACCCAGAACATAACTTCAGCAAACACAAATGTGCAAACCTTGTGAAATTTCTAGTCCTCAAATGCAAATATGCAAACGCAAACCATTTTTTATTAATTTTAAATTTAAACTACAGAATCAAGGGTAAATCAATAAATTCAATCTCTAATGTCAATAAATATATATATTTACTTAAATATAATGTTGCCCAACTTCCATGGACCTCAAGGATATACATACAGGCTTTTAAAGCTTGGAAATTGCTGTAAATTGCCAAAACATTCCAGAACATTACCCGCAGTGAAAGGGTTAATATATATAGCATAGGCCGCTTAGTTTGTCCACATGGGCAGTAAAACGTTGGGGCAACTTGTTTATGGGGAGAGTGCTTCAGTAATAATCAGTATTCGCAAGTCCGCACCATTCAGGAGGAGGTACAGAGGTGCAAGGAGGCGATTTATTCATGGTCCCCCCTTTGGGAATGGCAATAGGCTATAATGCCTAGATAGGTCTACTTTAGATAGATTAAGTAATTTAATAGAAATTAGCCTAGGCCTATTAATTTTAATGCTCAGAATAAAGGCCTAGCTTCAGATCAAAATTTAATACAATTTTATTGTAGGCTAAATTTAGTCTAGGCCTAGGCTATATGATACTTTCAAAATTAACACTTTCTACTTGACACTAATAAAATGAGTGTGATTATAGGCCTAGGCCTATACATAGAAGTTAGAACATGCAATATTTAGCCTAGGCCTACATGCTTTGAGGCATTTTGATGGAATTAGTGACTGATTATAGCCTAGACCTAGGCCTAGGCTATACATATTAATTATATTAATTATATAGGCTATATTAGGCTGTATATTAAAGTTAGAACATGCAATATTTAGCCTACATGCTTTGAGACATTTTGATGGAATTAGTTATTATAGCCTAGACCTAGGCTATATATATAGAAGTTAGAACATGCAATATTTAGCCTACATGCTTTGAGGCATTTTGATGGAATTAGTGATTGACTGATTATAGCCTAGACCTAGGCTAGCCTAGCCTATATATAGAAGTTAGAAAATGCAATATTATTAGCCTACATGCTTTGAGGCATTTTGATAGGATTAGGGTAGCCTAGGCCTAGCCTAATAAAATTACTTATATTAGTAATTAGCCTATAGGCCTAGGCTATATTTAGAAGTTAGAACATGCAATATTTAGCCTACATGTTTTGAGGCATTTTGATGGGATTAGTGATTATAGACCTAGGCCTAGGCTATATAGCCTAGCCTATATAGAAGTTAGACTTAGCCTAGGCCTACATGCTTTGAGGCATTTTGATGGGATTAGGGTAGCCTAATAAAATTAGTTTAGGTTAAAAATTAACAGGCTATCAATCAAATTAACGATAGCCTAACTTTATAATCTTAAATTAGGCTAGATTATAAAGTTATAAAGCCCTTCTCCAGAGACATCTTCTTGGTAATTACAGGCCCATAGAAGGTTTCTAGGTGGGCCCATGGGTGGCTTAGGTCCTCGACTTCTGCATGCTCTGCAGCATCACTGTCGGATGATGGTGGTGAACTGCTCCCCATGCTGTTGGCAGCTGCGGTAGAAGCATGATGGTAGACTCCATGTTCACTTCAATAGGCCGAAAATATAAACAAAGTTGAAGTGCTAGCAGGTTGGAACTCTTGGACTGCTGTGTGTTGTAGGTGACTAGGTGTTAGCTCGAGGCTGCTCGACGCTTGCTACTAAGTAAGTGAACAAACGTGAAGAGCCGATGAATAGGCCTAGATTCCAGAACACAGGTAGTTGGCTTGGTCACATGATTTTTTTTGGCTGGAGCTGCAGGAGCGGCCCAGGGTTGGCTGGCGGCTGGAATTTTTAATTTGCGGACTCGAGGTTTGCAACATGGAGGTACTTTCCAGAGCTTCAAACCCGCAAATAGGCAGCCATTTTGGCGCCAACGCTAATTCGCCAACAAAATGACACTTCCGCCATGGCGGAATTGGCTATTTGCGGAAGTGTTGGCTAAAGTGCCCAGCTCTGCAAAGTGGTAATAAAAGTCCGCCCCAATCAGTAACCCAATCATATCTCCATCAGTGATACCTGGATCGGCTAAATTGTAACCCCGAGCCTTTATAGAATTTACCTCCATCCCTAATCCTCTCCTTGGTTTGTATACTGGTAACTCCTCCACCACAACGGCCCTCAATTTACGCACCCTTCTTCTGTGATGATAGGTTAACTCTACTATTTCATACTCAGTACTACCAAGTGAGCCAGTAAATCCCTGGAGCCTTACTTGTTCCTTACTGACCCTAATTTAATCAAGCTGCGATAAAGCAGAGCGCAAGATGAAGGTACGTTGCGAACATTGGTCCAACAAAGCTCTTACTTTACTGGTACCGGTATGACCGTTTCTGTCGGTCAAGGGAATCTGAATGGCAGGTAACAACACTGCATTATGGCCCGAAGCCACAGCCATGGTCACTGTTGGTTCAGGGGCCACTGGTTGTCCAGTTTGTTCAAGGCGTGGCGTCGGACACAAATAATTTAAATGTTTCTGTTGGCAGAATCGGCACGGCCTAATTTTAGGGTTAGTACACCCCTGGCTTCCATGTTCTGAAGACGCACAATTTCAACTGCCTTGCTCTATTGGCTTTGGCGGGACTGTTCTTGTATTTAGCACACTTTGCCCAAAAATGTCCTGTCTTTAAACACAACTTACATCCATACTTCTGCTTGGTATCGGGTTTCTGATACACCGCATATGCTGCTGTGGCGGTCGCCCCAAACTGTTCTAGTGGATTATGTCTACTTTCTAGATTGCACACTTCAGTCTTAAACACACGAACATATTCATCCACATCCAGCCAGTTGTCTTTCAATTCACGCTTAATCACTTAAGAGAGTGCACTAGGAAGTTTATTATGCAACAGTACTGCACACATTTCACTTACTGTTACATCCATAGAGCGTAATGACTCTAGTGCACACTCAAATGACCCGGAAAAATCTTTCAGAGCACTGACCTCCTGGCTAGGATGCGGGTGATTACACAGTTTCGCTATGTGAGCTGCCTTGATGCGATCCTTTTGACCATAACTGTTTTTTAGAATATTGACCGCTGGTTCATAACTTGCAGCGACCAAACTAAACCCACTAACAATTTGTAGAGCCTCACCACTAAGTTGTCCCTTTAGATACGTAAATTTCGGAATGTCAGTTAAGTCCGTTTGGGAGTGAACACTACAATCAAAGAGCTCCCAGAAACCCACCCACTGTGTAGGATCCCCGTCAAAAACTGGCAATTTCAGGGAGGGTAGCTTAATACCATTCTGTTTCCTACTTGCTACGCTATCATGAGATCTACCAGTAGTGGTTGTCTGTAGAGCACTATCCAACTCAGCTAACTGACTGTTTACTTGATTAACATACTGTATATCTTTCATTATCTCCTCCTCTAACTGATCATCTGAACATAAGCTATACAACTCTACGTTATACGACTCGATATCAGTTAGGGCCTTTTCTACAGTGATTTTCACACCCCTTACATCATGCAGTGTAGCAGCATGTTCAATAAAATCAGACAGATTAGAGGTAAGCTTAGTAATCCCTCCCTTCTTGGCGGCCCTGAACCGCCGCAATGACTTTATTTTCTCCTCCATTCTTAAAAAATTTACGGTAAATAAAGCGTAAGGAACAACAATACTAATCGTCACTGTAGGCTAACCTATTCTAATTTATTCTAAGCCTAGGCTAACCTACTTACATTGATGACGACAGCAACCAAGCAAATTGAAGCATGCAGATCGCGTGCCCCCTGTGAGTTTACAAATGATCAAAGAAAAGGATATATACATATATCATATTACTCTACTTTGCAATAATATTATTTACTTTACTATATTAAATTTTAACAAATTACAAAGATAATGCCGGAAAAGAAAGATATAGAAGGACCAAGACTCCTCTGAAGGAGGAACAGCCGCAGCCGTCGTCGTAGTCTTGAGATCTAGCCTATTGCGTCGACTGCTTCTCCTCGGCCCTGTCCTTCTTCTCACTGGACAGTCCAGCGGAAAATCCCGGACATACGAATGGCCGAAGAGGGCCACCTTTCTCAAGAGCACAGGGTAACCACCGGACGATGGCTCAAACTCTTGGCCTACGCCCCCACATGCCCTTGCAGCTTCCCCGGTGCGCCCCTCAACATTTGTCCATTGGATTGCCCAGCTCTACACAAAGGCAGACAAGTCAGGCCTAATACCCCCCCAATTCTTATCAATATATATAACAGCTGGCCCACAATCCTGGTCACGCTGCACCAATTATATCCTGTTTATTATTCCTAGGGGGTAGAGGAGAAACGGATATAAATTAAATAACTAAACCTGGAAAGATGAATTGGCCTAGGCTATAAAAATGTTACCGGGTCGGCGGTTGACTTACATGTTAAAATGTATATGTAGGTTATCTGTGGTAGTCCCAGTAATATCTATGAAGTACTTCTAGTATTAAAGGAACTTAGCTGTGATGCAAAGAGTGTAGATTAGATGATGGACATGTCGGTAGGTGAATATCAGGGAAGTTCTGGTGTTATGTGGCAGCAGCTGGCGGTCTGAAGTTGGCGGGAACAAGTCTATGTGTCTGAGATTCCCATTTGTCGTGACAATATAAAATATATTTAAGGGTTTTATATCGTCCCCCGTGATTAAATAATAAGGGAAAATAAACTAAGATATAATTGGTGCAACCACAGTAATATTTATCCACAAAGATAAATAAAGTAATGCGTATAAACAAAAAGGAACCAGCTGTCGTGAACCCGGGAAATTCAAACTACGGTATATATACAAGGATTCACGACACATTATGTAACTTCGCGAAGCGATAGGACTCCGGCCGTTAGTCTCTTCAAATCAACCATACAGCCAACATCTCCCCCCGGCTCTGACTCAACCTATAGTTCACCATGTGCTACCACTAGCAATCTATATCAACAGTCCTATACCACCAGTCCTCTAAGCTAAGTTCATTATGTATCAATATTGTATTATGTGAACATTCCTACATGTCATGCATAATGAATTAGCCATGTGTAGAGGACCGGATTCCACCCATTGAATTCTCCATATTGGTCATTCTTATTTAACTATTTGTTGGGATGATTTCATGTACCAGTAATTAAGCAATTTAACCTATCTATCTAAATTCCCTACAAATAATTGGTCCTTCGAACCTCTGGTAATCTTTATATTGCCGTTTTAGTGTTTTGTTTACTTCCGCTTTCACTTGGTGTTACAAATGGCTGCCGCGCTAGGAGTTGGGGAGACTGCCCTTGCATTTTTTGTTGTTGCCTGGCTATCCCCGTGTTTTTTTCGGTGGCGCCACATCACTGTTGTTTTGGGGGTACTAGTTTCCCAATTTTTTCGACATGGTGCTGCTTACCTTGTTTGGGGGTTTGCTAGGCTAGGTATGTGTGTGAGAGTGTCTTGTGCTACCATTTCTCGCGGTTTTTAGTTAGGCCTACTAAGTGTCTGTGGTTGTTTTGATGACACGGTTAGTAGTTTCTTGGTGTATTTAGTGTTTGGTTATTGTGAGACTCAAATTTAAATTTTTGCAGGAGGGGAGGGTTTTCATGTGACTCATTTTAATTAAATTCCTTAACCTAGCTACTTATAGGCCTAATTATGGTCATCAGGTTCGGTCCCTGTTGATTCCTAAGCGATTGACAGCCAGTAGTCAGACCTCATGATTGTAGGCATGGGCAGCTGGGCTAGGCCTAATATAATCTAAATAGTCTTATTACTAGTCAGTTCTTGACATTTACCCTTCTTTCTCTAGCCCTAGTTTGTTTCTGCTATTTGTCTATCATGGCTCAATTAAATCATCCTACTGCAGCTAGTTATGACCGTTTCCAAATTGGGAGTGGCAATGCTATTGCCACATAATTTAAATTAATTTGTGTAACTAGTTTGCTTTGTAGTTTAGAGAGTTAATCGCCTAGATTAAGAGCTTAACGATGACAGATTTAAAGAAACTTAAGATTCTGAAGGAAGGGGTGAAGGGAAGCTTGAATAAGTGCTTAAGAGATCTTGATGATTTTTTAGAAAGTGCCTCTGCTGATCAAATTAAGGGCAAGAAGACTACTGTAACTAAATCGCTAGCCACCTTTGATAGTTATGCTCAGCAGGTATATGGTTTGTTGTCAAGTCCTGAAGAAGTGGAAGAAGGTCTGGAGTATATTGAAGATGTTAATACAGCATTAGCCAGATTAGCTTCAATTCAAGAATCACACCCTGTTAAGGATACCGGTACTCCAAAAGCAACTGGTTTTAACCTTCCAAAGCATACTTTGCCTACCTTTTCCGGGGATCCAACTAGCTGGACTGGATTTTGGGATATATTTGAGTGTTCCGTTCATCGGAATAAGACACTTATATCCATCCAAAGGTTTACTTATCTCCGTGGACAGTTGAAAGGGGAGTCATTGAAGCTGATAGAGGGGTACAAGCTAGAACCTACATGCTATGAGTCTGCAGTGGAGCTATTGAAAAGAACTTTTTGGAGAGAGGAAGTAATAAAGACAGCATTAATAACAAAAAAATTTGCTATAGATCCTCCATCGTATGATGTGATCGAGTTAAAGGAGTACTATGCCTCTTTTGAGAGCCTCCTCCGGTCAATGAAGACGATGCCCATTACGAAGGAGAAAATCTACAGTGTAAACATCTTGAGCAAGGTACCCTCTCCCCTTAACCTAAGACGTGTGCATGGGGGGTATGAGACACCACACGCCTGTGTGCACGTATTTGAGCTGTTCCCATCACTAACATCGTTATTTTACCATAAATAGCATTAATACTTATCCATATGCACCTATTTTAGGTTGATTATAAAGGTATTAACCTGTTACAGCAATAAAACAAGTGGAAACAGCGTTTGGATGGTCAAAATCGGCGATACAGGCCGGGAGTTACATTATGTATGGATGAGGCAACCTCCCTCCCCTCCTCCCCTCCCCTTGTCTGGAGAGACACTGGTACGCAATAGTCTCTCTCTCGCTCTTTCCCACGCTTGGTAACAGTGATGACAACGCCCTGCTACCAACTCGCTAATGTTAGCATGAAAATAGACCACAGAATAAGGGAATAACAGGGAAAATAGGTGATAACTGAAGGAGGGGAGGAAAGTGGGGAAGGAGGGGATGTGGAGGAGTGATATTTGGCATGGCCCAGGGGCAAAAAAAAAAAAAATTGGGGGGTGTTTTAAATGGATTTTTTTTAGGCCCATGATCTTAACCCGTTGAGCCCCGGCTAGTTATAATATTTTGTTCACCCCAGTCCCAAGCCATTTTCACTTCTTTTTTTTTTTTGCTAAAATGGAAGACAAGGATGAGAAATGAAAAAACAAAAACAAAAATCACCTCGGATATTTTTTTTTGGGGGGGGGGGGGGGTGGGGGGTTGGGGGGGGGAGCCTCAAACAAATTTGTTGAGCCAAAATGGAAGAGAATGGTGAGAAATGAAGAAAAAAATAAAAAAAACTCACCTCGGTCATTTGGGGGGCGGGGGGGGGGTCAAAAGTTCGTCTCCCCCGCATGACCACCCGCCCGGGAGCACTAGGGTGAAAACTGAGTATGGCATTGTACGGCATACATCCTAAGGAGTGTCTCACATAAATCTCAAGCCTCTAGCTCCCATACGACCGGAGTAATGAAGGTTCAAAGTGGCGGTAAACTAAGGGTGTAAAGTATCCCCACTAAGCCCACCACCACCAGCCGCGCGGCTGTCTCGGCCCGCTCACACCTATTGGCCCGGCTCCCACACACACTACGGTACCTCCCCCTCCTATTCTCCCGCCATTTCCTACCTTACGAGCCACGTAAGTGTTTTTTATATGTCGGACGCACGTGATGCGTCGCTGGGAGTTGGTGATCAAACACTGCCGACGCATCACGTGCGACGCTTGTCTCACTGGGTTAAGAGTCTTCCCGCAGTCGCCCGGGGAAACTCTTAAGAGTCTTCCCACACTTGCCGGGTTAAGGAAATAGTTCGACGGCAACTAAGCGACACTCCACTGGACTTAGAAGCATTGGTGCAGATAATCCAGACTGAAGTCTTCAACATGGAGAGTACTGGTCAATATCGACAGGTGGAGATGTCGCCATCCACTGCAGCTTTCCCGGTACAGACTTCTCCTAAACAGAAGAGGATGATACCATTAGGTTGCAAGTTATGCAGTGTACACGGTCATCTATGGTACCAATGTCCTAAGTATCCAAAGGCTACACAGAAAATTGGCAAGGCTAAATCGCTTCATTTATGTACCAGCTTCCTGGCAAGAGACCACTTCAACAGTAGCCTACTTGTACCAATTCCTTCATGAAACCCTGTAAGTATTGCAAAGGGAAACATTGGTTTTCCCTTTGTACCCATTCTGATCGGCACGACGGCAAAGAAAATGGGAGCACCACCAAAGAGTCACATGATAAAAGTAAAAGGGAGGGTAATAAAGTATTGCTTCCTACTATGATGCTGCCAGTAGTGGGGAGTAATAATAAACATATAATGACGCATACCTTACTCGACCAGTGCTCACAGAGATCATTCGTTCTGCGGTCATCATTGCCACAGCTCAAGTGTACCGGCAAGGGTCAAGAGAATTTGCGTCTCCATGGTTTCACTGGTGAAGTAGATTCCAGTGACTATGATATAGTGGAGATTTCATATGTATATATAAGGAAGGTATGTCCCATCAAGGCTGTTGTGGTCGACAAACTTCCTAATTTCTATGTGGCATCAGAGATTCAACCACAATTGATATATCTCAGAAGCAAGGGTTTTAAACTGGCCGATGATCAACTCTCTGCTAACAATGGAATTATGCTACTGGTCGGAGGTGATTATTACTACGACCTGGTTCACCCTGGATATCGGCGGATAGATAAGCTGATATTGCTCCTCACAATACAAGGGTATGCCATTTCTGGATCCTATGCAACTTCATCTCAAGACACAAAGGTGGAGGTAGTTACGGTCCTTAAAGTAGCAGTAAGCCCCATAGACAAATACGTTAGGTCTACTGATCCTGATAATCCATGCACTGATATAGATAAGCTATGGGACTTAGATAATATTGGAATTTACCTGGAATTGAACTTGTTCGGGAGTCCAAGCTAGCATTGAGCTTGTACGAAGAAACTGTAACGTATGACTCTGGCAGGAGTCAGTATGTGGTAAGGCTCCCTTGGAATGACAATAAGAGTAAATTACCTACAAATTTCCATCTAGCACTTGGTAGATTACGTGGCCTTCAGAAGCAGTTTGTCAAGGATCCAAATTATTGCGAGACTTATGCGGCAGTACTAAACGAGCAGGTACAACGTGGATTTGTTGAAAGAGTAAATCCCAGTGAGTATGAGGATAACATTCATTACCTTGCTCACCATGGGATAAAAAAGGACAGTTCCATCACTCCTGTTCGTATTGTATATGATTGCTCAGCAAAATCCAGTGATCGCTCTTATAGCCTGAATGATTGTCTGTACACGGGTCCGTCCCTGGTCTCTGATCTCGCGCAAATTTTGTTACGCTTCAGATGTCATACATTTGCGTGGGTCGCCGATATTGAGAAGGCCTTCCTGATGCTTCAACTCCATCGTGAAGACAGGGACTCGACAATATTTTTTATGGCCATGGGACCCAATGGATCTAGATTCAGAGTATCTGGTCTACAGATTCAGAGTCGTCTTATTCGGAGCGACGTGTTCCCAGTTCCTTCTCAACGCTACTATCTTGCGACATCTTGAGTAGGCTGGACTAGATCCTGACTTCAAGAATGAGATCAAGCAGGGGATCTATGTGGATAATCTTCAAGGCACTGGAGACGATGAAGATTTATTGCTCAGAAGATGCTGGGAGATCCGCGATATATTTGCCAAGGCTCATTTATACTTGAGAGAATGGGCCACTAATAGTGGTCTTTTGAAAGGTCAATTTGCTTCTGATGGTGGCGCTACTGCGAATAGTGAGGTGAAGTTTTTAGGCCACAAATGGGACACTACCACAGATTGTATATCCTTCTGTCACACACCATGCGACAGTGAGATTATGACCAAACGAAACTGCTTAAGCTTGTCTGCGAGGTTGTTTGATCCCCCAGGCTATTTGCTGCCTGTAACTATTCGTGCTCGTATGTTTTTACAGCAACTGTGGCGGCTAAGGCTAGATTGGGACACACCACTCTCGACTGAGCTGCAAGATACTTGGCGGTTAATTCGGTCGGACCTTTTCACATGTTGCAAGGTCCAACTTGATCGTCAGGTTATTACAGTTCAACAGGTGGATCTAGATGCCTTTGCTGATGCCAGTAATAGTGCGTACGTAGGGTACTGCCATATACTTATGCAATGGTAGTGAAGCAAAGCTGGCTATAGCAAAGGCCAAAGTAGCCCCTAATAAGAAAATTACAGTTCCTAAATTAGAACTTACTGCATTGCTTCTATCTGCTCGTCTAATAAAGTTTACACTGGATGCTTATACCGACATACTACAGATTTATAACGTCTATGTCTGGAGCGACAGTCAAATAGCACTTTCTTGGATACACAGCCAGAAGGTGTTACCTGTTTATGTTTCCATTCGCATTGATGAGATACATAACTTAGTTCTTACAGCTAAATTTCGCTATGTGAGCACCAAGGATAACCCCGGTGACATAATTTCCCGGGGGATCTCGGCGCATCAGTTTATGTCATCCTCTATTTGGTGGCAAGGACCTACATGGCTTACATCTCCAACTGAATGGCCTCAGGATTTCAGGGAATGCATATCTGATCCATCAAGTCAGCCCCAAGATGATGTGTTAAGTAGTTCGACTGTGAGTTCCACACATCAGGATAACAAGTTGGTAGAGTGGGAACGTTACGGCAGCTATGATCAAGTAATACGGGTATTTGCATGGATATACCGTTTCATTAACAATATGAGAAGTCGGGCTCACAGGTCTTTCCTTAGTGAAGATTCGAAGCATATCAGACTCCATGAATTGAGATCAGCAGAAGCGAAAATAATATGTTTAGTACAAAAGGAATCTTATTCTACTGAACATGAAATACTGAACAAGGAGTCAAAGGCCAAACCCTAAAATTTAATGAGGCAGCTCGGACTATATAATTATGGAAGGAGGCATAATTAAGTGTAGAGGCAGGATCCAGAAGGCGAACATTATTGATTCTGCGAAATATCCTGTTCTCCTTAGCTCCTCTCATTTGATTACCAAACTGTTGATTCGCAAATACCATGGGATCTGCCTACATTTTGGCGTAAATTATGTTCTGGCTAATATGCGACAACGTTGGTGGATCCCTAAGATGCGACAAGCGATTAAGGGGATCCACAATAGCTGTACTATCTGTAAAAGATTACAGGGTAAGCCTTACTCCCCAGTTGATCTACCTCCTTTACCTGAGTTCAGGGTACAAAGGACTGAACCATTTCAGGTAACCGGGGTAGACTATATGGGAGCGTTCAAATTAGGGAATCGCCCGGTAATATCGCTAAGGTATATGCCGTACTCTTCACATGTGCGGTAACCAGAGCGATTCACATTTAATTGATTGACGACTTATCCAGTGAGAGGTTTTTACATACTCTAAGGCGCTTTGCAGGTCGCAACGGTTTCCCTCAAATGATTCTGAGCGATAATGCGGCTTGTTTTGTCGGGGCATCCAAATATCTCGAGAATATAATGGATGACCCGCAGGTTGTGTCTACCCTCACTGGAAAGAGTTGTCAATGGAAATTTATACCAGCACGTGCACCATGGTTCGGGGCAAATTGGGAGAGGACAATAGGAATTGTCAAGTCTGCCATGAAGAAGGTATTAGGGAGGGCCCTGGTCAACAAAAGGGAGTTGCAAACAGTCTTGACAGAGATTGAGATGTCAGTCAACGACAGGCCCTTGACCTATACCTCGGCAAATCTTGATGATCCTTTACCCATTACGCCTTCCATGCTAACACGTGGACGAAATCTTAATCCCTTTCCTAGGTCGTCAGTGACCCACGAGGATATACAAGACCCTACGTTCGGGGATACTGACGCCACACGTCGTCGCTTCCGGCATTTGAACAAGGTGTCAGACGACTTATGGAAAAGGTGGACACAGGAATATTTGCTGTCTCTTTGCGAACGTCACTCGAATGTAATCAAGGGGACGAATCAACGGTGGCCTCATATCGGGGATATCGTATTGATTCATGATGAGCGTCCTAGGTTATATTGGAAGCTTTGTAGGATTGTCAATTTTGTCCAGGGCATTGATGGTCATATTAGGGTTGCTAGATTACAGACTTCGACTGGGATTACTACTCGCCCAGTCGTAAGGTTATACTCCTGGGAGCTGGATGTAGAACTGCCTGATAATACTGGTATCTCTACTGATATACCTCCACAGGGGAGTGCTGGTGACAGTGCTCCTCAGGGTGGAGCTGTTGATAATGAGAAGGATGATCCTTCTCTGGCTTCCAGTGGCGCTCGCCCCAAAAGGAGGGCGGCTATGAGTTCCATGGATCTTTGGAGATCTAAGATTAACCAAGGTGATCTTTGAATCTTTGATATCTTTTTTTGTATATAGCTACTGTATATTGTTTTTGGTGGCGGGCAGTATGTCGGGAATAGTGTGTGATGATCCCGACAGTTTTGAGTCCAATTGTGTTTTTTAATTTGGCGGTATTGTATAGCAAGTACGATTTCGGCTAGTTCTTTATGTACTGTAGTTTATTATTAAGTGTAGGTTAAATATTAACTGTAATGTATAAATATTTACATCAGCTCTAGATGCATCATAAAACCAAATCATAGGTTATAATTATTATGAGCCGGCAGTCATTATGTAACTTTGCTAAGCGATAGGACGCCGGCCGTTAGACTCTTCAAATCAACCATACAGCCAACATCTCCCCCCGGCTCTGACTCAACCTATAGTTCACCATGTGCTACCACTATTAATCTATATCAACAGTCCTACACCACCAGTCCTCTAAGCTAAGTTAATTATGTATCGATATTGTAATATGTGAACATTCCTACATGTCATGCATATTAATTAGCCGTGTTTAGAGGACCGGATTCCACCCATTGAATTCTCCATATTGGTCATTCTTATTTAACTATTTGTTGGGATGATTTCATGTACCAGTAATTAAGCAATTTAACCTATCTATCTACATTCCCTACACCGTCATTCCACATACACCCAGCCTGGCATTCACTAACACGTCCAGTACCTCTCTATCTTTGTGCCATCATTCATGCCACTCACATTCCATGTACAGTTGTGGACAGATGAAACAGATACAGTCTTGGTCTGTCCAAGACCTCAATAGAGGGCAGCATAATTAGTGCCCATAAGTTATCTGGTAACAGTGATGGTGTGGGGGTAGAAGGTGGAGGGAGGGAGGCGAGGGAGGGGGAAGGAGGGTACAGGAGTGGGAGGGGTAACCAGCGGCAGGTGGGGGTGGAGGGAAGTGGGTGACCAAATACTTTACTGTGAAGGAATGATTAATTTTGAGTTTTGATCATTATGTGGTATTATGATTGCAAAATATTGGATTGCTGGTATTAATGAAACATATAATACTGCTAAAGTTGTAGCAAATTGAAACAGACACCCTCCAATAAGAAAATGTGTGTTTCTACCTCGAGAATCATAGATGAGGGAGGGGAGAACATATTAATATTATAAAGACTAGCACCAAGCCCATGAAAACTATGTGGCACTAAAACTTATCATTAAAACGGCAGAGGTAAGCTAGGCGAATTCAAGAAGGATATAAAGCTATGGGAAAAAACGTTACAGAAAGGTAAAAGACGAGCACGAGACAGAAAATGCATAAAGAGACCCAGATACAAAGTGCGGAGTGACAAACTATAGAGGGTAACCTAGCAGTAGTGCAGGATAGGGGTAGGTGGTGGTGGATTACAAAGAAACCTGTGGCTGTAGCGTGAATTATATTATGAAAAACAATTAATTTAAACTTTGGTAATAGCATAATAAATATGTTGTCTAACATCTCACTTACCCACCTTCGATTGTGGTAGTAATATAACGAATTCTTATGCATTAAATATTTAACTATGAAAAACATTTTCGCAGAGGCAAACTATTACAAAAGCAAACTTGCTGAGAGCTCAGGAAATGGTAAAACAACCTGGGATATAATAAATAATGTTCTTAATAGAAATAAAAACACAAAACTAAACACTACTATTTTCGTAAATGATACAGAAAGTACTGACCCGGACACCTTTGCTAATAATTTCAATAACTATTTTATTAATGTGGGAAAGGAGTTGGCGGAAAGGATCAAGGACCTTCCCGTGGATTATAAAATATACTTGCGAGATACACAGAGAGAGCCACTAATTGTACCCCCTATCACAGAAAACGAGCTTATGGAAGTGATCACTCAGTTTCGTGACTATTCACCAAGCCACGATGAAATACCCATACGTATTATTAAGGAAGTTGCTGGTGTAATAGCTCCCATTGTTTTACACTTATGTAACAAATCTTTTTATACTGGTATATTCCCCGATCAATTACAAATTGCCAAGGTAACCCCAATATATAAGACTGGGGACAAAAGATAACTTAAACACTATAGACCAGTGTCAGTACTTCTAGCTTTAAGTAAAATACTAGAAAAGTTAATGTATATTAAAGTGACTGAATATTGCAAAAGTAACAATATATTGACGGAGTCCCAGTATGGGTTCAGGGAGGGTCGATCAACGGAATCAGCACTATTAACCATTACCAATGACCTACTAGCTTCATTTGACAATAGATGTTATACAATCGCCACTTTTTTAGATCTGTCTAAGGCATTTGATACGGTGGATCACAATATTCTTGCAATTAAGCTTGATCATTATGGAATCAGGGGTACTTTAAATGCATGGTTTCAATCTTATCTTAGGAACCGAAAACAATATGTAAATTATAATGACAATAAATCAACTACTAAAGATATTTTGTATGGTGTCCCACAGGGATCCATGCTGGGACCTCTACTCTTTCTTTTTATATATAAATGACATGGTAAAGTCTAGTAGACAACTAAAATGTATTCTCTTTGCTGATGACAGTACTTTGTATGCGAGCCATCAGGACCTTCAATCCTTGACACAGATAGGAAACGATTAACTAACGAACGTAAATAAATGGATCAGGAGTAACAAGTTAACATTAAATAATGCTAAATCAAACTTCATAAACTCTCATAGGAAAACTATACCTCATAATTCAGGGGAAATAAAAATAAACAACACAATACTAAAAGAAGAAAATAGCACGAAGTTTCTTGGAGTGATAATCGACAGAAAACTGCCTTGGACCTTACATATTGAAAATGTACGCAAAAAAATAAACAAGCAATGCGGAATAATCAATCTGACTCTTAATATGTTTAACACCAAAGCCTTGCAATTTGTATATCATGCATTAGTATACCCTAATATTGTGTTACTGCCATACTGTATGGGGCAATGTATGAAGCAGTAAATTAAAACCACTTGTGACAGCACACAAAAAAAGTAATAACAACTATAACTTGTAAATCAAGGTATGAACTCGCACATAACTTTTTTTTAAATATGCGGTTGCTTAAAATTTAGTGATATAAATACATATTGTAGTGCTCTTTTTGTTTATAAATCACTAAACAACCTTATACGTAATAATCAATTCCGGTTCCGTGAAAATAATAGATATAATTTAAGAGGAAACAATATATTAGATATTCCATACATGAAGTCGAGACAATCATAGACATCAATCGTGTATCATGGAGTGAAGGTCTGGAATGAGTTGCCCTCAGAGATCAGAGAGAAATGTACGTTATTTAACTTAAGAGAGCGCTAAAGAATTTACTGTTGAATAAGTACTAACATTGATGTAAATGCATTAATTAGCAAATACTGCACGATGAAACCAGTCATTTCCCGAACAATATAATGTACTGTAAATGTTTGTATATGCATAATTATTTGTGTGCGTGCATGTTTCTATGTGAGTGTATACGGTCTAAGTGTGTGGAGGTGCATATGAATACATTCGTGTACATTAATGTGTGTGTATACTCATGGGTGTGGGTGTGTAGTCATGTGTATGTGAGGGTATAATTATTGCTATGGTTTGCATAGGTGTTTTTCAAGGTATATGCGGATGTGTTTGTGAATGTGTTTTTGTGCGCGCATGTGTGTATATCGTAAACTTATGATATTATCCTGTAAGATATTTGTATATTGCTTAGAATTTGTTAATATCATAAATATGTGAGTGTGTGAAATTGTATTTGTGTATGTGTATGAACAATCGCTGTATGAATGTGAATGAATGCTCTGTTTGTCGGCTGATATGTTTATAATTGTTAATTGATATATATATAGTACTATACTATAGTACTATAGTATCTATAGTACATCAGATAAGTACTTAAGTGTGTAACATATACAGTAGGTGCCTTTTAAGAGAGTTAAACTCTCAAAGGGCTCTGCCAATATAACAATAACAATATTTGTTTATAATCCATTTGTATACAAATGTTTTGGCTAAATAAAATATTACATTCTATTCTATTAAAAACAAAATAGGATGAAAAATACGTCATCGAGCTGAAGGGATTACAGAACATTGCACCAGACTTTGCGAAGCACACGGTCATAATCAAATCTGGAAGGGTCGAGATGCCATTGTGACAGGCCCTTTATACATCATAATTAGGAGCCATCGCCAGGATAACTGTGTGGGTTATGGGCACCAATAAGTCTATACGGCCGTGTATTTGGGGAACAGTTGTTGCTGCTCCCCACACAGTTGTTGCTGCTCCCCACACAGTTGTTGCTGCTCCCCACACAGTTGTTGCTGCTGCTCCCCACACAGTTGTTGCTGCTCCCCACACAGTTGTTGCTGCTCCCCACACAGTTGTTGCTGCTCCCCACACAGTTGTTGCTGCTCCCCACACAGTTGTTGCTGCTCCCCACACAGTTGTTGCTGCTCCCCACACAGTTGTTGCTGCTCCCCACACAGTTGTTGCTGCTCCCCACACAGTTGTTGCTGCTCCCCACACAGTTGTTGCTGCTCCCCACACAGTTGTTGCTGCTCCCCACACAGTTGTTGCTGCTCCCCACACAGTTGTTGCTGCTCCCCACACAGTTGTTGCTGCTCCCCACACAGTTGTTGCTGCTCCCCACACAGTTGTTGGTGTGGTAAACTCTGTAGCCCTCGGATCATCAGCACACCTCGCACCCTCGTTCTGGCTATATTACCACCGACAAGAGATATAATTACACCATTAAGGGGGATGGTGGGTTTTTCTCCCTCATGTTGAGATCCATTAGTTTTCTGATTTCAAGATGTTCAGCTCATTAGTTTGGCGATTGTAAGACCTTTCACCCCATATATTTTTCAATATTTAGACCTTTCGTGCCATTTAGGTGTCAATCTTGCTTGAAATTTAGGAGGAACTGGCCTTTGCCCAGGACATTTTGCTACTGAATATTTACATATGTATCTAGAAGTTGGATCTTGGAAATGTATTTTAAGCTTTATACAGTTATAGGGAGAACACTTAAAAAAAAAAAAAAAAAAAAAAAAAAACATATATCGACCAATAAATAAACTCTTCCCCCTGAACTCACTAGAAACCTGGCGATAAACTAGTTGGGGGGGGGGGGGGAATGCTATAGGATGTATTGGGGGTTGTTGTTGTTGTTGTTGTTCCCCAGGCTGCCTGGCCGAACAGCCCCAAGGTCCCGAGCAAGGCCAAGGCCATAGAGTGTATTGGGGGTGATATACAGTATAGTGGAGGTTTTGTGTTAGGCTATGGAGGTTGTTTGAGTTGTGATAAGCTATGGTCGTTGTAGTAGATTGTGGGAGGTTATGAAGGCTCTGTGGGTTGTGATAAGCCATGGTGGTTGTGGGAGTTATAGGTAGTGGAGGTTGTGATAGGATATTACTGAAGTTATGATAAGTTACATAGTTTATCAGGTCTACAGTAAGGCTTAAGCAGTATAGAGGTTTTGATTAAAATGATAAGAACAACATGATAATATAAAGGTGTAATTAGTGAAATTGGTGTTTCTAATATTATTAATAAGCATAATTGGTAACTTGAAAGAAGGCTAATTATGTGGATTTCAGTGTTGACATACGAAAACGCAGCATATATTTAGAATGCAATACATTTGAATCCCTTCTGTACCGGTAACGTATCTTTAACTGTAGTCTGGCTAATATTTTGAAGATTTTATTCCGTTTCAGCAATTAACAGGTTTCGAAGTATCCCGCTTAACCCTCTTTATTACCACAGATCCTTCTTAAACTGCACCAAATCGTCTAAATATACCTACAATAAACAACAAAAAGACAGAAGGGGTTAAGCATTTTATGGCAGTACTCCTCATATAAGGGGGCAGGTAAATATCAAGTGTATTAACATCATGTACAGCAGTCCATGCCTAAGTACCAGAACTAACCTCTTAAGGGGCAGGTAATTGCTTTTACGGACCCACATCTCCCTCATCTTTAGTTCATTAGTTTTGAGATGTTAAGACGTTCCATCCATTAGATTGGAGATTTTGAAAACTTTCGCCCCGTATCTTAGTCAACATTAAGACCTTTCGTGCCATTGAGGTGTCGATTTTGTCTCTGGCGAGCGAAAGCAAGCCTGCAATTTTAGGAGGAACCAACAGTATTCTACCGAAAAATGTACACATACTGTATAAGTGTATATATTGCATTTTTTTTTTTTTTTTTTTTTTTTTTTTTTTTAAGGTTTGATGGAGCCCTAGGGAGGAAACTAATATAATAAATAAATAAATAAACCAAAAAATAATCACTACCGCCTATAAGCATTAGATGGTTTGTGAACAAATTATCTACGTTCTCGGGCAGGTTAGAGCAATTACGTGTATAATAAATTAACCAATATTACTAGAACATGGGCTTCATTGTGTTTCATAACAAGCATTTCCGTTCCTCCTATACACCTTAAATTGGGTACTTTATCATAGCTTTTGTGCCTCATCAAAATTGAGGGCAATCCCAGCCTGTCCTCCAAAAAACACCCTCTCCTGCTATCAATATATTATACTACAAACTCCTTACATACTACACTATATTTTCTAACAAAAAAAATTATGATATGATCACAACACGCCTCCATCAGTTTGACCCCTGGAAACGACTCCCCTAAATGCCCTGGACCACTACCTTCTACTCTTACTATAAATTTCTGCAACATTCGTGGCCTTTCCTCTAACTTCCACTCTGTAGAACACCACTTCTCCTCTGCCAACCCTGATCTTCTCTTTCTCACCGAAACTCAGGTGTCTGGGACTACTGACAGCAAATCCTTCTCTGTATCCTCTGTGACGCCTGCAGCTTGGCAGAACGCCATGTGGGCTCAGCCGCTCGCTTGGCCACTCGCTAGCACTCGGCGGGGCAAGGTATTTGGCTACAGTCTATCTACAATGTTGTTCTTTCTTTCATAGTGTTCGTGTTGTTGCAGACAGTCCCGTGGTGGTCTTTACTTTCGTCTGTGACAACGGGAAGTATTTTATATCATTAGTAGAATATAAGATGCATTGGGGAGAGAGAGAATGGCGAGAGTGTGGTGGTAATGTGTGCGTGCGTAGGTATGTGTTGCCTCCCTCACTCGAGGAGTTTTCCCGCTCGCACGCTTTCCTACGCCCTTGTTTGGCTGGTGGTTCCTGGCGCATTCTGCAGCCCTGCTGCCTGGTGACGTAGTCGTCTGTGATTGGCGGCCGCGGTCCTGGGACGGTGGTGTGGGCTCCTGTCCTTGTGTCTCCCTCAGAGCTCCTCGTCGCGCTGTAACGCTAACATCCCTTTGCAATCTATAAGCCCACCTCACCCCCCTATTGCGAACTTTCTCTACCACTGCTTACCTTCTTCTCTCTGTATATCCTACTATTAATTAACTGCCCTTCCCCTTGACGTTGATTTCATATATCCGTCACTGTATTATACAGCGAGCTCTCAGAGATATTATATGTAATTAGTTAGGCATTTTGGATCAGAGGGTTATCCATTTTGGCTTGGGGAGGTTTGACATACTCATTGTGTTGCCCCAACCTTATTTTCTTGGGTGTCTGCCAGGTCAGTCGATGCTAGACTGGGGAGAGGCTATCAGGTTGCAGTTTCCTATGAGCATAGACTTCGTTGAGCCTATGCAACTGTACCGGATACCTGCGGAGGCCTAGGTCATTTTCTTGTCTGTGTACCTTAGAGCCTAGCACTGTGTTGGCGTGAGGGCATTGGCCTAGTCCACCCAGCACTGTGCTAGCTCGTTAGCTTTTGACCACCTGCTACCGAGCAGGTGGCTCGGCCCAGGTAGCTTAGCCTACGACTCCCCTGCTAGACTTCGTCCACCTGGCAGACCCCCGATTAGGGTTTATAATCTCATTGTATATATGTGTGCAGCATTATTGCTCCTTATGTTTATAGTAAGTCGTGATTGTTGCTGAGAGACCCAACCAGAGCAGGCTAGTGCCTGGTGGGAGAAAGCACATCTTTTTGTGGTTAGAGTTTAGACTGCCGACTGTTTTATAATTACACCTGTGCCAGATAACACCGTATGTCCCTACACTATATATGTTCCCACATAATAATACACAGTTTAGAATCCGATACGTACTTCTTAGTTGCATCTGACTTTTGCAGAAGATTCCAGCATGATGCTTTAGGACTTTCTTTGTTTCACTTTCTTTCAGACAGGAGTGACAGTTTACTGATTATTTAACGTAACGTTAATTATCCTTCTTCTAGTTTGCTATTAAATCGTTGCTGCGATTTAATTACGCTATCTATCTTTTTCCTTGTATACTTTAATAAAGTAATCGTATGTTGTATGAGTATAGGCTGCTTCAGTGATCATCAGCCTATAGTGTGCACCTTTTACCGAGTCATAGGATACCTCGTTGTTCAGGCACGACTCAGGGCGGTATCGGTGTTTTGTTCTCCAGTGGTTCAGGCAGGGGTTGGAATTAGTGTTACCGTTGTTGCATTTAGCCTTATCTAGTCCAATGAAGAAGAGCCCTGTGTCTTGTAGAACCTGGATCATAACACCTCCTACTATCTCTATCCTTAGTTTCAAACGAAGGTGCATATTATGTATATGTGCGCAACAATCTCGCTTTCTCTCGTGTTCCCAACTTGGACTCTTCTGAATTCTCAACTCTCTGGCTAAAGCTTTTTTGTCACTCTCAAACTAAATATGTCTGCGTTGTTTATCTCTCCCATAATTCTAATGACTATCAAAAATTCTTTGACTATCTAACTTCTAAAGTGGAACACATTCTATCCATCTCTCCTTTTGCAGAAATCTCCATCCAAGGAGATTTCAACGTTCACCACCACCAATGGCTTTCCTCTGTTTCCACTGACCAACCTGGTATACAAGCCTACATCTTTTCTATCCTAAATGACCTAGAGCAGCTAGTCCAGCAACCCACCCGTATCCCGGATCGCTTCAGAGATCGGCCCAAATTTGTTTACTTAATTCTAACCACTAACTCTTCTGCTTCTACTATAAATATTTTCTCTCCTTTTGGCTCCTCCGACCATAAACTAATATCTGTCACCTGTCCTATCTCTCCGGTAAGGCCACCCAATCCTCCCAACCGGCGGCGCTTGTGGCACTTTGGCGCTGCCGACTGGGAGGCTCTTCGCCAGTACTTCTTTGATTTCCCATGAAATAACTTTTGCGTCCGTAGCCGAGGATCCTCGAAGAGTGCTGAACGCATTACCGTGGTAATCCTCTCCGGCATGGAAGCATACATTCCATTTTCTTTCTCTCAGTCTAATGCAGAAAAATCTTGGTTTACTCACGCTTGTTCTACTGCTGTCCGCAACAAGGAGGAAGCATTCAAACGGTACAGACGCCTAAAAGCTCAAGAATATCATTCTTCCTATGTTTCTGCCTGGAATAAAGCCAAATATGTTCTTCGACTTGCCAAACACTCTTTCATTAATCATAAATGCACTGAACTATCCAACTCGAGCTCTTCCCAAGCTTTCTGGCATCCAGCCAAAAACCTCTCCAAAAAAAAAAATCTTTCTCGTCTTTCCCTCCCCTTTTCCACTCTGAGGGCACAACCATCACTTCTTCCTCTGACAAAGCTGAACTCTTCGCTCAAACTTACCTTGCATGATTTCGGTGCTATTCCTCCCTCCAACCCCCTCTCTCCTACTTATGCCCTAATGTCCTAATCTCATCTGAAGAAGTACTTTCTACCCTCTCTGGGCTTAATACTAAAAAGGCGTACGGTCTGGACGGCGTTCCTCCTGTTGTACTAAAGAACTCTGTTTCCGTGCTGACTCCCTGCCTAGGCAAACTCTTCGTCTCTGTCTCTCCTCTAACGTCTTCCCTTTTTGCTGGAAGTTTGCTCTCATTCAACCTATCCCAAAGAAGGGTGACCGCTCGCAACCCTCCAACTATCGTCCAATTGCTCTCATCTCTTGTATCTCTAAAGTTTTTGAAACTATTCTTGCATCCAAATTTCTTAAGCATTTCTCTTCTCATAATTTACTCTCAGATCGCCAGTATAGCTTCCTTAAAGTTAGCTTACTGGTGATCTTCTTTCACTTCTTACTAACTCTTGGTCATCCTCCTTCCGGAACTTTGGTGAGACCTTTTCTATTGCACTAGACATATCAAAAGCCTTCGATAGAGTCTGGCACAAATCTTTAATTTCTAAACTACCCTCCTTCGGTTTCTATCCCTCCATCTGTGCCTTTGTTTCTAATTTCCTTTCCGGCCGCTCCATAGCTGCGGTTGTGGATGGGCATCGCTCGCTTCCTCATCTCATCAACTCCGGTGTTCCTCAGGGCTCTGTCCTATCTCCCATTCTTTTTCCAATTTTTATAAATGATCTTCTCAACTGTATCTTCAGTCTCATCCATTTATATGCAGACGACTCTACCTTACACTACTCATTTAGTTTTCTTGAACGCCCCAGCCAGCAATCCCCCCAAAATAAACGTAATGAAGCCATGCAACACTTAACTTCTGATCTAACTACTATTTTCAATTGGGGCAGAGAAAACCTTGTTACCTTTAATGCTTCCAAAACCCTATTTCTTCATCTTACTACCCGTTTGAAACTTCCGGACGACTATCCCTTACACTTCAACAATACAAAAATCAATCCTTCATCTTCTCTCAATATTCTCGGTGTCTCCTTTTCTTCTGCTCTCACTTGGAAGGACCATATTACCAGTCTTGCTAAGGCAGCCTCCCAGAAGCTGGGTGTGCTCTACCTCCTCAAGGGGTTCTTTACCCCTGGGCAGCTTCTGGCTCTGTACAGGGGCACAGTGCATCCTTGTATTGAGTATTGTTCACATGTGGGGGGAGGATCCTCTCACACCGCACTCCTAGACAAAGTAGAAAGGAAAGCCTTTCGTATCATTAACTCCTGTCCACTCACCAACTCTCTGCAATCTCTCTCTCTTCGCCGCAATGTTGCATCTCTCTCGCTATTACATCGCTACTACAATAATCAGTGTTCCTCAGAGCTTTCCCAGTGTATACCACCTCCTCTACATAGGGTATGTAGTACCCATCTTGCAACACAATCCCACCCCTACTCTGTGCAACTCACCAACCCAAGAGTTAAACGATATTCTATTTTTTCTTCTATTCAACTGCTGAGCTCTGGAACTCTCTCCCAGAATCAGTCTTTTACTCTTCCTATGACTTAAATTGCTTCAAACTCCGTGTGTCCAGGCATTTTGCCTTGAACGTCCCTTGATTTTGGCCCTGTCACTCTTTCAACTCTGGGGGAGGCACTCGCTTCAGGCAGTTCTGCCTTTTGTCTCCCTCACTCACATAGAAAAGAAAAAAAAACTCTCTGGCACGCTGGAGCCATAATTTATATTTCATAATATTTGTAGGTTCACCCACCAATAATACAAATTATTACAAAGTTTCTTTGCTACGCTACACTATGGATTGGGAAGTTCGTTAAAAGCAAACACAATGTATATAATATATTTTGAATAATCCAAGTCTGCCTTTATAATGTTTTTGTTGTGCATAAACATTAAACATAACACCAACTAATACAATATATCGAACTATCTGGATTTGTTAACTACAGAGTGTACCGAGAATAACCTTCCTTAATAACGTATTCTCCTTCTCTCCATGAACCGCTATCAATCATGATTTTACTGTGGAACGAATTGGTCCATTACAAAGAATGTCTTAAGTGGAAGTATATTTGTTGTCTAAACTCCCTTCTCCTTCATATTTACGTCCATTGGTTCTCAAATGTTAAGACTTTCGCCCATGTATTTGTCAATACATAACACCCATATGTCCCCTACTAACTTCCTAGTCCTGCCACGGACATTAGTTCCAGGGCAGTAGTTCCCTTTCCAATGTTTCCTTACCCACTCTAAACCACTGTTCGGACACTTGATCCTCAGTGTTTTGGAGGACAAGCAGCCTAGAAGGGTCACTAGATTTGTTGTTGCTTGATTTCCTTTGTACTCCGTAATATTGAGACTTTTCGTGCCATTCAGGTGTCGATTATTTCATGACTAGCGATAGCGAACATTTAATTTAGGAGGAACTGGCCTTCGGCCGGGACAACAAATTAATCCGGAGGGGAGTCTTGGGGATGTTATTTATAAAGCTTGATTGATCTTTAGGGAGCAACTACGATCTATATACCGGTAATAATTACAAATATATAATTGAATTGATAACATTTAGGCACAAAGGGACCTGTAGAGATCATTCAGTGCTACATCTAAAAATTAAAATATCATCACAGGAATATCAAAATTTAAAACATATTAAGATATCAAGTAGCGGTACATAAAACATATACAATATCAATAGAGGAATATCAAAAGTAAAAAACATGGGATAATTAAATATCATAAAACATACTGTAATCCAATAAATACGATCGGAGCTTAAAAACATCTGCATATTAGCCAATAATGTCAGACAGGGAGAGGAAAGTAAAACCTACAGAGCATCTGGGAAATGAGTAATTACAACAAGAGGTTAGAATGTGGCGTACAGACAGTACCTTTGTCACACACAGCACACAACGGATGGTGATCATTATGCAATATGTATGTGTGCATCATATACTGTATGTGTTACCAATATGCAACCTTGTGAGGACTACATCCGTGCTTCTACCTAAGTGAATGGCCGATAAGTCCCAAACTTTCACAGAAGGGTGAATGGCTTTAAGTTTTTGGTTAGTGCTAGCGAGGGAAGACCACCTCAACTGCCACCTCTCCCAAATCAGCGACCGGATAATGCATTTCAAATCTTCCGAGGGGATAGAGATCTGGCCCTCACACTCTAGTACAGCCTCTTTTGCAGCTGCGTCAGTCTCCTCTCCTCATTGCCCTGGATCCCCACATGAGCTGGGACCCAACAGAAATTAATCATTTTGTGTCCAGATGCTAAGCGATAAAACCATGCCTGGATGTCTTGAACTAATGGGTGAACAGGGGAGAAAACTTTAATGGCAGAAAGGACACTGTGAATCAGTGTAAATAGTGAAATCCGTTCCAGTGGAGTCGCTTGCCACTTTCAAAGCTTGGATAATAGCATACACCTCTGCAGTAAAGACAGAGGCAACCCTAGGAAATCGAGCAAGGCGAGTTGTGTCCTTAACCCTTATTTAGCGGGTGGTAAGGTATTTTACACCGTGCCGTCCAGCGGGCATAATCCCAAAATATTCGCTCACTTTCACTCGCCCTAGCGCCGTTACTATGGTTCCAATGCTAACGAAACGGTCATTTTTGGAAAGAGCAACTCTTCGTCTCCCCATATAAGTCTATTATGGATGTTATGAGTGAGTGTGGAGGGTGGGAAGAGGTGAGGAAGAGGAGGTCCTTTTTGGTCTATTTCCCAGGCGCGTTCGGATTGCGTTCCCTTTGCCCTGACTTCGGCATCCCGCGCGTCTACTATTCCTTTGGTAATCGGTCTTATTTTTCTCTTATTTCTCCTTATTTCTGTATTCTCTGTATTCTCTCTCTCTCTTTCTTTCTCTCTCTCTCTCTCACTCCTCCTGTCTGTCTGTCTCTCTCTCTCTCTCTCTCTCTCTCTCTCTCTCTGGCTCGCTCGCTTTCCCTCTCTCGCGTGCTCTGTCTTTCTCTCTCTATCGTGAGAAATGTACCGTACAACCTGGTTATCGTGAGAAATTTACCGAACGCCTGAAAATAATACGCTATAAAATGCTTGCAATCAAACTCTCAAGCAATTTCAAGGTCACATGCATTTATAAATGTATAGGTAGACCCAGAGAGGAAGAGACAGAGAGAGAGAGAGAGACAGAGAGAGAGTGTCGTGATAATATAACTATTTTACATATGTATCATAATTATATATGATAAAATAATATATACGGTACATATGTTCCCCACAATCATATAATGCCAAGCACAAATATTCAATCTTTCGTTGTTTGTATTACTGTAAGAAATTTACCGAACGCCTGAAAATAATACGCTATAAAATGCTTGCAATCAAACTTTTAAGCAATTACAAGGTCACATGCAATTATAAAAAAGGTATATTGTAGACCACAATCTTCTCATGACCTCTCGCCACGGCCGCCGTGGACCAACTGAGATGTACTCCACTTACATCCACCCTCACTCCCTCGCTACATACGTAATTATATAAAGAAATTACCGTATTTTAGCGATTTTGCCCTTCGGTTGCACGATCATTGCAAGACAACCAGTGATCGTAGAAGGATGGTTCGGGTGTCATTGGAAAGCTCAATTTACGCCCTTTCAGGGATACATCTGGGCCTTGTTTATGCATGAAAAAGAGCACAGAAACAACCCCATTTATGGTAAAACAAAATACGCTGGGCGGCACAGTGAAATATACTCCACCACCCGCTCGTAAGGTGATAAAATGCTTGCAATCAAACTTTCAAGCAATTATAAAATGTAAATTGTACTTACCAACACCCACACCAGTATGTTCTTCGTCAGGAACGTCTCCATTTTGCTCAACGGTCTGTGCAACATCAACCACAACATTTGCAACACACAAATTATGCTTGGGGTGAAAGCCTATGATCGGCATATTTTCGTCTTCCGAGTCATCCACACTATCAAAACTCTCACCCAGACCTTCCATGGTTTCATTCAACAGCCTATTAGAAAGTTCCGAAGAGTTCAGTATGATATCTAGTTCCTGGGCGGTGAGCTGGGCGTGATGAGTAGGGTGGCGCGACGCACTAGGGGTGGCGGCCACCGAATCGGACACGGGCAAACCTTGACCTTCCATTACGGCTGCTTGAGGGTTACTGAGTCATGGTCACGCAGTGGGGATGTGTGGGTGGGACCTTGTAGTACACCGCCTGACCACCAGGTTTCGCTTTCCACCTAAATTAGGGCGGGAATACGCCCACGGACTTAAGGCGGGCCCCGCCATTTAGTCCAATTTTCTCGATTTGGACATAAGTCGGGCCCCGATCTTTAAGGGTTAAAAATAACCGTACAACCCACACCTGATGCCATTTTCGACCCATCAGTGTACAATGCAGAAGTAGATTTATGGACTTGGGAGTGATCCAGAAACAGCTGGAGATAATTTTGCCTTGTAACTGGGAAGAATGCATACTGACGGAGAGGGTAGAACCCACGGGGAAAACGAGGGGAACTTTACCTCCCTTATTAAAACTGAGTTCTAATGAGAGTCATTCAACACTTCCCTCATGCGAATCTGGAGAGGCTTGGGGAAGCTTTTACGTGCCTCATACCGTGGAAGGATGGAGTGAGGAAGTATATGAATGAAGGCGGTGCTGGTTGGGAGGAGGGGCGTCGTCTGACTGGGGACAGAGGTGCATGGGGGTGGTTCATTCGTGGCCACCCCTTCGGGGATCACGGCGTCAAGCAATAGATAGATAGATAGATACCATGGAATTAAACGGCTATCGGTGACCGAGCAATATGCAGGATTATCAGGGGAACTGCGAATTCTAAACATTAAACGTACTCCAAGCTCTTCCCTACGGAGATCCAGGGGCAATTCCCTTGCCACAACATACAATCTTTCTGTATGTATCTGACAGCCATACTCCCATTTAGATCGGCACATAGCATCATAAATTCTGAATAGGGATGAACAGTCCAGGACTTATTACTAAGCACTTTCAAGATGTCCAAGGAACGTGTGACATGTGCCGTAAGATTAAGAATATGTTCAGTCCAAGTAAGATGGCTATCCAGATTGAGCCCTAGGAATTTGACTGCACTCTCATATGGTAAAATATTACCATTAAGAAGAAGGAGGGGTACAACTGAAGTTGTCTTCCTAGAAAACTTTATTGCCACAGTCTTCTGAGGGGAAAAAGTGAAACCCCACTCATTTTCCCACTGGACTGCCAAATCGATGACTCTCTGCAAGTGTCGTCTAGCCATATCATGATCGGCCGCTGAACAATATATCACATAGTCATCTACAAACAACGAACTTTGCACCAATGGTCCTTAGAAACCCTCGCTACAACACCGTTTACAGCCATTATGAAACAAAAAACACTTAGCGCACTCCCCTGAGGAACCCCTTCACGCTCCAGAAGTTTATCAGAAAGACAACTCCCGACCCTAACACTGATATAGCGAGTGCGTAGGTAGCTCTGGATAAACAACAGCATTTTCCCGGTCAGGCCTAGCTTACACAATTCTTGCACAATACCAAATCTCCATGTTGTGTCATACGTCTTTTGCAAGTCAAAGAAAGCTCAAAGTGTATGTTTAGTTATAACGAAGGTATTCTGGATTTCGGTTGTGATATGCAAGAAAGGATCTGTTTTTACGAAAGCCGAACTGAACCGGGGAAATGTGGTTACCAGTCTCCAATCACCATACCAACCTATAGTTTAGCATTTTCTCAAACAATTTACATAAACAACTAGTTAGAGCAATGGGTCTATAGGTGGAAGCAAGTTTCGCATCTTTCCCAGGCTTTAGGATGGGAAGAATTAAAGACTCTCAAACTCTCCGGCAATAGTGACGTACTCCAGATTCCATTGAAAATACACAACAAAAACCCCAGAAAAGTATCTGGGAGATGCCTGATCATGTCATAATGCACGCCATCCTCTCCCAGGGCAGAGGAGCTGGAATTATCCAGAGCATGAATGAGCTCCTCCATGGGGAAAGGTGCTTTTTAAACCTCCGAATCACGGTCAGTCGCACTGATGGGAGGGACCGGAGCATGCCAAACCTGATGCAAAGTGGCAAAGAAAAATGTTAGAAACAATGCCAGGATCTGAGGATACAGTATTACCCACTTGAAGGCAAGGAGGGGGACTAGGAACAAATTTCCCAGAAAACTTCCTGATCTTAGCCCATACTTTATTGATAGGAGTCCTACATGTCACAGATCCGGTCTGCCATGAATTCCGTTTAGCTCTCCTAAAATAACTTAATTTTTTAGCTTGAGCTCTCCGGTATATAACATAGTTTACCTGAGTTGCATTGTTCTTGTATCTCCTGTAGCAAGAGCGAGTGACACGTCGCAAAGCAGTACATGTATTATCCCACCACGGAACCACAGGCCTCGAAGGAGTTCCAGTCGACTGCGGGATAGAAATCAGTGGACTGTTCTGAATTAAATCTACAAGGTACTCATATGCTGTTAGTGTGTCAAAGGAATTCAGATCCGGAGTCCCCGAGAATAATTCAGAGAATACATTCCAGTCTTCACGCTCAATAATTAGCTACCTAGGAGTAGCAGTTGAGGAAGCAAGAGTTTCTTTGATGATAGGAAAGTGGTCACTTCCAATCAATGACTGAGAAACCGACCACTAGAAGGAGAATAAAAGATCAGAGGTGCATATACTAAGATCAATGGCAGAATAACTGTTAACCCTCTCCATCATGTATGACGCGACCGCGTCATATGGCGGTTTGCCCAAAAGTATCATATGACGCGATCGCGTCATATGAACTTAGTGAAATAGATCAATAATAAGTTTATGACGCGATTTACGTCATATTGAGCTAAGTAAGTTAGGTAAGTTAGATCATAATGTGTCGGTTGGTGGCAACCCTAAATTCCTCCGACTTCTAACGGTCCCTCAGTGTGAGAAAGAGTGTTGTGGGGGAAATACCGGGCGCTCGGGCAACCCCTAACGCACGGAACTAAATATGACGGAGAGAGTTAAGATGTAAAGTGTGGTGAGTAGGGGACCCATCATTGAGCAAAGATAATTGTTTTGCAGAAGTATAGCTTCAACTTGAGACCCACGCTCATTGCAAACGGAACCACCCCATAATTGGTTATGGGCATTAAAGCTGCCCAACAGCAAAAAAGGTGGATCAAGCCGGTCCACAAGGGACTGTAGGGCTCGCGAGTTAATAGCCTCCCCAGGAGGGAGGTAGAGAGAACAAATGGTATACATTTTGTCGAATAAGACTCTTACTGCACATGCCTGTAAATCAGTGTGCAGGGAATTGGGAAATGATGAACACTCCTTTTTACAATAATTACAGTCCCACCTTTGGCGCAAAGGTCCAGAGGGGGAAGAGAACGGTAAAATTCATAGTTTAGACCGGGGTTGAAAGGAGAATATCCCAATTTAGTTTCCTGCAAACAGAGGACATCCCAGTCATAAAAATTCTTTAAAACCGAAACTTCCTCACTATTTGCACGGACAAATACAGTTCCATTGTAGAATTTTTGGCATTATTGTAGTCGGTTAAACTATCATCCCCTTTAGGAAGGGGACATTAACATCAGAGGTTTGTGGTAGAGACTCTTTTTCAAAGTGTCTTTGAGAAAGCTTGAGTCGGCACGCTGCTTTTTTTGGTAAGTCTTAACCTGAGCTGGAGAGGTTCCACCTTTGCGAGAGGGAACCCTCGTATCTGGCAAAGAGCTATCCTCCGAGTTGGGCTGCTTCTTAGAGCATTCCAGTGGAGAATGACTTGGCGGAGATTGGAACAGCTGGTATTTATTTTGTACATTGACGACCGTGTTCTTTTCCATCTTTGTTGTTGGCGCTTCTACTATGGTTTCCGATGAATTACTCTTCCCAGAGACGGAGGAAGACCAGGGGGAGGAATTAACGCTACCTCCAGATAAACCTGTGGCACCCCTCACATCCGAAGATGAAGGGCCTTTCCTCCCCTTTGGCGAAGAGTCGGGAAGCGTACGACCATCGCAATGATGTGTCCTGTCTTTCTTTGGAAGGGAAAAATGCTTTTCAGTACTTGAATGGGAATGTTGTTTGCGATGAACAGAGGCTTGAGGAGGAATAGCCTCACTCCCTGAACTCTGCACCAGCCGCTGCTGCTTTGAGATGATAGGAACGCCAGTGACTTTGTCTTGGCCTGTCACTTTAGAGATGGTAACTGGTGCCGATGAAGCAACTATTGAAGCGTATGAACGCGTACCAGGCTTACTCCGGAACAGAAACTCCCGTCTAGCAGCACCAAAACTAAAATGCTGCGTATTTGCCAGAACGACTATGTCTACCTCTAGTTTATATACATCACAATGCCAGGAAGAGGGAGAGTGGTCACCCTGACAGTGGTAGCAGTATGCATGTGAATCACATTCAGAAGCCTCATGATTGCTTAATGTTGAACAACAGCACCAACGGATTTCGTTTGTGCAGTATTTCTTGAGGTGCCCATACTAAACAAATCTGTAGCCCTGCATAGGTCGATCATGAAACTTCTTAACTTGCAGGGTGAGTGGTCCAATATCAACAGAATCAGGTAAGTAGGACCCCAAAAATACGAGTAACACCGTCTTGCCCTTCAACCTCCGGGCAGAGGACACACACTTGGGACACATAGATAAGATGGTTTCCTCAGTGAAGGCATGCAGTTCCTCACTAAGCACAATCCCTTTTGTAAAGTTAAAGGACTTATGGGCCTGGATTGACTTAAACAAACCATTAGAGGAACAAGGCAGATGGGATAGCATCCTAGCCTGAACTGGGTTTTTAGCTTAGATTAATACACCTTTCCCATACTTTTTAAGATGTTCCTTTGGGAAGACACCAACTTGCCTCTGCAAATACTGATGTATAGTAATTTTCTCCATCGTTGTTATATCTTAGGTTAAACATATAACCAGTTTAGGTAGAATAGTTAACCATGCTAGGAAGACGTTTTGAGGTACGTTCCTCTATAGGTGTTACAAATGTATAATTAGGAAGACGTACCAACTGTACGATCCATATATATATATATATATACATATGGGTTAACTATTAACTCTAAGTAAGGATGACTAAAGGTGTCGATGTCCATATAAGTTATATGTTAGGTCGTAGTTATAGGTTGATTGTAGGTTGAAGTGTAGGTTGATCTCAGCTCTCCTCTCTGCTCGTAGATTGATATAATTATATTATTAATTAGGTAGATAAGATGTACTAATAATATAAGGGAGAATGTATTCTGTCAAGAGAAAGAATATCTCCCAGACCTCCTGTTGTCTCTGAGGCCTGTATCTATCTAACTTATCAATACCTTCAATACCCCACACCTCCCCTTCTCTACCACACCTTAAACCATGTGGAAATTTCCCAGTACATTTCTATCCACGTAATCCATGTATGGAGAGAGGATCAGAAGTGCAAGAGTAAGCTTTCATTGTGTGGGAAAGGAAACCGAGTCAATGAATTTGAAGAGGTGAATGATCTCCATGGTGTACAGTCCCCCACATAAGTATAGAGACACTGTAACTAACACCTTAGAATTATATGAGAGATGTAGAATAGTAATAATAGTGAGATGTGATATAGGTTATTGTAAGGGTTAACCGTTTGAGAGGTTTCCTTATGTAGTTATAGATTTGTTTATTGTAGTTTCAAGTTGATTGAAGTAGTAGGTTGAATCTCTGCTCTCCGTCCTGCTCTCTCATAGATTGATAGATTAATAGATGTAATAGATAGTCGCCCCACTACCCTTATACTATACAAAATGTAATATAGGTAAAGGGAATTAAAGGTCTCTGAAGCCAAACCACTCAGATGTATTCAAACAAAGTAATTTAATCCCACTGAGCACCAGCTAATTAGTAATAAAAGTACGCTGTAAGACCAGCTGGTTTGGTAAATTTTTGTTATTTTCTTAAATAGCTGACATAGGTGAGAAATGATGAATAGCACACAAAAAGCCACTCACCTCGGTCATTTGGGGGTCTTATTTGGGGGGGGGCAGCTTCAACCATCAGCTGATGCAGGGCGGTCTTCAAACTTCCCGCCCGCAACACCACAGCTGAGCGCTGCAGCATGGCAGATGTACGATGCGTCCTGTTTTCGAGTGACGGTTATTTACACCACCCGAGCATCATGTGTGCTTCATAGTTCATATATTAGTAACATGTATCACATAATGTCATTTTAAGTGAAGTTACAGTGTGATAAGTGCATAGATTCAAGTTTTATAAGTGCCGAGGGAGTGGCAAGTTCCGCGGGCGTCCTGTTTACCATGGTGACTGGCTGCTTGGCGGCCATCTTGGTCATGGACTCACGCACGTACACACAAGGCAAGCTGACAGACACCCCACTCCCTCATAACATTCCCTTTCATTCAATGCCTCCCTCATGCATTGTTTATTGATTTTATACTTTACCGTATGTTTTATAGTTAAAATATGAGTGTTGCCATTGTTTTTTACTTAGAAATATGGGTTTTGATGTATTTTAGTGGGGAGACAGGGGAGATGGTGGTGGAGGCAGGGGTGGGGGCACTGGGGGAGTGGGGGAGGACTAGTGTACACATCGCCAAGCTTGTTGTGTATGTAGCAACATAGAGGGGAGGTGTAGCAGAGTGGTCTTGCCACTGGACTGGTAATCCAATGGACCCGGGTTCGAATCCCAATATGTCAATGGGAAGATATTATTGGGATGGAATTTGTGCTGTACCTAGTATCAGTCCATTACCACAGCACACCGAAATGCCAAAAAAAAATACCCTAATTTTTCCCTGATTTGTATGAATTGTATGAATATTCCCATATTCAAAAATATGCTACAGGGGGGGCAATGCCTAGTGAGTTAATTGCTCAATAGGTGGTGTTCTGAGAGTGAGGGTCTGAGCCGGGGGGATGAGACTGTGAAGCACGGATGCGGAACAGCTTCAGAGATGGAGTTGCTTCGAGCCGTGAAGCTTCAAATGTCTCACTCCCTAGACTGGAACAAGACCTCACGGGCCTCACCGTGTTCAGCGGTAGAGTGTAAAGCCCTATGCCCGAGAGGGAGTAGTTGGAATATGGAAACAAAATAAAATAATGAAACACTCTCTCGTCTCTTCTTACCCCTACCATGATCTGGCGGAATTTTGAATGGGGTCTGGGTCATCATCCTCCTCCTCTTCCCCACTTGGTGGGGAGTCAACTATTTCATGGGGAGCATTAGGGGAGCGATAAACATCGCGAGGCGACGAGATACGTCCAACACTTACTAAGTACACAAGGCAACTGGCCGGGCGGGAGGCAGCCCATTCCTCCCAATCCCTCCCTCCTCCCGCGCTCTCTCTCCCCACTCCCCACCGGGGCGGGACTTGGGTATTGCCAATTGATAAGTATTGCCACTGTTGGGCAACATCATAAGATATATCCCATATATATTTGAACCCTGTAGCTAGCATAGGACAAGAATAAATAAGCTCGAAAGTGGCGGTGAGATAAGTGGGTAAACTGGCTTTCCCCATCCACACCTACTAACCTGCGCGGCTAAACTAGGGGGTTGCCGACTACCCGCACTGTTCGGCAACATCATAAGGTATATCCCATACCATCCTCAAGCCTCTAGCTACCATAGGACAGGAGTATATAAGGTTGAAATTGCTGATGCAGGTGCTGCAGCGCTGGGGTTTAGCATTACACACATTGCCGACGCATCACATGCGTCGCTGAGGTCCTGTGGGTTAAATAGTACCATGAGAATTTCCCTATGTTGAGAGGAAATCTCGTGGCCTGTTAAAAACATGCCCAAATCTCGAGTCTAAGTGTAGTCAAAACCTCCTCTCCTACCTTCACTACACACCTCAGGCACACCCCAGGCACATGATCTTAACTTTCGATTCACGTGCACAGATCCTGGGTGACAACCCAAAAGTGCGAGTGAGCTTAGAGGGCGTGAGAAAGGGTCTGACTTGGTAAAAACTAGAAGGGAGGAAGTACAGGAAGTTACTATGAATATAATGGATGTACAGTCACCCACATGAAAATAACTCACCTTAAAATGATATGAGAGTTGTAATAACTGATTCCTATAATAATTACTGAGTCTAACATGTAATAAATATGCTACATACCATTTAGGCAGAGGAGCTGGGCGATGTAGTTCTGGAATTTTATCAAATCCGTCAAATACATTTGGCACATAATCGGAGTCACTATCCTCAATATTAGCAGAACGCTGCAAGGATTTTGAACCGCAGCAGCCAGCGGGTATCAGATTCGGGGCAGCTTCGTAGGCAGCTGCGGCAGAGGACTCCTCCAAAAAGGAGTTGTAACATTTGTTGACAGACCCACAATTGTCTACAAAACGAATCCTGATACGAGTTACTACACTAAAGGACTTAAACATTTTATGCAGGGAGTAATATGATAATTCGGGGGGAACATTTTGCAGGAAGATAGTGTCCCCTTTGTCTCTTGTAGAGCAATTTTGCTCAATAGGCACTGCATAAGGTGCCATTGTAACTTCTGTAGAACTTTGAGAGGGAAGGCCATCAGAAGAAGCCGGGGGATCGCTAGAATCGGTTACCGTTGAGTCCAAAACAATTGCCGTGTCAGTATGGTCAGTATCGTCTGCCATGAGCTCATTCATAATAACAGAAAGAGATAACCATAACGCATAAAACAAGAACGGCATGAAAAGAAGATACTGCAGTTGCTAGGTGCCGCCTGGCAATGAAAGGTTGAGACCTCCACAGGGCCAGGAAAACCAGAATATGGCCATTTGTATGAGATAGGCCCCGGCTTCGAGCTGGGAACATTGTCAACCCGACAGACGTGAATAGACGCATATTTTTCCTCAATCTGTTTTGTCCCATAAAGGATGGAGCCGCCGTCGTCACCCGTCACATACACTGAAGAAAAAAATGAGTCAGCAAGACCGAGGCAACCCCACCAGGCCCAGCCCCCAACAACGAGCTTTTCGGGCCCTCGCCGGCAGCACTTGTCACCAAGTGGAAGTCTGCCAACTCATCTGAGGTCATAAACGCCGCAGCGAAGTTCCGGGGAATACTAGAACCTCCTGAAGCAGGAAACGGGAAAGGGAGGAAGGGAACAGGTCAAGCAACCAGAAGAAACGGGAGGATTGCGTCTCCTAAACTAGCAGGGGAGGATATCAAGCCCCTAGTTGGCTTCCCCAGAGGATAGCAGAAGAAGTGAGAAATGACAAACATACAGTAAGAGAAGGAAAGAGCCTGGCAAAATTAGTTCGAATAACCCCGACGACCGCCCCAACTGCCAACTCGTCAGCCCCCACACCACGTTAAGGAGCTAGGCAAAGTGGAGGATGAAAAATATATAAATATATAATAATGTCCCCTAAACCTAATGCCTTCCACCTAGGGTGAAAAGTTAACCACTTCTGTAACAGCGACATCTTATAAATGTTATTATAGCAATATGTACACGATTTTGTGCTGTTTAAGAAGGATATGTGGTAGTAATAATAGTTAATTGAGATCGTTCGAAGCCTGTTAATTGCTAGAAGCCCTATTTATACACATTCAAATGGTCTAATATTAGACACAGTAAAGTTAACCCCGTCAGCATGATGATGTATTTTTCATTTTATCCTGATTACTATTAAACAATATTGTTTCACTTATTATCTACCTCTAGGATTCAAAGGGGTATATACGATCTCAATAAACCCTCTGCATAACATAGATCCTTCTTAAGCTACATAAAATCATCTAATTATAGCCAGAATGAAAGGTAAAAAGGCGTTATCGTGCTGAAGGGGTTACAAGGACAGCACCGGTACTGAGAGGGTTAACAACCAAGAAATCTCAAGTTGGTGGAGCAGCTAATTTCGATAATTTAATATGCGTCTAGAATTGAAAAATATATATTTGTTTTACAGAACAACCTGTGAGCATTGAAGTGTGGGTTGGTTGGCAGCAGGGACAGCAGGACAGTTGGTGTGTGAGGAGGAGGATTCCCCAGAGAGACCAACGTCAATAGTCACGGCAGCCGAGGGCAAAACTTGTTACTGCTTTCTTGTTTCGAAATGTTTTGCTCTCTCGATAGATGGATGAAAAAGTGAATGTCCTTTCCCGGCTAAAGATGCTAATCAACTATTTCACAAGAATAACACATTTGGCTGTGTATACTAGCCTAGGGAAAGCCTCGTTCATGCGCTAGACAGTGTCTTTGAAAAGGCAGAATATTTTTGCCCCTGGGTAAGAAGGAGACAAAAGGCAAAGCTGCCTGTAACGAACCATACCCCGTCCCCTCCTAACTGAAAGAGTACCAGAGAGCCAAATGCAGAGCTTGAAGCAGTTTGCGCCGTAGGATGAGGGGAAGATAAATTGAGGGAAAGTTCCAAAATGTACTTGTTGAGAAGAAGAAATACTGGGAAAATGTATTCAGTCTTGAGTTAGAGACTTGGCTAGAATAAGGGTGGGAATACCCCCCCTCACCGTAAGGGAGGGGGTATTCACAGAAAAAGCTCTGAAACCCACTGATTATTGTAATAGCAGTAGAATACGTTCTACCCATCAACTTATTCTTACCTTCCACCCTCCCTTCCTTACCTCCCACCTTACATCCACCCTTCCACTCACCATTCCTTACATCCTCCCTTCCTTATATAATCCCCTCCCCCCCCCCTTCCTTACTTCTCCTTTCCACTACCCTCCCCCTCCCCCCTTTCATGAACTCCCACCTTCCACCTTCCCTTCCTTTCCTCCCCCCTTCCCCCCTCCCTTCCTTACCTCCCACCTTCCACCCTCCCTTCCTTACCTCCCACCTTACATCCTCCCTTCCTTACCTCCCACCTTCCACCCTCCCTTCCTTACCTCCCACCTTCCACCCTCCCTTCCTTACCTCCCACCTTCCACCCTCCCTTCCTTACCTCCCACCTTCCACCCTCCCTTCCTTACCTCCCACCTTCCACCCTCCCTTCCTTACCTCCCACCTTCCACCCTCCCTTCCTTACCTCCCACCTTCCACCTAGCCTTCCTTACCTCCCACCTTCCACCCTCCCTTCCTTACCTCCCACCTTACACCCTCCCTTCCTTACCTCCCACCTTCCACCCTCCCTTCCTTACCTCCCACCTTCCACCCACCCTTCCTTACCTCCCACCTTCCACCTAGCCTTCCTTACCTCCCACCTTCCACCCTCCCTTCCTTACCTCCCACCCTCCCTTCCTTACCTCCCACCTTCCACCCTCCCTTCCTTACCTCCCACCTTCCCATCCTTACCCCCCCCACCTTCCTACCGCCATTCCTTACCTCCCACCTTCCACCCTCCCTTCCTTACCTCCACCTTCCACCCTCCCTTCCTTACCTCCACCTTCCACCCTCCCTTCCTTACCTCCCACCCTCCCTTCCTTACCTCCCACCTTCCACCCTCCCACCTCCCTTCCTTACCTCCCACCTTTCCACCCACCCTTCTCTAATACCGTCCTGTATCGACCTTCCACCCTCCCTTTCCTTACCTCTCACCTTCCACCCTCCCTTCCGTACCTCCCACCCCTTACATCCTCCGCTTTTTTTTTCCTTACCTCCCACCTTACACCCTCCCTTTCCTAACCCCTCCCCCCTTACACCCTCCCTTCAGAAAAAGAAAGACTTACCCTCACACCTTATACCCTCCCTTCCTTACCTCCCACCTTACATCCTCCCTTCCTTACCTCCCACCTTACACCCTCCCCTCCCTTGCCTTCCTCCCACACACTCCCCTTCCTTAACCTCCCAACCTTCCACCCTCCCACCTTCCACCCTCCCACCTTCCACCCTCCCTTCCTTACCTCCCACCTTCCACCTCCCTTCCTTTACCTCCGCGCCATCCCACTTCCACCTCCCTTCCTTAACCTCCCACCTTCCACCCTCCCCTTCCTTACCTCCACCACCCTCTTTCCTTACCTCCACCACACCCTTCCTTACCTCCCACCTTCCCCCCCTCCCTTCCTTAGCTCCCACCTCCCACCCTCCCTTCTGTCCTTACCTCCCACCTTCCACCCTCCCTTCATTACCTCCCACCTTTCCAACCCTCCCCCCTATCCTTACCTCCCACCCTCACCTTTCCTTACCTCCCACCTTCCACCCTCCCTTCCTTACCTCCCACCTTGCACCCTCCCTTCCTTACCTCCCATCTTACATTCTCCCTTCCTTACCTCCCACCTTACACCCTCCCTTCCTTACCTCCCACCCTCCCTTCCTTACATCCTCCCTTCCTTACCTCCCACCTTACACCCTCCCTTCCGTACATCCTCCCTTCCTTACCTCCCACCTTACATCCTCCCTTCCTTGCCTCCCACCTTCCACCCTCCCTTACATCCTCCCTTCCTTATCTCCCACCTTATACCCTCCCTTTCCTTGCCTCCCACCTTCCCACCCCCTCCCTTCCTTACCTCCGCACCTTACACCCTCCCTTCCTTACCTCCCACCTTCCACCCTTCCTTCCTTACCTCCCACCTTCCACCCTCCCTTCCTTAGCTCCCACCTTCCACCTAGCCTTCCTTACCTCCCAGCTTCCACCCACCCTTCCTTACCTTTCCCACCTTCCACCCTCCCTTCCTTACCTCCAGCTTCCCACCGCTTCCACCCACCTCCCACCTTCCACCCTCCCTTCCTTACCTCCCACCCTTCCACCCTCCCTTCCTTACCTCCCACCTTCCACCCACCCCCACCCTTCCTTATATACCTCCCACCTTCCCACCCTCCCTTCCTTACCTCCCACCTTTTCCCACCCTCCCTTCCTTACCTCCCACCTTCCACCCACCCTTCCTAGGACCTCCCACCTTCCACCCTCCCTTCCTTACCTCCCACCTTCCACCTAGCCTTCCTTACCTCCCACCTTCCACCCCACCCCTTCCTTACCTGCCACCTTACACCCTCCCTTCCTTACCTCCCACCTTCCCCTTCCGCCCTCCCCTTCCTTACCTCCCACCTTCCACCCCACCCTTCCTTACCTCCCCCGTTCCACCTAGCCTTCCTTACCTCCACCACTTCTCACCCTCCCTTCCTTACCTCCGCACCTTTTCCACCCTCCCTTCCTTACCTCCCACCTTCCACCCTCCCTTCCTAACCTCCCACCTTCCCATCCTTACCCCCCCCACCTTCCACCACCGCCATTCCCTACCTCCACCTTCCACCCTCCCTTCCTTACCTCCACCTTCCACCCTCCCGTTCCTTACTCACGCCTCCACCTTCCACCCTCCCTTCCTTACCTCCACCTTTCCCCCACCCCCCACACTTCCTTTACTCCCACCGTTTTTCCACCCTCCACCTCCCTTCCTTACCTCCCCACCTTCCACCCACCCTTCCTTACCTCCCACCTTCCACCCCATCCCTTCCTTACCTCTCACCCTTCCCAACCCAACCCTTCCTTACCTCCCACCTTACATCCTCCCTTCCTTACCGTCCTCCACCTTACAACCCTCCCTTCCTTACCTCCCACCTTACAACCCCTCCCTTTTTTCCTTAACCTCCCACCTTTCCACCCCTCCCTTCCTTACCTCCCACCTTAAAAAACATCCCCCTCCTGCCTCCTTACCTATCACCTTACAACCTCCCTTCCTTACCTCCCACCCTCCGTTCCTTACCTCCCACCTTCCACCCTCCCACCTTCCACCCTCCCACCTTCCACCCTCCCTTCCTTACCTCCCACCTTCCCCCCTCCCTTCCTACCTCCCACCTTCCACCCTCCCTTCCTTACCTCCCACCTTCCACCCCCCCTACCTTACCTCCCACCCTCTCTTCCTTACCTCCCACCCACCCTTCCTTTACCTCCCACCTTCCACCCCTCACCCTCCCTTAGCGCTTAGCTCCCACCTCCCACCCTCCCCTTTCCCTTACCTCCTCACCTTCCACCCTCCTTCCTTACCTCCCACTTCCAACCCTCCCTTCCTTAACCTCCCACCCTCCCAATTTCCTTACCTCCTACCTTCCACCCTCCCTTCCTTACCTCCCACCTTGCACCCTCCCTTCCTTTCCTCCCATCTTACATTCTCCCTTCCTTAACCTCCCACCTTAACCCCCTCCCCTTCCCTTACCTCCCACCCTCCCTTCCTTACCTCCCACCTTACACCCTCCCTTCCGTACATCCTCCCTTCCTTACCTCCCACCTTACATCCTCCCCCCCCCCCCCCTTCCTTGCCTCCCACCTTCCACCCTCCCTTACATCCTCCCTTCCTTATCTCCCACCTTATACCCTCCCTTCCTTGCCTCCCACCTTCCACCCTCCCTTCCTTACCTCCCACCTTACATCCTCCCTTCCTTACCTCCCACCTTCCACCCTCCCTTCCTTACCTCCCACCCTCCCACCTCCCTTCCTTAGCTCCCACCTTCCACCTAGCCTTTTTTTCCTTACCTCCCACCTGTTCCACCCAACCCCCACCCTTCCTTACCTCCCACCCTTACCACCCTCCCTTCCTTACCTCCCACCTTCCACCCTCACCTGTCCCTTACCTCCCACCTTCCACCCACCCTTCCTTACCTTCCCACCTTCCACCCTCAAAAACCTTCCTTACCTCCCACCTTCCACCCTCCCTTCCTTACCTCCCACCTAAGCCCTTCCGTACCTCCCACCTTCCACCCTCCCCCTTCCCTTACCCTCCCACGTTCCAACCCTCTCCCCTCCACTCCCCCTTTCCTTAGCCTCCCACCTTCCACCCTCCCTTCCTTTCCTCCCACCTTCCAACCCCCCCTTCCTTACCTCCACCTTCCACCCCCTCCCCCTTCCTTACCTCCCACCTTTCCACCTTTCCTAGTCCTTCCTTACCCTCCCACCTTCCACCCTCCTCGGGCGCTTCCTTACCTCCCACCTTCCACCCTCCCTTCCTTACCTCCCACCTTCCACCCACCCTTCCTTACCTCCCACCTTCCACCCTCCCTTTCTTACCTCCCACCTTCCACCCTCCCCCTTTCCTTACCACCATACCACCCACCTTAACATCCTCCCTTCCTTACCCCCACCTTCCACCCTTCCTTACCAAACCACCCACCCCCCCGCCTTCCAGCCTCCGCCTTCCTTACCTCCCCAGCCTCCCCCTTCCTTACCTCCCACCTTCCACCCTCCCGTTCCTACCACCCACCTTCCACCCTCCCTTCCTTACCTCCCACCTTCCACCCTCCCTTCCTTACCTCCCACCTTCCACCCTCCCTTCCTTACCACCCCCCCCTTCCACCCTCCCTTCCTTAACCTCCCACCTTCCCACCCTCCCTTCCTTACCAACCCACCTTCCACCCTCCCTTCCTTACCTCCCACCTTCCTACCGGAAGTGGAGCTCCCTTCCTTACCGTTCCCAACCTTCCACCCTCCCTTTTCCCTACCCCCCAACCTTCCACCCTCCCTTCCTTACCTCCCACCTTCCACCCTCCCTTCCTTACCACCCACCTTACATCCTCCCTTCCTTACCCCCCACCTTCCACCCTCCCTTCCTTACCACCCACCTTACATCCTCCCTTCCTTACCTCCCACCTTCCACCCTCCCTTCCCTACCCCCCACCTTCCACCATCCCTTCCTTACCACCCACCTTACATCCTCCCTTCCTTACCTCCCACCTTCCACCCTCCCTTCCTTACCTCCCACCTTACATCCTCCCTTCCTTACCTCCCACCTTACACCTATGAGAAGCAATGCAAATAAGAACTGTATAATATTTGTAACTATGTAAACATATATTAATACTTCAACGCCACCACTTGAACAACTCCATGGAAACAATCTTTTCTTATCTTCAGCCAGACTTCCTCTTTCACTTTGTTTGGTTAAGGTCAAGTAAGCATCCCCCAGAGAGAGCAAGAGTAAACGTCCACCCGAATGTTTTTGGCTTGAAAGTGGACAGTCCAGAACGAGCCATGATCAGTCAGGACATGATTGGATGGAGTTGAGGGGCTTCGGTAAACTTTGACCCCTTCTGTACCGTCGACATTCTGTTTATTATATTCTGGTTACTAGTAGTTAATTTTATTCAATTTAGGAAGGATCTCTAGCAGTCATAGGGCTTTGAACTATCTCAATCAACCACTTTAACTACCACAGACCCTTTCTAAGCTGCCTAAATGCGTCTTAGTATAGCTAAAATATAACATAACAGACGTCACTGGCACAGAAGGGGTTAAAGACCTTGAGTCGTGAGCGGTATCTTTTCTTCCTTTGGTGTTTGCTTTGTTTACTTTTTTGTTCCGATGGAGAATGAATTAATTTGTATCTATGTGCATGAAGGAGACAGAAGGCAGGCTGCCTGTAACGAGTGTCTCCTCCAAAAGCCAAAAGAGGGACAGAGAGCCAAATTCAAGGAACGTTGGGTTAAAATGCCTGGACACACAAAGTGTAAATCAGTCCAAGTCATAGGACGAAGGAAAAATGTATTCACACTTTTGTCATGTACTTAACTTTTAACTGTCTTGGTGATGCAGTCATTTGAGTGTTTAAGATATGTATGCGGTATCCCAGTTTAGAATCCCAGGAGGATCACATGTTATATTTATTTCATTGGAAGGTGTTTGATGTTGGGAATGCAATTAATTTGATTATGTATTCAGTATTATTGAATCCACAGGCCTTTCACAAAGATTTTGCGACAAGTGAGAGCAATTATTCCTTGCGTGCTAAATGCGTTCAATGTTTGTTCCGAATGCAATTTGTCTTCATTCTGACCAATGTCAGACAATATTATCAAACTTATGGACTTCTCATACTCAAGAGCTAGACAATAGAGAAAATGAACTTGAATCACATTTTACTCAATGTTATGCGAGTGCTATAATTTAGCACGCTTTCTAATGGATCGTTATTTCCACCATAGGAAAGTTTAGAACCGTAAATCACCAACGGGGACACAACTGGTTTTAATCTTACAACCCTTATATCAATTAATCTTACAACCCTTATATCAACCCTTATATCAATTAATCTTACAACCCTTATATCAATTAATCTTACAACCCTTATATCAATTAATCTTACAACCCTTATATCAATTAACCTTACAACCCTTATATCAATTAATCTTACAACCCTTATATCAATTAACCTTACAACCCTTATATCAATTAATCTTACAACCCTTATATCAATTAATCTTACAACCCTTACATCAATAATCTTACAACCCTTATATCAATTAATCTTACAACCCTTATATCAATTAACCTTACAACCCTTATATCAATTAACCTTACAACCCTTATATCAATTAACCTTACAACCCTTATATCAATTAATCTTACAACCCTTATATCAATAATCTTACAACCCTTATATCAATAATCTTACAACCCTTATATCAATTAATCTTACAACCCTTATATCAATTTCTACCAATGTCACAGAATACACAATTTCCGTTCACACGTTTTAATTCTTATTAGCTAGGGTACAAGTTTAGTAATGAATCAAGTCTCATCTATGGGAAATGAGCTTAATTAGATCATATGTTCTTAACAGCAATGCATATGAACAATTATGTTCTTAACAGCAATGCATATGAACAATTATGTTCTTAACAGCAATGCATATGAACAATTCTAACAAATGATTAGTCAGGAATCAGTAACATTTAAATCATGGAGTAGTACATATAGAAAATGTACAACGTCACTATAGAGATCACAATATAAATAATCACAGAGAGGTTAGTCTCGAACACACAATAAATAATATCCTGAAGGTAATTGGCAACCGCAAGGTAAATAGCGGCGCAAGGTAAATAAGGTTTACTGAGTCGGCGTATACACAGTGATCAAGTGATATGAAAATTAGTATATTAAGTGATGAGCGAATAAATATACGTTAATTACGGTACGGTACGTTACGTAAATAGAAGATATAAAATATTAATTAACTCAAAGAGTCACAATATTGAATATAAATTCAAGTAAGTCAGAAACAATTACAATAGCCCGTACGCGTGGCTGAATTTCTCAGTGAAGCGAGGTTAAGTGCGACATGAATTTGACAGGAGTTTATCATCAACTCAAACTCTGCTTAACCTGAGGCTGAGGTCAGGAAGCGAAATCTTTAACATAATTTAGCTAGAGACGGATAAGTACACTCTCTCTGTGAACACTTATACATGCAATTACGTACCCAGCCAATAATACACCTAAAATAATATCTGAATAAGTGTTCACAGTAAAATTACGTGTATAGTGCATGTATTTATCCCAAACAAATATATATAGAGCGCTTATCTGGAATATAAGAAATATATCCAAAGAATTATATATATATATATCAATCCCACTAATAGAGTATGTTCTGTTCTCTCAACACGAGGGGCGATAGCAAAAAAGAAGAGAATAATAAAATTTCTTTGATGATGTTAAATTGAACACTAACATTTCTTATATCACCCTTCCCAAATAATCATCAAAAATACTTCACACAAAGAGAGGCACTTAATTTGGTTTTAGGTAGAGAAGTAGGAGCCCATGAGAGATCTGGGCACACGTAGCGACTGAGTCCGTTGTCCAGCCTGTTGACACCAGGGGCAGGTCCTCTGCATACACAAGTTAGCTAGATTAATCACTTTTAGCTCGCCTTCACCACTTCTTCGGGGTCACTAACACAACCCTGTGCAGGTACTGTTTAAGGGGACAATGGCTAATCCCTACGGAAGTAATTCCGAACCGATGACTTGCAATTAGGTTTCGCTTGCCGTGAAGGAAAGCTAGCCGAGAGCAGTCTCGATTTTGCCTACCAATATCTTAGTTGGGCCAGGTATTATTTCGATTTAATATACGGGCATAGTGTGGTGTTTAATATACAGGCATAGTTGTGGTGTTTAATATACAGGCATAGTTGTGGTGTTTAATATACAGGCATAGTTGTGGTGTTTAATATACAGGCATAGTTGTGGTGTTTAATATACAGGCATAGTTGTGGTTTTAATATACAGGCATAGGTGTGGTGTTTAATATACAGGGGTAGTTGTGGTGTTTAATATCGGGCCATAGTTGTGGTGTTAATATACAGGCATAGTTGTGGTGTTTAATATACAGGCATAGTTGTGGTGTTTAATATACAGGCATAGTTGTGGTGTTTAATATACAGGCATAGTTGTGGTGTTTAATATACGGGCATAGTTGTGGTGTTTAATATACAGGCATAGTTGTGGTGTTTAATATACGGGCATAGTTGTGGTGTTTAATATACAGGCATAGTTGTGGTGTTTAATATACAGGCATAGTTGTGGTGTTTAATATACAGGCATAGTTGTGGTGTTTAATATACGGGCATAGTTGTGGTGTTTAATATATAGGCATAGTGTGGTGTTTAATATACAGGCATAGTTGTGGTGTTTAATATACAGGCATAGTGTGGTGTTTAATATACAGGCATAGTTGTGGTGTTTAATATACAGGCATAGTTGTGGTGTTTAATATACGGGCATAGTTGTGGTGTTTAATATACAGGCATAGTTGTGGTGTTTAATATACGGGCATAGTTGTGGTGTTTAATATACAGGCATAGTGTGGTGTTTAATATACGGGCATAGTTGTGGTGTTTAATATACAGGCATAGTTGTGGTGTTTAATATACAGGCATAGTTGTGGTGTTTAATATACGGGCATAGTTGTGGTGTTTAATATATGGGCATAGTTGTGGTGTTTAATATATGGGCATAGTTGTGGTGTTTAATATACAGGCATAGTTGTGGTGTTTAATATACAGGCATAGTTGTGGTGTTTAATATATGGGCATAGTTGTGGTGTTTAATATATGGGCATAGTTGTGGTGTTTAATATACAGGCTATATGGTGTTTAATATGCAGGCTATATGGTGTTTAATATGCAGGCTATATGGTGTTTAATATGCAGGCTATATGGTGTTTAATATGCAGGCTATATGGTGTTTAATATGCAGGCTATATGGTGTTTAATATACAGGCATAGTTGTGGTGTTTAATATACAGGCATAGTTGTGGTGTTTCGGTGTGTGAAAGGGTATGGAAAATATGGTTTCTGATTATTGCTCCGGTTATTAAGATCCTTAAAACTATAATGCATAATTATATGGTTATACAGAGGAACACATTCTTTATTTATTAAAATTAGTTGTAAAGATGAAAAAGCTTTGATGGATGAGTGATAATTAAATTACAGTTTTGGATATCAGTAGGTATTTGATAGGTTGTATGGAATGGATTTATTATGATGGGTAATATTATGATTACACTTGTTTATTCCCCTAGTAGTTGTCGTTGCAGGTATCGTAGTATGGTTGCATATGCGGAAAGGGAGGAGGTTGATGTTTTAATCACATAAACATACTGTATATTCGTCGTAGTCCAGATCTGGTCCGGACACAGAATTTCCACATATTGTGTGGAGCGGCCATTTTTCCTCTCGCGGTTGGAACGAATTAGGACATGACCCTTGAAGGGTCGCAGAGGGAGCACAGGTAGTGGGAGTTTGTCTACGTTGGTACTTTCTTGGGGGTAACTTATTCATCTTCTTTATTGGGATTAACTTATCTATTTCCCCTGGCTTTTGATGGATGCAATGCGGTACTGAGATGATTGGTGTTCTTGCTGCTCTTGTTTCCCTTGGTATTTCACTCAAGCTATTACCAAGTGCCAGAATACAGCTTACGAAGAGTCCTTTGAAATTTAAAATATTTTCCCATCTACTCGGAAAGTTCTGTCCTAAGTTGCATATTATTTGCGGTCAGTTTCCACATTAACGCCTTCAGGATTAGGACGGGTTTTAGTAGTTTATTTTGGCTATCAGTAGACGATTTTATTCAGCTTAAGAAGGAACTGTGGGAGTCAGAAACATAAGTGCATTGGTTTTGACCCCTTTGATTCCTAGAGGCCCTTCCCAAACTGCAAATAATTGACTAAAATATACTGTTATAAGGCGTCATCCCCAAGTAAACACGGCGGAAGAGCGGTCTTGGTCAAGCACTATATATTAGCAAAATATGATGTCTAGTGAGGACATCCGAGGCCTGAGAGATAGAGGAGCAAAGAAGAAAGGTTGTAGAAGATGCGCATACAACGGTAGAGTGAACGAAGACGTTATATGCTAGAATTGTGAGGATGAGATGAAGGGAAAAAGGTATGCAGCCATTGTGAGCAATGGGTGGATGATGATGGAGCATTATGTAACGGATGTGGGCATTTGAAATACCGAACATGTGAAAGAATGAAGCAGAGAGACTCTGACATCATAAAACCAGGAGGCAAACACCAATTCACTAAAAGGGCATACAATGAATGTAAGAAAATAAACACTGATAACACCAAACAAAAAAATGCCAGAAAGTCTATCTATCTATCTATTGCCTGACGCCGTGATCCCCGAAGGTGTGGCCACGAACGAACCGCCCCCATGCACCTCAGTCCCCAGTCAGTCGACGCCCCCCCCCCCCCCCCCCCCCCCCCCCCCCCAAACCAGCACCGCCCTCGTTCATGTACTTCCTCACATGAGGAACGAAAATATAAAACAGTTGATCGATTCCAAATAGAAAACCTCATCAACTGTCAATCAAGTAAAAAACTTCCAAAATTCAATTCATAATAACCTTATACAAAAATTGCAGCCCGAACTATGACAGAGTCCGCAAACTGACTTATATCAAAACGTAACGACGGGATAAACCAACCGTTAAACAGATGTAGAACGGATTAGAAAAATTGAATGAATCTCATACAAATTAATGCCAAATATAATCTCCCATCGTGTTAATAGAAGTACGCAAGATGTAACATTGAAACACAAAATTCGCAAGAAAATCCAACAAGCTCAAAAGATGTACGTAAGAACAAAATTCGCAAGAAAATCAAACAAGCTCAAAAGATGTACGTAAGACTGTTGAAATGACGTACTATACGTGTGCAAAAAGAATACTAAAATACAAAATATAACATAAACAGTTACGTAATTACCTTCGCTGCCGCAAGCGAGATATTTGAGGTTGAAACAGCCACATACTGTAGACACCACCACCTGTAGAATAGGTAGTAATAAAACACTTTAACAAAATTAACACAAGATCACTTCAATACCACTTACAGTATGTTCCCAAACAAAATTAAACCCAACACTCATGAATAAAATTTAGGGATAACATCTGGGAATATAGAACACTGTATAACCTATACCCATTGCAAGGGTGTGAACCAGACTGAGACTGAGTGTGTTATTCTGGCCGCTTGTTCAGGGGGTCGTAGCAGGTCAGGGGGTTGTAGCAAGCATATCAGACCGATATGAGGCCGAGATGACTGATCCGGTTCATAACTTGCATGATATGAAGTGACATGTGAAGTGACAGGAAGAGAATTTGAAGCTTTGACTGAATGGCATGAGGAAGCGTCAGCCATTGTACCTACGATATGACAGTATTTAGAAAACACACATTGACAAGTTGAGCCCACTATATGAGATATATTAAGAAATTGAATTTCCCTCTCTAGACATGCATACGAAACTGTAAAAGAAATGAGTACTAATGAGTGGACCAAAAGTGAGTTGCACAAACTAAACACGAATGATGCTGTCCGTGATTTTGTTTAAAGATGTTTGAATATCTATATACTGTATATGTATTACACTGTAATATCCACTAAGAATACACTGTTAAGTGACTAGTGAAGATAGAATACGAGACTTCTTTAACGATATTATTATTTCCGTACCGTATTAATTGGAATTTTTCTTCATTGAATTGCATGTTGTTTTCCCTGGTCCATTGGAACATACATTTATGTCTTCCTGCAGCCGGCCCATGTCCTCTTGTGTGTTTACTATCTTGCTTAGTTTTGTGTCATCAGCAAAAGACGAACACCGTACTGTGTTTTGTGTTGGTATCTATGTCGTTAATTAGTATGAGGAACAGAAGGGGCGCTAGCACTGTTCCTTGGGTCACTGAACTCTTGACATCCGAAGGCTCAGATGTGACTTGGTTTACTGCTACTGATTGTTTCTGGTTTACGAGGAAATTAAATATCCACCGTCCGATTTTCTCTGTTATACCTTTTGCTTTTAGTTTGTGGGCTATTATACCATGGTCACATTTATCAAATGCCTTAGCAAAATCGGTGTAAATGACATCCACGTTTTTCTTTTCTTCTAGCGCTTTAAGAATTTTATCATAATGTTCCAAAAGTTGTGAGAGACACGATCTTCCCGCTCTGAACCCATGTTGACCGGTGTTGTGTAGTTCATTTGCCTCCGTAAATGCAGAGATTTTGCTTGGCAGTACTCGCTCGAAAACTTTAATGATGTGGGAGGTTAGAGCTACCGGGCGGTAGTTTTTTGGTAGTGCTTTACTCCCTCCTTTATGCAGTGGGGCAATTATTGCGTTTTTCAAGCTATCTGGTATTTCACCAGTGTCAAGACTCCTTCTCCACATTATAGCCAGGAGCTTTGAGAGGTTTTCCTTACATTTCTTCATTAGGATCGAATTCCATGAGACTGGGCCTGGTGCCGAGTGGGATGGCATGTTGGAAATGGCCTCTTCTATGTCTTTTGTACCAAACTCAATATCCAGCATCTGGGGGGTTTCCGTGGGGGAGGTTTAAATGAAAAATATATTTTGGTCTCTGATGGCTTTCATTTCATCAGGCTCACTGAAGGCCATTTCATACTGCCTGCGTAAGAGTTCGCTCCTTTTTGTCCCCTGTGAATGAGCCGTCCCCTTTGCTTAGTGGGCCGATGTTTGATGCTGTTTTAGACTTTTGTTTGGATGTGAAAAGAAGTACTTGGAATTTTCCTATATAGCTGTAATAGCTTTCCTCTCCTCTTCCATATGTTGTAGTTCATATTGTTAGGGATTTCTATTTCATTCACGTGTCACTGGTTGTATATAAGGTATTGTGCTTGTTATGGTGGATGTGATCTTTAATTATTTATGATTGAACATCGTATGCAAAGTTATGAGCCCGGTATAATTAATTTGACCTGTAGACAGCTTAGTTTCATATATAGGAAGATATTTGTTATCAAGAGTGTACGATTCAGAGTGTGGTGGTATTGCAGGCAGTTCTCTCATCACCCCCCCCCCCCCCCATTTTCTTCCACATTCCATTCTCCCCCCTATCCCTCTACACTCGTACCACTACTCAATTCTCCCCCCCCCTTTTCCTCCAACTCCCTTTCTCTTCTTCGTTGCCTGACGTAAGAATTATATTGATTGTAACTAGGTAATAATGTATTTGGCTTTTCTAATCATGAGTATTGATTACAAGATATATCATAGAGTTCTTGGTAAAAGTAATACTTTAATTCAGCAAGCATATAATGAGTTGAATTAATGCAGTTCGAGAGGTTGGTATCAGAGCCAGGTGAGCGAAGAGTATATGAGCCTACTGTCTGCGTGATGCAGGTAGTGTATTCTCCACCACCATCTTAAGCTGACCTGCCCTGAGTTTGTTTGTAAAAGAATCACCATGAGTTGAATAAGTATCGCCTAGGAGTTTTTCTATGTTTATTGATTGCTTTCACTTACTCTCTTGGAGGGTATTTATATAACTATGTGTTATTTTTTCTTAAGAGTGTCTTTATTATTTCACTTCAATGTTTCTCACTTTGATATTTTCACTAGAAGTAACTTTTGTGTATAATTAATCTTATCTCCATTTCCGTCTGTGTACACATACCTCATGCTTCCCAGTACCCTGGAAAGAAGCAAACATCCATCCAGTTCCTAAAAAAGGTGCCTCTTCAGATCCATCAAACTACAAACCAATAGCTATAACTTCCACTCTTGGTAAAGTCTTTGAAATTATATTAAATAATCACATAATTAAGCATCTTGAGAATAATAAATTAATCAGTGATAGGCAATATGGTTTTAGACGATGTCGATCAACTGCAGACATTCTTTGCCTTCTTACGCATCAAATCAACCAAGCTACAGACCAACATAGTGAAACACATACAATAGCACTGGATATATCAAAGGCATTTGATAGAGTCTGGCATCAATCCTTATTGTCGAAGATGTCACACTACGGCCTTGCATCATTAGTTCCACTAATTTCTTCTTATCTTCATAACAGAAAAATATGTGTAATGGTAGATGGCCTTTATTCTCAATTTCACTCAATAAATGCTGGTGTTCCCCAGGGATCAGTTTTGGCCCCAATTCTGTTCCTCATTCATATCAATGATCTCATATCTACCACTCATAATCCAATACATTCCTGCGCAGATGACTCAACACTCCACAGTTCCTTCACATTTACCAATTCTTTCACCCAACCCGATCTTATAAATTCAAAAATAAACACTGCAATTTCTCTGAACCAGGACCTTTCTAGAATTAATGAATGGGGACAAAAGAATCTAGTTTCCTTTAATGCACAGAAAACCAAGTACATTAAATTTTCTAACCGACAGAATCTCACTGACTCCCATATATTTTTTAATGATGTAAATATTCCCACTTCCCCTAGTATTGACATTCTCGGTGTAACATTAACTACTAACTTGAGCTGGACACATTATGTTAGAAGCATTGCTAAGAATGCCTCTAAAAAACTGGGACTCCTGTACAGAGTTCGAGAATTTTTCACTGACGAGCAGTTGGCCGTAATATATAAAAGTCATGTGCGTTCTCAGATGGATTACTGTTCACCTCTGTGGGGTGGAAGTGGAGTGGTTGCATTGAGGCAGTTGGACAAAATTCAAAATAAAGCTATTAGATTAATCAATAACCCTGCAATCACACAGGACCTTCCTACATTATCCATACGAAGAAACATTGCATCCCTTGCATTATTCTACAGATATTTTCACAGCAATTGTTCCGAGGAACTTGCTTCAATTGTGCCGCCTCTCCACATCTTTCCCCGTAGAACTAGGGCAGCTGAGAGCGCCCATGAATTTACACTTTCTCCTCCACAATGCAGAACTTCTGCTTATCAGAATTAATTTATCCCCAGAGCTACTACTCTTTGGAATTCACTTCCCTCGAATTGCTTTCCACAAACTTACAATCTACAAATGTTTAAATCCAGTTGTTACAAACATTTTATGAATGGAGGATGCCTTTAGGCACATGGACCTTTTTGTTTTATCTGTGTTTTTCGTTCCTCCGTTCATTGTCTCTTAAAAAAAATAAAAATAAAAAATGTAAATAAATTATAATTTTATTTTACATAATCTTTACATTTTACCTTTATGCTAATATATTATTCCTTTGATTGTTGGGATAAATCTAAGTCAAAGTAACTAACGATAACTAATTCTGAACGAGTGATGAGAAAGGAATAACTTTGGGTTTTTTAGGCTAAAACAGCCATTTGATATCAACTGATATTTTATGAACTTGCCACATCTTTTCACCTACCAAGATTTTAGTGACTACAAAGAGAGTTGCTAGTTTTTGTGGAAGTTTAACATGCCACTTCTTCTTGACTGAAACTGATAGTCATATTTTCCGCATTTTGTGAGGCTAAATAATAAGTCCTCGTTTTGTGTTTTTTAGTGGAATGTTTCTTTATGTTATGGGTTCGAACCCCGCTCGTAACGTAACATGGTGCCGTGACCAGGATTCCTTTCTTTCCCTCGTTTAGTAATAATTGAGAACATTAGTGAAACATTAGGTCCCTCGCTAGGACATCGCATGCTCATTTCATCCATCTCGTTTTGTTCTGTTTATGAGTTAAGAGAGCTGTGTTAGCCTCTACGTTCTTTAATGCCAATTATTCGCGTTTTCCACTCATCCTAATATGTCATACATTTTCTCATTCATCCATTGTTCATAGCATTCAATCATGGAATTTAAAATTAGTGAATTTGTCGCTGACCCCTCCTTGAGCACCTTGTCTGTGTCGAAGCTCAGAAAAGTAGACTGGATTGCCTTAGCCACAGAGTATGAAGTACCTTACAAATCTAGTAATACCAAAGGTGAGATAAGAAGGAGTGTGATTGAGAAATTGGTAAATACTGAAGTTTTGTCTGAGGCAGCCTATCAGTTGTGTGCAGAGGAAGGAGGTAGTGATGCATGGATGAAAGTGAAACTATTAGAGCTGGAGAATGCAAAATCTGACAGAGAACAGAGACAGCGTGAAATTGAACATGAGCATGAACAAAGATGGCATGAGCTTGAACAAAAACAGTATGAGTTTGAACAAAAACAGCGTGAGCTTGAGGAGAAACAACGTGAGAGAGAGCATGAAGAGCACATGTTAAAGTTAAAAACTGAAGAAAACCGGAATCAAAGGGATTCGGTTGCAAATAGACCATTTTCAGATAAGGGACATAGTTTAAAATTTGTCCCTAGTTTTGATGAGACTGACCCGGAGAATTTCTTCATCCTTTTTGAGAAGGCTGCCAACCAACTCAAGTGGCCAAATGATCAGTGGGCATTTCTAGCCCAGACTGCTTTCATAGGTAAAGCCAAGCAGGTTTACACCAATCTCCCCATTGATTCCTTGACCTATGAAACTCTTAAAACCTCAGTCTTAGCAGTGTATGATCAGGTTCCTGAAACTCATCGTCAGTATTTCAGGGATATGAAGAAAGGTGAAAAACAAACCTATCTAGAATTTGTGAAGGAAAAAGAGCGAAAGTTTCTGAGTTGGTTGAGAGCCAGTAAAGTGACAACCTTTGAGCAGTTGTGCCAGCTAGTTATGCTTGAAGAATTTCTCCGCAAAGTCCCCTTCCCCTTAAAACTTTACCTCGAAGAGAGAGAGGTGCAATCTGTAGACAGAGCGGCTATTTTGGGTGAAAATTACAGATTAACTCATGGCAATTCTTATTTCAGGACAGGACAGAGAGGGCCTGGCAACCGGCCACATTCTGGTGCTGGTCCTCGTGATGGTGGTAGTTTCCACTCAACTGGTGGTAGGTCTGGTTATGATGGTGTCTCCCAACCAGTTTCAAGGGTAGCATCTGGGGGCAATGGATCTGATAAAAAGGAATTTAACAAAACTTCTCTTTCTTCCATTAAACCTCCTGGACCCTTAGTTTCTGCCTACTGTAAACAACCTGGACATTTTCTTTGAGAGTGTCCCAAATTAAAATTAAAAGAGAAAATGCGTAAACAAGAGAGTAGTGCTGTCCTAGCCTCTTCCCTTGTACTTAATCCAAATAGAGTAGCAGTATCCCCTCCTACTCCACCTGTGTTGAGTGCCTGTTCTATATTTTGAGAGACACAGGAGCTTCTTATAGCCTCATGGTAAGAGGATTGGTGCCCAGTATTGAGGACTGTTTGCTGGGCCAGAGTATACTCATTCAGGGAGTCAGTGGGTGTCTTGTTGTTCCTTTGGCTAGGGTGTCTCTAAAAACTGAGTTAGCTAGTGGTTATTTTACTGTTAGGATTCAAGATTCACTACCTGTAGCAGGAGTGAACTTTTTTATGGGAAACGATATCGCCGGTGGCAAAGTGATACCAGACCCCATTGTTACCTACACTCTCTCCTCTGATAACAACACTAAGCAATTAGAAAATCAGTATCCCAATTTGTTTCCCTCCTGTGTAGTGACTAGGAGTGGGACTGGTCACCACAGTAAGAAGGACAAAGTTGATCCTGATAGTGTTGACCTAGACACTTCTTCCCTATTTCCTGATGTAGAGTCAGAGGATATTAGCAAGATTCCTATTAATTCTGAAAGTCTCAAGAGGCTCAGAAGCAATACCCTGAACTGGCAATATATTTTGATAGGGCTGTGGAAGAGTCAGATATAGGAAACTATCCTCAATGTTTCTATATAAGGAATAGTACCCTGATGCGCAAGAATAGACCTCCCAATGCGCCAGCTGATGAGCCCTTGCAAGAAGTGCATCAAGTAGTTGTGCAACATAAGTATAGAGTAGACATCATTTCCATTGTTCATGACCTTAGTGGTGGACATTTGGGTGTCAACAAGACGTATGACAAAATTCTCAAAGATTTCTTTTGGCCGAGGATGAAACAGTCCGTTAAGTCTTACTGTAAAACTTGTCATGTGTGTCAACTTGCTGGGATACCCAACCAACCCATCACGCCTGCACCTTTAAATCCCATTCCTGTAACGGATGAACCGTTTAGTAAAATCATAATTGACTGTGTTGGACCTTTGCCAAGAACCCGTAGTGGGAATGAGTACTTGTTGACTGTCATGTGTTCCACCACTAGGTATCCAGAAGTGTTCCCCTTGAGGCGTATAACATCAAAGAATGTAGTAAAGGTGCTTAGTAAATTTTTTACCCAGTATGGAATAACCCGTGTGGTACAGTCTGATTTGGGAAGTAGCTTTACCTCTCAGCTCTTCAAGCAAACCATGGAAGAGTTGGGAGTACACCAGTACCATTCCACTGCCAGTCACCCACAGTCCCAGGGGGCATTAGAGAGGTTCCATCAGACCCTCAAATCAATGCTCACTAAATATTGTGAAGAGAACAATGCCGACTGGGATGAGGGCATCCATTTTGTGTTGTATGCTGTAAGAAGCAGGGTACAAGATTCTCTAGGATTTTCACCATTTTCCCTAGTCTTTGGTCAACTGTAATTTGGATATTTGAGCTAGAGAAAACTTACCCCACCAAACTGCATATGATATTAACCCACTGAACCCCAGCTAGTTTATAATAAATGTACCACCCAGAACCGGCAGGTTTTGAAAAAAAACAAAAAATCCAGAAAACACCAGGAATGGGTTAGGAATGAAGGAATACCCACAAAAAAACAATCCCCTAGGTCAAAAAGGGGTCTTACGGTGCGCCCGAAAGTCGGATTTACAAGAGGGGAAAATTGAAGGCAAAAACACCCAAAAACAGGTTTCTGCACACTCACGCGCATGTGGTTGGACTTTGAGAGTTTTCAACCATCGGCATGGTTGCGTGGGATACTTACACAGTTCCCATACAAACCTGAGCCCTCTATGTGCCATAGGACCGGAGTAATTAACAGTGACGCAACGTTGTCGTCGCTGGGGTTTAGCGTTACAAACATTGCCGACGACAACGTGTCGTCGCTGGGATTCAGTGGGTTAATAATAAGTACATTATATAAAACAGATCCTGACAGTTCAATATGCCGTTTTCTTTTATATAACCGCCTCTTCAAACTCATAACAATTAGAAGTTTCTTCATGATATCATTCAGTCGTAGGTAAATTAATGTAATACTAATAGTTTTATAACAGACTTTTATCGTGATTTTCTAATCAATTCTGCAAAAGTCAGTGTGATGATTTTGATTTCTTCAGATACAGACTTAGGTCAAAATTAGCAACGAAATGATTGGAATTCGTCGGTTTTGATCATCTTTATTATATTTACTGATTATTTTATTGCCCATGATGCAAACACGACGAGTTGCTGAATATGAAAAACATTATACTGTAGATGTATATATTATTATTTTGTTTGTCAACCCACTATTAAATCAGTGTGTGTGCATGCTGCTAACAAGAAATGGGTTAGTCAATATCTCCAGTTATAGATCGATCAGTTCGCCCGTCAATATATTATGTTATGGTAATATAGGTGTGAGCTTAGGTTCCAAAGGGATCGGGCCCATACGGGATTGGGCCCATACGGAATATACGGAATTGGGCCCATACGGGATTGGGCCCACGGGATAGGAACCTAACCTAACCTAACCTAACCTAAGTGGGCCCAATCCCGTATGGGCCCAATCCCGTGGTCACCGTGAGCTTATAATAATAATAATAATAATAATTAATGTAGAAAGACGGCTGGCCAATCAGCGTGCTCCTTTTGGCCAGATAACGTGGACATTCCAGGCATGACTTCCACCGTCTGCACACCTCCTCGATTAGCCAATCAAAAGGCTCCCTTGTCGGAGCTGAAATACGCCTGTACAGCCTCGCCTAAAAACTCGCTTCTTTCACAGACCGTTCCTTCGGATTGCAATCTTTGAAATAACTTTGTGCCAGCCCTATACTCTCGTAAGCCACTAAAAGATAATTGCAAACGACTTCCTGGGACATACTATAGAGAGAGAGAAGAAGAAGAGATAAAAGTAAATATGCCGCTCGCGCATGCCCAGCGGCATAGAGCCTCGTGTGCGAGCCAGCCAATCACAGCGCGGGAGAGCGGGGGGGGGGGAGGCAGGACTATAAAGGGAAGGGGGGAGCGTGTTGCAGAGTCATTCAGGCACCGGGCACCACTGGGCCAGCTCGCCACAGCCCAGCCTCTCTCTCTTCCCAGGGCACCTCAGGAAACTTGGCTTACCCTACTACAGCCTTCCAGCCCACCTCAACAGTTCCTGTGAATACTCCCTCGAGCCTGGCCTCACTCTCACCTACATGGAGATTACACCCCCAGTATCCCTCCGCCTGGCGCCACATTCCTGGTTTAACACACCTGTAGCCAGACAATTCAAGAGGGGTGACAGGTAGTAGCTGAGAGTGACCGTTTCCAGGAGATAAGGAGAAAGAGAGAGAGATCGTGTTAACTGACCCAGTGCTTCCTCGTAAAATAATAAATGTGTTCTTATAGAACAGACTAAAGAGAAATAGACTTGACTTATGAAACAAGATAAAGGGATGATGGTTCATAGAGTATTAGTGGTCATTGATAGAGAAGGCTCCATGTCATTAGCTACCAAATAGATAGGATCTCATAGTAAGAGATTTAATTAAAGTAAGAGGGATTGAGATTTGAAAGCAACTATAGGGCTCAGTGGGAATAATAGATAGTTGCAGATAGATGAACTTCAGCTTAGGGATATATATACATATATATATATATATATAGGAAGGACACTAGTCCGAATGTGAAGGACACTAGTCCGAGTATTAGGGAAATATATAGAGGAAGGACACTAGTCCGAATGTGAAGGACACTAGTCCAAGAATTATACTATATCTTATGTTGTGGAGGAAATTGAATTAATAATCTTATTAATGGTTAGTCCGTCGGATGAGCGTCGATAGAAAATATGCCTAAAATAGAATCTTTGAATTAGTAAGGACGTATCTATTGCGTTAAGATGTTATGTACGTATCCGGGAATAAGTGTAACGGATAAAGAGTTCAATATTGTAAAGGATAAAGATTGTGTCCTACGGGAGGCTTAGATGACCTACGGGTCTGTATTGTATTAGGGTTAAGATATTGTGTTGTATTAAGATAATTTATGTTCAGGTGTAACGGACTACGCGTTCGATGCTGTAAATGGGTGGTGATATAAAGATTATACCATTTGTGGGGAATTAAGTGGTCTACGGGCCAATGTTGTATTCAGGTGTTGTACTGTATTAGGGTTAAGATATTGTGTTGTATTAAGATAATTTATGTTCAGGTGTAACGGACTACGCGTTCGATGTTGTAAAGGGGTGGTGAGATAAAGATTATATCATTTGTGGGGAATTAAGTGGTCAGACTACTGGCCAGTGTTTTATTGTATCAGGAAAAATTATGTTAGTAACGCCCCGGTCTTATAGATAGACATCTAGGGGCTCTGTAAAGGTTATATTATTTACGAAATAGCATTTGTGATTTACATTCACGAATAAGAGTTTTTGGTCAGAGAAGCCCTGGTCTCTTAGTTAGATATCCGAGGGCATTGTAAAATATATTAGTTGAGTCTGATAACCTGCAAAGGATCGAACTCGAAGTGAGTCATTACCTGAATAGCGGGAATCCAAGTAGATGGTAACGGGAGCTCTCGAGTTCCAATATACTATCTGGTGTGGGTCAACGAACTATTTAATTCGTGTATTGAACTCATTTCGGCCCGAACAGGAAGTGGGTTACTGGACCCGTGTTAGCTTAACCCACTGAGCCCCAGCGACACAGGGTTTGCGTCCACAATGTATGTAACACTAAACCCCAGCGACGCATGGTTTGCATCCTGGCCGGTCCGGTCCCAATTACTCCGGTCCTATGGCACCTAGAGGGCTCAGATTTGTATGGGAACTGTGTAAGTATCCCACGCACACATGCCGATGGTTGAGAACTCTCAAAGTCCAACCGCGTGCGCGTGAGCGCGCAAACAACTGTTTTTTTGGGTAAATTGCCTTCAATTTTTTACTCTTGTAAAATCCGTTTTCGGGGGCTCTGTAGGACCATTTTTTGAGCTTTTTGATCGGTTTTTCGTGGTTTTTCCTTCATTCATAACCCATTCGCTATTGTTTCTGGAATAAAAAAATAATTCAGAGTCAGCCGGTCTTGGGTGGTACATTTATAAATATTTAGCTGGTACTCAGCGGGTTAAGAGTTGGGCTGTTAAATAAATATACAAAGCTTCAACAACTGTCTAATTATTCCACCACCTTACTAGTGTGCTTGAACTTAGACATTTAAGTACAACAATAATAATAACTTTTTTTAGACTAAAAACATGTACAATATATTACAATATCTTCATAATTCATTATAAAGGCTGAGCCCATGAAATGTGAACATTTTTTTATGGGCGCCTTCAAAATACGCTTAGGAAATTACCAGCAGTGTTCTGCATAATTATGTAGTGTGCTTACAATTTAGATACTCAGTTGGCGCTTTAAAACTTAATAGTTGCTTAGTAGCCTAAGTGATTTTTACAATTTCGCTTAAATTCTAAATGATTGTTAGCTACTTGTATTTCTTCTGGTAGCCTATTCCAGAAGATACTTCCCGAGTAAGTAACAAATCTTCTACCCAGGTTAGTATTTGGCTTGGGTGGTCTGAGAAAGTTTTTGTTTCTAGTGTTGTGACTATGTATACTGTCTACGTGATGGAAATATTGATTCTGAACACAATTCAAATATATTCAATAATTCAATTATATATTCGGTAATTCAATTAGTGGACTATAGTATATTTTGAAGTTACACAGGGATCTCTCCTGAGCCCGTTATTGTTTATCATTACGTCAATGACATCGATATTGGTCTGCTGAGTGTGATCTCCAAGTTTGTAGATTACATTAAGCTTGGAGTGAATGTGAAGGATCTTAATTAAAGGGGCTGAATCATTCTGGGTGAATGGTCTGAGTCATGGCAGATACCATTAACCTGACTTGGAAAAGTGCAAGGTAATGCATATTAGCCAAGCAAACCCCAAGTCAGATTTCATACTATTGAGAGACGTTCTGGAAGTGATTGCCTTGGCAAATTATTTGGGTGTTCAGATTAGCACGGCCTCTGGTACAGCCTCTACTAAAATATGCTGTTCAGTTCTAGTCTCCAGTACTCATTAATTAAATTGACCGACTAGAAAGAGTACAAACTAGGGCTACAAAATTAATACCATCGATTCGAAGACATAGCTATGCTGACCTGTTGAGAGTTCTTGATCTCTTTTCATTGGAAGCACTCGGACTAAGAGGTCAACTCATTGAAGTATTTAAGATACCTAATGGGTTTGGCAATGCAGATTGTAGCAAACATGTTTAATCTCAATATGAATACGACACGCAACCATGTATGACGGTTGGAATTGAACAGGTTCATCACTAGTATTTGTGGACACCTTTGCACATATGAGAAATGTTTTACATGTATAACCAGTTGACCACCCTCGTAAAGAGGAATAAGGCGTCAGGCAATAGATAGATAGATTTACATGGAACAAGCTTCCCTCTGAATGCAAATAATCCTTCAGCAGGGCATTTCAAGACATGAATAAATAGTATTATTCACACTCTGCAATTAGTGTAGTGCACACAGCAATCTCCCCCTTTCCATACAATTGATTGCAAAGTTTCTCGAGATACCAACTATTCCTTCTAACTATCTCTCTCTCTCTCTTATACTTTACTATCCTTCTCATAAACCCTAGCATATGTTGTTGTTTTGTCTTATCTAAGGCCATACTGCCTAGTAGGGATAGCAACGTCTGTGTATCTACGTAACTATATATGTCTATGTAACTCTCTCTCTCTCTCTCACACACACACATATACACACAAACTGGGTCACATTTCTCACTCCAGCAACAGCCAGTCATGGAGTCACTTAACATAATCAACTCATTTACATACATTTCAGCCCGCCGTGATGATAATGGTATGAGGCCCAATGTTATTTACGACCAAATTGACTCTTGCCAGCGTCCTCAGGTTATAATGTTTGGCAAAGTTAGTGTTCCCTTAGCTTTTACAAACAATGTAACTCTTTCAAAATCCGATTACGTATTTTGTCCTTTTTGTTGGCTATTGTTAACCCTTTGGCTGCGGCTATGTTTGGGCTATTTAGGGCATATTCAGGCACTCCTGAATGATAAATCAAGCATCTGCATTAAATGAAATGTATTCTGCCGAAAACTAGGCGAAAATAGCTTCAAAATGACACCAGAACGGACCGTGTACGTGGTCTGGTTCACCCGCAGTGGTCCCAGTTAAACACGAGAACCCCGCTATTATGTAACACTCACTCGCTTGGCTACACTGGTGAGAGAGACAGAGAGAGACTCGCCCGAGACACAGCCTAGCTCAGTGAGCCGCTCGGTGCTCTGAGGGTCGGAGGTGGGCCCCTCACGCTCCCACCCACTGACACTCAATTTTTACGTTTTTTACAGGCTTTTAAAGCCTGGAAATTGCTGTAACTTGCCAAAACATTCCAGAACGTCACCCGCAGCGAAAGGGTTAAAATACTTTCACTCTTCTATCGCTACTACTACAATCAGTGTTCTTCAGAGCCGCAAGTGCGAGGCACTAGCCTTTCAACATAGTCCCACTCCTATTTTGTAAAACTCTCCAATCCAAGAATTGGCAAATTATCTCAGTATTTCTTCTACAAAACTAGTGAACTCTGGAACTATTTCCCTCAATCAATCTTTCTTTCAACCTATGACTTAAACTGCTTTAACTGTTGTGTGTCCAAGCATTATGACCACAAGTTCCATAACGCCCTTTGAATTTGACTCTCTGACACTCTTTTGACTCTGGGGAAGACACTCGCTATATGCAACCTGCCTACACATAGAAAACAAGACAAAAATTAAGGGTATATGGAGTTCAGAGGGTAAATTAATATAGTCTCTACACTTTAAAATCTCACATATCATATCTAAGCTGTATAAAATCGTCTAATGCTAGGCATAATAAACTGTTAAAATGCAGCATAACCCTTAGGGGGGTAATGTAAATGCTTTTGTACTGTGAAAATAATGATAATTAGGAATACTGAATAGGGCTAATTAACTTTCCCATTACCGGTGCCGTCCTTTTCACTTCATTCTGGCTACTAATAGACGACTTTATTGAGTTTGAAATGGGTCTCCAGCAATTAACAGGATTTGAATGATCTCACTTAACCTTTATTCACTAACACAAATCCTTCTTAAGCTGCACACAATCGTTTAAATTTATTTATTTGTTATTATTTTAAAAGATGACGCCGGTACAGAAGAGGGTAAGGTCCACAGAGATGATAGGGTAGATGCTGACTTACTACAACACTAAAATATTGATCATACTACTAATACTACTTCAAAACACTATTCTGAAATATATAATTTTACAGTAGATATACAAACATTAAAACAAACATTATATTACTGTATGTATACAAACATTTCAGTAATGTAACCACTACTACTACTATTTTATATAACTAATTTATATAACCACTCAGACTATGCATGCCACCTCTGGACCCTAGACAGAGTCTGAACGGTCATCTATACACAGAACCATAGAGCAATAGTGCTGCTTCCCATTCAAGGGCATGCTCTCAGACTCAGACTCGTGGAATATTTATTCTAATGTATTTATATATTTTCTGCTTAACATTACTACTACTTCTACTAATACTATTTGTATTATATTGTTACAAATATCAGATATTAATATTTCCCTAGGCTAATCCAGTCACACTACTACTATTACTACTACTACTACTTTTTCCCTATGTGCATAAAGGAGACAAAAGGCAAAGCTGCCTGTGACAAGTGTCCCCTTCACGGTTGAAAGAGTGATAGAGACCCAAAATCAAGGTACGTTAGAGATAATTTGGAAAGAAAGGTGCTCAACTTGTTAAGTGTAGTGAAATTAATAGGTGTGTATGAGAGCTAGCTGGATTTATTCTCCGTATAGGTGAAACACAAATAGAAACATTGGGAGAAGCCAGGCAAATGAAACGAGCGTTCCAGCAACTACTTATCCTATGCTTATGTGTCCTCCCCTGGGTACTGCCCTGCTCGTTCGGTGCCTAGTGCCTACAGTCTCCCCATGTACTACAACTGCTGCTGTTACTACTACTACTGCTACTACTACTACTGATTAATATTAGGGGTCCAATACCTGGCGGGGAACCCCTATTGTAATCGTTAAGATTATTAGGGGTTCGTCCCCTACGGGGAACCCCTATTGTAATAATTAAACCTGGGATTTCATCCAAATTCTTTTTACGCGCCGGTTTCGACGCAATAACTCCAGAACCGCTTTTTGGATCGGGATCAAACTTTCACAAGAGGTGCGTTTTTGTATTGGGCAACTTTTGATATGCTAAACATTCGGGCGGCCAAACAGGCCTGTGGCAGCCGATTTCCCGAAAAACTTGACGCCTAAATACCGTCTCTCCCACTCACAGGAAACGACTGGGCTTTGGCATACGCACTCCCCTACTAATGCTCCGCAAATTTTATAGAGAAGGTTTTGCTTTTGCACGTGGTTTTTTTTCCGGCAATCTTGAAAAAACCTCGAATTCCACTTAAAATTCCACATCTTGAAAACTACGCCGATGATCAGAGCCATGCTTGCCTAGTGGGGTGAGGCTCGCGATTCCGAACGTTTTGATACCAAAAAAATATAAATGGGTGGAATACTTTGGCCGCAGCATTGAAAACTGTCTATTCTTAAATTACTTTAAAACCGAATTCGCTACCCACACAAAGTTTACCGTCTACAGTCTATAGGCTTCCACGCATCCCCCAGTTTTGCTTAATAACATAATCTCTTTATTATTCAGATCTATCATTTGTTTTTTTATATAAATCTCTCAAAACCGTTCGAGTCCCTACGAATTCCAGCAATTATTTAGCCAACCTACCTATACATACCTACCCTACCAAATAATAATGATAAATTCAAATTTATTTTTGGTGAATGACAGAGTATTGGCTAAGGTTTTTAACAATTCCTCCCTTTGCCAAATGCTTAGTTTAATAACAATGATATGGACCTTTAAAGTTTTGGCAATTGCCCGTGTGACTCGTATTTTAACCCTCCAAAAGTGTTACCACGAAATACCGCTAGATCCTTTCTCAAAAGTCGCTAGCATGTTGCTACATAGCCAAACAATGTTAGGATAATGCTGCAATTTCTAAAGAGTTTTGGTTTGTTTGTTTTGCAAATTTTACAATGTAGTATGACTAGAATGTCTGAAATTTTCAAATTATCCCTAGTAAATGTCTCTAGATATAAAAGAAATGGCTGCTAGATTGAAGTAAATAGCTCTACATTTAGCGGTAATATGTAGCTTTACAACTGGCAACTCTGCAACCACCACCTCCCTCCCACCCTCCCAGTATGTCTCCACAAAATACCGCTAGATCCTTTCTCAAAAGTCGCTAGCATGTTGCTACATAGTCAAACAATGTTAGAATAATGCTGCAATTTCTAAAGAGTTTTGGTTTGTTTGTTTTGCAAATTTTACAATGTAGTATGACTAGAATGTCTGAATTTTTCAAAATATCCCTAGTAAATGCCTCTAGATATAAAAGAAATGGCTGCTAGATTGAAGTAAATAGTTCTACATTTAGCGGTAATATGTAGCTTTACAACTGGCAACACTGCAACCACCACCTCCCTCCCACGCTCCCAGTATGTCTCCACAAAATACCGCTAGATCCTTTCTCAAAAGTCGCTAGCATGTTGCTACATAGTCAAACAATGGTAGAACAATGCTGCAATTCCTAAAGAGTTTTGATTTGTTTGTTTTGCAAATTTTACAATGTAACATAACTAGAATGTCTGAAATTTTCAAATTATCCCGAGTAAATGTCTCTAGATATGAAAAAATGGCTACTAAACTGAAGTAAATATAGCTCTACATCTAGCGGTAATATGTAGCGGTACAACTGGCAACACTGTCTACAACTACCCTCTCATCACCAATGATTATGCTCTGCTGAGGTTTGTATTTGCTTATCTTATCCTGTGTATAAATGTAACCCTTACACATGTTTCTATTAAATAATGACATTAAACAGGATTCATGATTTAAATACAAGGCTAGATATTTATCGGAAGTACGTATTTACCTTCGGAAAGCTAAAATATAATGTTTACACATATGGGATAGGGAGGAGGGAGGGAGGTATAAGGGGTGGACCGATGGAAGGGAAGAGAACCCCGATATACGAGATACATAGCTTCATATGCGCGTATTGATCACTTTCATGCTATTATGTATGCATACAGAAGTAGCAGGACACATATGTCAAGAGTGAACACCAATAACTTAATCCATACACAGTAAAAAAGACGGAAATAATATCGTACATACGAAGTGATGGAATGGGGATGGGGGGAGTGTGTATGATATGTAAACAGGACAGTTCGTCGCTAGATAGGCGTGTGTGTGCTTGTGTGATGGTCTTGTGTAGCTATGTTTGTGCTTGTTTGAGTGTTGAGTTATCTCTCTCTCTCTCTCTCTCTCTCTTATTTATCGCTGTCTTCCTTACGATTACGACATACTGTACTAGTGCATGAGAACAGGAAATAGGGAGCCTCGCTCTCTCTCTCACAAATGAGAACATAAGTAAACAGGAGTCTGCAGAGAGCCGATTGGCTATAAGACTCGGTAGCCTATTCCACATATCTACAACTCTGTTACTAAACGAATAGAGGCAGATCCCTTACACACCCAGTCTCTCTCTGTCGCTCGTTTGTTTGCACACCGGTACAAATGAGGCAGATCCCTTACAAGATGAACATGGGAATCTGCAGAGAGACAAGTGGCCCACAAAAGGCAGATCCCTTTCACATACAACCCATTTCATCCATATGACTATCTGATTTTATCTTTAAATTCTCTATTGTTCTTGATCCCACTATAGCACTAGGTAGCCTATTTCACATATCTACGACTCTGTTACGAGAGAGGCAGATCCCTTACACAGCCAATCTCTCTCTTATTTGCACACTGGTACAAAGGAGGCAGATCCTTACACATGCTACCAAGATAAAAAATGGGAGTCTGCAGAGAGCCGGTTGGCCCACACACGGCAGATCCCTTTCACACTCAATCCATCTCGTCTTATCAAATTTTATGTTGAATCTCTATTGTTATTGATCCCACTATAGCACTTGGTAGCCTATTCCACATATCTACAACTCTTTTACCAAGTGAATAGAGGCAGATCCCTTACACAGCCAATCTCTTTCTCTCTTGCTCTTGTTTGTTTGCACACCGGTACAACAGATCCCTTACACATGCAACCAAGATGAAAATGGGAGTCTGCAGAGAGTCAAGTGGCCCACATAAGGCAGGTCCCTTTCACACTCAACCCATCTCATAAACTTTACCTGTTATTTACACTACTTACTATACACCCATGTTATCATATACCTGCAACCAAAACACAATTGTAAGAAATAGGAACATAAGAAAATGGGAGTCTGTAGAGAGCCAATTGGCCCACACAAGACAGATCCTTTTCACACCCAACCCATCTCATAAAAACTCTCTCTCATTTATCTCTGTCTTCCTTACATTTATGACATCCTAGTCTCTCTCTCTCTCTCTCACAAATGAGAACATAAGAAAACCGGAGTCTGCAGAGAGTCGATTGGCCCACACATGTCAGATCCCTTTCACACCCAACCCATCCCGCGCTCTCTCTCTCTCTCATATTTATCGCTATCTTCCTTAAGTTTACGACATCCTATTCTCTCGCCATACTCCCTCTCTCCTTCACAAATGAGAAAATAAAAAAATAAGAAAACGGGAGTCTCCAGAGCCGATTGACCTACACATGGCAGATCCCTTTCACACCCAACCCATCTCGTTCTATCTAATTTCAAGTTGAAGCTCTATTGTTCTTGATCCCATTATAGCACTCGGTAACCTATTCCACATATCTACAACTCTGTTACTAAACGGATAGAGGCAGATCCCTTTTATAGCTAATCTCTCCCTCTCTCGCTCTTGTTTGTTTGCACAATCTGCTCCTTCTGTAGTTTCTCCATGCCCGATAAGTTAAATGATCTTTTGATATCTGTGACACAGCATTTGTATCAAACACAATACCCTGCTTGCAAAACCGTCGAACCCCGGACAACGTTGCTTGCAACTTTAATTATTATTATTATTATTCCAAAGTATTTTTGTACACCGGTTTTCACACAATAACTCCGGAACCACTTGTCGGATCGGGACCAAACTTTGACACAAGGTGCGTTATTGTATATGACAACTCTTGATATGCTAAATACGGCAGCCAGTTTCCCGAAAACCTTCAGACATAAATGCTGTCTCCCACTTATAGAAAATTATTGTGCTTTGGTATATGGACTCCACTACTAATGTTCCACAAATGTAATATAAAAGGTTTTGCCTTACTTGTGGGTTACTTTTTGCCAATCTTGAAAACAAAAAATGAATTCACTTAACCCTTAATTAGCGGCTCACCACATAAGTCGAGTTAAATAAAGCTGGACTATGTGGCGGCGCTCAACATAACTCGAGTGGCAATTTCAGCACGTAATGTTGCTGAGAGAGAGAGACAAGTGGTGGCAGGAGAGTAGCGAGCGTATGACTGCTCCAGACCACCGCGGCGAACCTACTGACACGAATCTCACCTCCCTCCTACCTCTCTCACTCGCTATATAAGGAATTGTATGGGGAAAGTGCCTAATTACATGCTTTTTGCACTCGCGTTGCACGGTTATTGCAAGAAAACTAGCCATCATAAAAGGATCGTTATGGTGTCATTCGAAAGCTCTGTTTATGCCCTTTCAGGGATAGATACTTGTTTTACGTTCTGGGTCTTATTTAGGCATGAAAATGATCACGTAAACAGCCCTATTTTGGCTAAAAACACCCCGCTGGGCGGTACATATAAATAAACCGCATAGGCCACTCTTAACCCTTAATTAGCGGCGAGCAACATAAGTCGAGTTAAAAAAAGCTGGACTATGTGGCGGCGCTCGACATAACTCGAGTGGCAATTTCAGCACGTAATGTGGCTGAGAGAGAGAGACAAGTGGTGGCAGGAGACTAGCGAGCGTATGACTGCTCCAGACCACCGCGGCGAACCTACTGACACAAATCTCAGCTCCCTCCTCCCTCTCTCACTCGCTACATACTCAATTATGTACTGAAAGTACCGAATTACCTGCTTTTTGCACTCGCGTTGCACGGTTATTGCAAGAAAACTATCCATCATACAAGGATCGTTATGGTGTCATTCGAAAGCTCTGTTTATGCCCTTTCAGGGATAGGTACTTGTTTTACGTTCTGGGTCTTATTTAGGCATGAAAATGATCACGTAAACAGCCCTATTTTGGCTAAAAACACCCCGCTGTGCGGTACACATAAATAAACCGCATAGGCCGCTCGTAAGGTGTTAAGGTGTTAAAAATCTATATTTTCAAAAAGTATGTGGATGGTCAAAGCCATTTTTGCGTAATTGGGTGAGGCTCACAATTCCGAAAGTTTTGGTACCAAAATAATAACAATTGGTGGAATAGTTTGGCCACAGCATTGAAAACTGTCTATTCAGAAATTAGTTTACAAAACATACTCTGTATCCCACACAACGTTTTCAGTCTTCAGTTTCAGCTTCCCCGAATGTCCTAGTTTTGCCTAATAATCCTTGGTCTCATCATTCAGATCCATGCATTTTTTTGCTTTAGCTTTCTCAAAAAAGTTTGAGTCCCTACGAATGCCACTAATTATTTTACCAATCTACCTATTATTGGCTAAGGTTTTTAACAATTTCTTACTTTGCCAAATGCTTACTTTCATAACAATGGTCCGGACTTTCAAAGTTTTGACAATTTCCTGTGTGACTTACCCTATGGTTGTCTCCTCCCTCATACAGCATTCCCATCATCCACCATTACTGCTTCGTAATTATCAGCCAACTTAACATAGCCATAATTATATAATAGCTTGTTATAAATGCAAAAAGTCACTAGAATAATGCCACAATCTCTACAATAGTTTTGCTTTGTTTGCTTGGCAAGTTTTACATTTAACCCCTTCAGACAGTTTGCACGCGAACACGTATATAAATGGTTTGGACCAAACACCGATTTACATGCGGATCACGTATATAAATTGGGAAACTTAGTGTTAGCTTAAGTTATTGTATAAGCGAATGCGTATATAATCCTGTTTAATTTTAACAGGTGCTCGGTGAAGGACAACACTAAATGTGGAGCTAGTTGGCAGCTTCCTAGCCAACCAGTACCACAAATGACAGTTCACCCAAATAGTGCCAGATAGTGTGGCTACTGTCAACAGATAAATAAGTTTTATTAAAATGTCGGAGGGGGTTAATATGGTTCTGAAATGTCTGAATTTTGTCGAAAAACCCTAGAATTTATGCTGCTAAGTGTATTGAAAGGGCTGCTAGATTGAAGTGAATACCTCTAGATCTAGCGGTAAAGTAGTTAAATTGGCAACACTGCAATTCACACTGGCCAGATTAGATTGCCAAGTACCGCCATATATCTTCCAACTGTTATTTACCTACATTATATCCAACACATTTAAATACAAATCTCTTTAAAAACGGTATCCATCTATGCATCATAATAATATTTAAGCACTGGTTACTTGCTAGTGTAAGGTAACTTAAGTTTGAAAAATATAACTAAAGTATTGTAAATTAAGTAAAAAAGTAAGAATGGAAACTTGATATAATACATAGAGTAACTATTATCAAGTCAGAAGATTAACTTCCACAATGCATTATAACCCTGGACAAACAACAATGTAACACTAAATCATATAAATATCACCACAAAAAAAGATATGAAAATATTGTATTAATGCCCTCGTTATTTGAAATTATGCAAATAAGTAAAATCCATTATGATATATGATAGTGACGGTTGAATCATATCTGGCAACAGTGTCAACAGCGAATTGCAGGTCATGCCTCCAAATTGTGTAATCCCTACCCCAACAGGACAGATGGGAGAAAGAAGGAAAGAAGGAAGGAAGGAAGAAGCAGAGAGAAAGGAAGGTCAAGGATATTAAGCATGGTTTGAGAGAGAGAATCATAGCATATGTACCCTCCTATCTTCGTTCCCCTTTCCTCCCCTCTAAGCAAGGCTATCTCTATGTTGACCATTTTTCCGTGGTTTCTGGATCTTCGTTCATGGTTTAGATGACAGTACCGTGGTTTCCACAGATGCAACTCGATAAACCACGGAGATTTAATTATTCATACGTCTGGCAGTGTTGTAGCAATGTGTGCTTCTTTTGTTTGGCTGTGTGTGTGGTTGTTTGAGTATCGCTCTACGTATGTGTGCTTGTTTTAGTGTTGCTGTGTGAAAGTATTGGATATCAGCATTTTATGTTAGTTGCTTTGCTAAAATTTCTGCCCTTTCAATTTTCTTGATATCGACATTTGCTGGAATCATAAGAACATAGTCTGCAGGAAGCCAATTGGCCCAAACAAGGCAGGTCCTTTTCACATTCAACCCATCTCATCCACATTTCTATCTAATTTTGTCTTGAAGTTCTCTATCGTTCTTGATCCTACTATAGCCTTCGGTAGCTGTAATATTATAATTATCTACTGTAGATGAAGGAATTGATGGTATACACAGTCTTGTATATTTGTATAATAATCGTAGGTAGAGAGTAAGTAGATGTTTACAGCAGAGCTACCAATGGGCATCGCAAAAATATATTTACTGGAGAGAAGGAAACATAATATTAATGGAATGCCCTCTGTGAGAAATAAATTGACTACACCGTTATCTGGGGAATGTTGGCAACAACCTTCCGATAGGGTAACCTCACTAGAGTGAACAATTTCCTACCAGAACCCGGTGATTGTATATATTGTAGAGAATAATTGATGTTAGGTAATTTAGTACTGTATAAGATTACCTTGATCAAGTTAATTTAGTTATAAAACCTTGTAGAAATAAGTTTAGAAGAACTGTAAAGAGAATCAGTTTAAATATTCCCGCTACCGCATACGCGATCCACCGTTTGCTTTAGGGTTGTTACTATATTGATATTATGTTCACTAAATCGTTGTAAAACGATGTTTACCTTTATAATTATATAATTTAAATGCTGATAATTATTTATATGATTTCGTGAAGAGGGAATGAACCCTTGGTAACGAATTAATATATAGTTTATTTAAGAGTTGGAAATTGAAGTTCCGATCAGACGCTAGTAAACTTTTGAACGGTAGAGACGTGTCCCGTGATCTCCTCCACCACAATCCCCGCACCAGGCCCGGAGTCCTGACCCTTTAACCCTGGTCTACCGAAGCCGGAATCCTCGAAACTACACCAGGACCCTAGTATAGCTAAGTCATTGATATACATGGCCATTGATACAATGTTTAGTTAGGCCATCCTGAGAGATAGGCTACCATAGTTCATGCCATAAGGTAGGCGATCTCAGACTTTATTTTTATTTATGTTTATTAATCTTAGATTTCGATTGGTGTGGTAAGAGATAACCTTTGGCCATATTATCCCCCACATTTTGGTGCCCCTGTGTAGACTAGGGGTTGAGTTAGGGCCAGTTTTCAACAGTTAGGGTCCCTACTAAGCTGCAGCGGTAGGCTAATGTTTAACCCTTTATTGGCGGTGCGCAACTTATGTCGTGTGAAAGAAATTTGGACTAAGTGGCGGTTCACAACTTATATCGTGTGCCATTTTCAGCACGTAATGTTGCAGAGAGAGAGAGCTGAGCGGTGTGAGGAGTGTAGTAAGGCTATGACCGACGCACACCACTGCGGTGGGCCAACTGAAGTGAAAACCACCCTCCCTTCCCCCCTCACACTCGCTACACAGGGAATTATGTAGGGAAACTACCTAATTACATGGTTTTTGTACTCGTGTTGCGCGGTCGTTGCAAGAAAACTAACGGTCGTATAAGGATGGTTGGGGTGTCATTGGAAAGCTCTGTTTATGCCCTTTCAGGGATAGATACTTGTTTTACACTCTGGATCTTATTAAGGCATGAAAATGATCACGTAAACAACCCTATTTAGGGTAAAAACGGTCAATATTTACGAGTCACACCACAGCTGGAATCTCATTTCTAATGGTAGTTTTGGGTTCCTATCATTCTATGTTTCATTACTATACTTTTATCCACCGGAAAATATTATTTTTTCTTGTTTTTTATTTTATTTTTATTTTTATTTTTTTTTTAGCATTACCTAACCTAAAACTAACCTAACCTAACCTAAATGTATTTGGGGCTATTAGGTTAGGTAGGTTGGTTAGGGTAGGTTAGGTTTTTTTTTGGTTAGGTTAATGCTAAACAAAAAAAAAAAAGCCAAGAAAGAAAAATATTTTCCGGTGGATAAAAAGTATAGGTCAATATTTACGAGTCACACCACAGCTGGAATCTCATTTCTAAGGGTAGTTTTGGGTTCCTATCATTCTATGCTTCATTGCTATATACTTTTTATCCACCGGAAAATATTTTTTTTTCTTGGGTTTTTTTTTTTTTTTTTTAGCATTAACCTAACCAAAAAACCTAACCTAACCTAACCTAATAGCCCCCAAATACATTTAGGTTAGGTTAGGTTAGGTTTTTAGGTTAGATTAATGCTAAAAAAAAAAAAAAAAAAAAAAAAAAAAAAAAAAAAAAAAAATTCCGGTGGATAAAAAGTATATAGCAATGAAGCATAGAATGATAGGAACCCAAAACTACCCTTAGAAATGAGATTCCAGCTGTGGTGTGACTCGTAAATATTGACCGTAAAAACACCCCGCTGGGCGGTACATATAAATTACCGCCTAGGCCGCTCGTTAGGTGTTAAGGTCGTTTTTGTGGGACATAGTTTGATCACCCGCCGTTATGAGGTCCCTAACTGTGAGGCGATGGCCTTGGGTGAGTGGCATTTCAATTAATAATAAGATAAAATCGCATGGCGTTTAAATCCTGTGGTAGAGGACTGGTAGGAGGGTCTGCAATGTTGCGTTTTCTGGCGTTTGTGAAACTCGGAGCTTGAGCTTCGTTGCAGTCCCTAAATTTCCCCCATATTTTTCTTATTTAGACCATTTTATGTCTCCGTCCTTAATGTCACCCGCGTCTGGCAGACTAGGTCGACCAGCTAAATGCTCGGGATGGAGCATATACCAAATTTAATAAATAATAAATGTGTTCCCCCCCCCCCCTTTTAGAAAAAATGCTACTACCACAGGTACCCACTAACATCTGGGATAAGAAATCAATGATTAACTAAATATCTACAGCTTTAGCTTCATTCTTGTACCTAAATTTTCCCTATTATTTGATAATTTAGGCCATTTTTATGTTTCTCTCCTTTAATATCACCTGCGTTTGAAAGACCAAGTAGACCAGCTAAATGCTCGGGACGGAGCATATATGACATTTAATTCAATATTAAATATATTCCCTCCCCCTACTAGCGTGCGTTCCCACGTATTAGGTAAATTATATTGTGGACTTAATGTTTTCAACTAATTTTTCATCTGAATTTGTAGCAAATAATGGTACGCATATAATGCTAAAGATTAACAGCTAAATTGAGTATGTGTTAGGCTATATCTAAATATAATTTTGATTGTTGAAAATTAGTCTTCAGTATAAACATTAACACCTAACGAGCGGCCTAGGCGGTAATTTATATGTACCGCCCAGCGGGGTGTTTTTACCCTAAATAGGGTTGTTTACGTGATCATTTTCATGCCTAAATAAGACCCAGAGCGTAAAAAAAGTATCTATCCCTGAAAGGGCATAAACAGAGCTTTCCAATGACACCCCAACCATCCTTGTACGACCGCTAGTTTTCTTGCAACGATCGCGCAACACGAGTGCAAAAATCATGTAATTAGGTACTTTCCCTACATAATTCCCTGTGTAGCGAGTGTGAGGGGGGAAGGAAGGATGGTTTTCACTTCAGTTGGCCCACCGCGGTGGTGTGCGACGGTCATAGCTTTACTACGCTCCTCACACCGCTCAGCTCTCTCTCTCTGCAACATTACGTGCTGAAAATGGCACACGACATAAGTTGTGAACCGCCACTTAGTCCAAATTTCTTTCACACGACATAAGTTGCGCGCCGCCAATAAAGGGTTAATAATAGTCCAGAAAATAATTACTCATTTTCCAAAATGACTGATACACTCTTGAGAAAATCTATGGTGGGGAAATTAGGCTGGGTAACTAGAGCATTAAATAATTGCCAGGAGGTAAAAAGAAGTGACCCCTGTCCAAGGGAGCTGTTAAAATCTCAAATCCAAGATCTTAAAACCCGGTGGGCTAATTATGATGAGCCTTGCAATAAATTGGAGGACTTTTGCATCAAACAAGAACAATCTGAAAGGTTTGAGGAATTACAGCAAGCCTATGCAAATGCTCGGGAAAATTATTTGGATCAACTAGCTGGGTTCGAATCCTTGGCGACAGAGACAGTTACCGGGACAGGGAGTAATGGTACCAGTAATGGTATTGCGGCTCCGGGACAACAAAGCTTTAAGTTGCCACCTAAAACCTTACCTGAATTTGATGGGCAATCTGATTGGAATACCTTTTGGGACAAATTTAAGGGTTTAGTTCCTGACAGGTTAGATATTTCTGCAGCAAATAAATTTTCATACTTATTGGGTCAACTTAAGGGTTTTGCATTGGATTTTATCAAGGAACTTCCCATAACAGATGCCAATTATACAGCAGCTCTAGACGTGCTCAAGGAGAGTTTTGAAGATACGGAGTTGACTCTACAGCGCTTAGTTTACAAATTGCTGGAGTTATCAGGACCAAAGCATACGTACCAGGATCTTCAGTCATTCCGGATCAGCTTGAATTGTGTTTTGAAATCACATAGTACCCAGAAAGATCTTGATTCAGCTTCTTGGCTCTTGAACCATATTGTACAACAAAAGCTCTCTCAGAAAACCTGTGATGAATTGTACCACAGGTATAAGAAGAACTACTTCACGTATCAAGAGATAGAAGAGGGTTTAAGAGAGCTGTGCAAACACATGCAGGTTTCCAAGAAGGATAGCGGTATCAAGGAAGGAGACAACAAGGTTAAAAAATACACAAAAGTGTCTACAACAGGGACTAAGGAAAAAGCAAAACCGTTCAAGAAGGAAGAGGTTGGTACCTATGTGACATCCGTCCAGCAGAATAATCAAACTAATACAGTATCTAAAACAAAAGGTGTTTGGGAGAGAAAAAATTCCCGTCTCAATTCTCCAGTGACCCAAGAAGTAACCAGAGATATTAACCCCACACCAGGGGTAAACCAAGAAAACCGGAAGGTGTGTATGTTATGTTCAGAACAACATTCCACAGTGTATTGTAGGACTTACCCAAATATTAAGGCTAGACTTCCACGACTCATCGAACTAGGTAAGTGTCTTGTTTGCCTTAGCACAAGACATTCTACTGAGGAATGTGCCACTAAATTAAATGTATGTTTTCGGTGCAAGACTGGTGTAAATCATACCGCGTTGTGTCCCAAGATCAGTGAAGTACAACCAAAACCGACAAGTGTAAATATGACCCTGACCACTGGAAACCCAATGCATACGCCGGCAGCTACTCCTACAGCCGAGATTCAACTGATCAGAGGAAAAGAGGTTATGCCGGTCAAAGCACTCTTTGATACTGGAGCGCAAAAGACCTTCATTGCCGGAAATGTTGTCAGAGCCATGAATTTGCCAACAGTAGGAAGAGTGAACATGGCAATAACTGGATTTTTGTCAAATTAGGAAACACAAACATTTGACGTGGTTAAACCCCTGATTAAATTGGGCAAATATAAATGTAAGGTGACTGCGGTGGTTAAGGAAGACATGAACACTTCTGTGGTAAATAAGGGTTTAAAGGAAGCATCTAACTTCTTAACAAAGAAGGGTGTTCAACTAGCAGACTGAACTATAGAGTCTGACGTAGTAGGTCCAATTCAACTGATCATCGGTTCCGACTATTGTGTGGTCGCTTCTTGCGAAAAATGACTCGGAAACACGGTATCCAGTTAATTTCTTCATCAGGTGGATATATAATCATGGGATCTCTACCCACATCTGGCCCAAGTGAACCAGACAACTGGATGGATCCAGTCTTTGTGACTCCGGCACAATCTCTGGTGGTGGCTAGAATTGGTGCAGAATTAATACCATCACAACTAGGAGACATTCTAGAAGAGTAACACGAACCTGTTCACAAACTTTGGGAACTGGACACTGTGGGTATAGAAACAGATCTTCCCACCCCTGAAGACATCTAAACATATAACCACTACCTAGACACAGTTGAGTATAAGGATGGCCAGTACTGGGTAGGACTTCCATGGATGATAAATGCCCCTGAATTACCAACTAACTACCAGAGTTCAAGATGTCAACTAAATAAAATGGTGGAGAGATTGCATCAACATCCTGAACGACTGGACATTTATCATAAAATAATTCAAGAGCAGTTGGAAAATGACTTTATTGAGGAGGTCCCAGGTGAAATAAACCATAAAGAGGGTCATTACCTTCCTCATCATGCTGTAAGTAAGGACTCCAGTACTACCCCCATCAGAGTGGTATTTAACTGCAGTTCTCGAGCAGCGAAGAATGAAGCAAGTCTAAACGATTGTCTCTATGTAGGACCAAATCTGACTGAAATACTGGGTGATGTACTATTAAAATTCAGGACGAAGAGATTTGGGTTTGTGGCAGATATCTCCAAAGCCTTTTTGAGAATAGGGTTAAAGGAGCAGGACCGCAAATTCACAAAGTTCCTTTGGCCTGAAGATCCTTTTCAGCCTGGTGGGCGGATACAAGAATACCGCTTTCGGTCAGTGTTGTTTGGTTCCTGCTCTAGTCCTTTCTTGTTGTGCAGCACTTTGAGATATCATTTCCAGAAGACAGAGAAACCGGAAATGGGTCAACTGTTTTACATGGATAATCTTCAGGGTGTTGCCGACAGTGGAGAAGAGGTGATTGAAATCTACAATTTGGCAAGGCAAGAATGTAATAAAGCCAATATGCCACTACAAAGTTGGAATTCAAACTCTCATATTCTTTTGGACCAGATAAGAAGAGACTATCCTGACTATCAAATACCAGAATATCAACCAGTACTAGGATTGCTGTGGAAAACAACTACTGATGAGATGTCTCTAAAGCCCCTCAAGTTTCCCGATGTAAAACTCACAAAACGTACACTCTTAAGTCAGGTCTCTATGATGTTCGACCCATTGGGCATATTTAGTCCCATATCAATTAAAGGGAAGATTTTAGTTCAGGAGGCCTGGAGAAAAGCACTGAGTTGGGATACTCCATTACCTGAAAAGTATACAGAAGAGTGGAACAAATTGCAGGTGGAATATGAGAAGGTATCCTCAGTCAAGTTTCCTAGAAGATGTGATCCTACCTCTGATAATGAGTGTGCTCAATTGCACATATTTTGTGATGCCTCATCTAAGGCGTATGGTGCAGTAGCTTATTGTGTCACTGAAGTCCGATCTACTATGATTATGTCCAAATCCCGAGTAGCGCCATTAAAACAACGTACCCTTCCACAGTTGGAGCTGACCGCTGTTGAACTGGGAACTAGGTTAGCTACTTATTTGAATGGTATGTTTCCCTTTTTAGGTGAGACATATATATGGACAGATAGTGAGATATGTTTGCACTGGATAGCTAAGGATAATAGTCACATAGTTTATGTGCGTAACAGAGTACACAAAATAAAGGAACTGCAAATGAGTTATACATTCATGCATGTTAAGTCCAAGGATAATCCGGCTGACTTGGTGAGCCGAGGTGTTGGTGTCAAGAAACTGATTAACGAAACTCTGTGGTTTCAGGGTCCGGTTTGGCTACGTCAGAGTGATTGGCCAGAACAAAAATCATACCAGAAGGTTAATGATGATAAAGTTCATATGGACCCAATAATTATCCCAGAGCCTTCAGTGATTGACATCACCAAGTTCTCCAATTTGAACAAACTATTAACTGTAACTAAATTTGTGTTTAAGTTCCTGAGCAAGAAGGTAAAGATGGATGAATTAGACCCACTTACCTACTGGATCAGAAGGATACAAGCTGAAAAGTATGAGGAGGAATTAACACAGCTACGTAAACCCAAGCCCAAGCCAACCAAAAGAATGAAGGACCTTGGGCTGTATCTAGACAATCAAGAATTAATATGTTGTCGAGGTCGTATTGGTAAAGCTGATCTACCCCTCAAAACTCGGAATCCGATCCTATTGCCCAAGGATTGCGACCTCACCAAATTGATGGTTTTAAAAGCGCATGAAACCACTAAACACGGTGGGGTAGCAGACACTCTAGCCTATATGCGACAAACATATTGGATACCCCAGGGACGACAAGCTGTTAAACGCTGTATCAAGAATTGCATTATTTGCAAGAGGTATACAGCTATCGCTATTCCTTACCCTGGACCACCAGCTCTTCCGCCAGACCGCATTCACCAAAGGACACCGTTTGAGGTAACATGTATAGATTATACTGGTGCCATCACTCTCACAGGAGATGATGGTCCACCCAAGAAGGTTTACATATGTCTATTCACCTGTACCAGCACTCGGGCTATCCATTTGGAATAGCAGAGGACATGAGCTCGGAAACTTTTATAAATTTATTTAGAAGATTTGCCGCTCGGCGAAGTTGTCCCAGACGTTTGATTAGTGACAATGGGACAAATTTTGTGGGCGCATCACCGTTGGTTTCTGAACTATTAAAGAGCAACGCAGTACAGCAAATGTTAGATTCTAGAAATTGTTATTGGTCATTCACAACTCCGAGAGCGCCTTGGAAAAATGGATTTACAGAGAGAATGATAGGTATCGTGAAATCGTGCCTGAAAAGGGTTCTTCACAAGTCCAAGGTCACCTTAGATGAGTTAAGAACTGTTGTCACCGAAATAGAAACCAGAGTAAATAATCGACCACTAACGTATCAGGATGACTCCAATCTGGAAATTGAGGCCTTAACACCGGCTCATTTATTATATGGTAGACGATTGGACCCAGTCCCCCGTTTGGACATGACCGAGGAATTAGTGGATCCCTCCGTTAATGAAGCAGATGCACACTTGCGACGAAGCTACCATATACTCTGCAAAATACTGGATGCCTGGAACAAACATTGGGCATCTGAGTATATTTTGAGCCTACGAGAGAGGTATTATGGTGCGAATTCTGCTAGTAACTGTCACAAACCGGTAGTGGGAGACATAGTCTTGTTGAAAATGGACCAACCTCACTCTAAATGGCCCTTAGCAAGGATCCAAGAAGTCTATCCTGATTCCGAAGGAGTTATCAGAACCGTTAAGGTTGTATCTCGAGGACAAACCACTCTACGAACTGTAGATCGTCTCATACCTATGGAACTCGCCATCCCACCGGAAGAAGAACAGCAACCCATAGTAATAGGGAGCCAAAGGCCACCACGAGCAGCTGCTGCGGACTCTAGAAGAAATTGGCGTGATTTGTTAGCCGCAGGTGATATAACATGATGCGAAACACCATACTTCGCCGGGCCCCAATCTGTGAGAAATAAATTGACTATACCGGTATCTGGGGAATGTTGGCAACAGCCTTCCGATAGGGTAACCTCACTAGAGTGAACAATTTCCTACCAGAACCCGGTGATTGTATATATTGTAGAGATTAATTGATGTTAGGTAATTTAGTACTGTATAAGATTACCTTGATCAAGTTAATTTAGTTATAAAACCTTGTAGAAATAAGTTTAGAAGAACTGTAAAGAGGATCAGTTTAAATATTCCCGCGACTGCATACGCGATCCACCGTTTGCTTTAGGGTCGTTAATATCTTGATATTATGTTCACTAAATCGTTGTGAAACGATGTTTACCTTTATAATTATATAATTTAAATGCTGATAATTATTTATATGATTTCGTGAAGAGGGAATGAACCCTTGGTAACGAATTAATATAGTTTATTTAAGAGTCGGAAATTGAAGTTTCGATCAGACGCTAGTAAACTTTTGAACGGTAGAGACGTGTCCCGTGATCTCCTCCACCACAATCCCCGCACTAGGTCCGGAGTCCTGACCCTTTAACCCTGGTCTACCAAAGCCGGAATCCTCGAAACTACACCAGGACCCTAGTATAGCTAAGTCATTGATATACATGGCCATTGATACAATGTTTAGTTAGGGCATCCTGAGAGATAGGCTACCATAGTTCATGCCATAAGGTAGGCGATCTCAGACTTTATTTTTATTTATGTTTATTAATTTTAGATTTCGCTTGGTGTGGTAAGAGATAACCTTTGGCCATATTATCCCCCACAAAAAAACAAAACAAAAAGCAAATATGCCCAAAATTATTAATACCAGATAAGTATCCAATAATTATGATACAATTAAAACAAAAGGACAAATGTAGCAAATGAAAGGAAATCGGAGAGGATGGTAACGTGATAAATAAACAGAGTGTTCGTTGCGCATCAGGGAAAGACAAACTAAGAGATCAGCAACAAACCAAATAAAAGAAAAGGTATATTTGGTATTGTTTGTAACTAGGTATGGTTAATTAGGTAGGAATAAACACTGACAGTTAAGTAAGGATAACTGGTTTACAATGTAATAGCAATGTACTCGTGGAAAGTGGAAGATGATAGCCTCCTTCAAAATTAAAAACACATCGTCTCCAGGGAACCAGGCTCAGATCAGGTCAGATGTGATTCGGGCAGTTTTTCCTTAAAAACGGCACTTCCCTTAGAGGTTCTTGTAATTATCCTTTGTGACGTGCTCTGTTATATATATTGTATTTTTATATGTTGCATTATAATCTATTGCTTCTTACTCAAGCTCCTTCATTTTCTTGGTTCTTGCTCTCCAAATCCCATATAACATCTTCACTCGTTCTTGGTTTTCTTCTTTGAACAGATTTCCAATCACTTGATTTTCCTCCTCGACGTATGGTTGTTGTAGCGTGGGCTCCTTTACTCTCTCCTCTGTATACAGGGTGTTCCAGTAATGCTTTTCATAAATTATATGGTGGACTCATCAGACAAAAATAAGAATACATTACTCTATGAACATGAGGTTGAGTATTTATAATAACGGAGTTATTACACGATTTAAGTTAACGATAGATACAATGCCATTCAGTCCAAGGGGTAATGTTGCCATTTTAGTGGATTATATCCATTTGGCCTTCGCTATCGCTTGCAAGCCTCAAGATAGTGAGCAGTATCCAATCGGCGTTCTCTCTTCAGGCTAGCGAGCGGTAGCGAGCTGATGTTTTCGGTAGGATAATCAAATCCGGCGAAGCCAGACATATTTTTCTACCGAAAAGTCAGATCGCTACTGCTCACTATCTTGAGGCTAGGAAGCGATAGCGAAGGCCAAATGGATATAATCCACTAAAATGGCAACATTACCCCTTGGACTGAATGGCATTGTATCTATCGTTAACTTAAATCGTGTAATAACTCCGTTATTATAAATACTCAACCTCATGTTCATAGAGTAATGTATTCTTATTTTTGTCTGATGAGTCCACCATATAATTTATGAAAAGCATTACTGGAACACCCTGTATATAGGGCACCATAAAATAAAGTGGTTGATGTTTTCTACCTCAGCATTACATAGTAAGCATCTTCTATCTCTTCCTTCATGCTTGTTCCTCTCTATTAAGTTTAAATTATTCGTTCTACACCTATATAGTATAACTTCTTCTCCCTTTATTTCTTATTTAAAGGCCCTGTATATTTCTAAACTGCTGTTCTCCCCTAGTTCTTCCTGCCATTTCCTTGTATCCAAAGCCTTAACTTTCTACCTCATTTCTGCATTCAATATACTCGCTAAATCTGTTTCTCCTAAATTTAAAGTTCTTATATACTTTCTAATCTCCAATGGCCAAGGATCTTTTTCGTTGTTTATTTTTTCTTCTGTGATTCTCCTAAGTAAATCATTACTGTCTTCTTTTAAATACTTGAACTATGTTATACTTCCTTCCATAATTCTTGCTTCCATTGTGGATGCTCGTATCTCCCCTCTCAAGGCCACTTTTTGTGCATATCTCGGTGCCCCCAATATTTGTCTAAATACCTTATTTTCAATATTTTGGAACTTGTTTATTTATGTTTTTGTGAATCCTATTATACTTGTGCCGTACAGGACTGACGGGAGCACCACACTCTTCCAGTATGTTTTACCAATAAGAATTTTAATGCAACTTTGTGCTATTAGGCCTACAGGATAGGTCATATTAGCCATTCTATTCGCTTTTTTCCATTGCCTCAGATGTCTGATCTTTGAAACAATTTCTAGTATCATTTACTGTTATCCCTAAATACTTAATCTGCCTAACTACTTCTACTTCGGTTATATTATTTGGTTTCTCCTTCATATTAAATATTAATATATAAATTTTATTTGTATTAATGGTTAATCCACATTAATTTCCTATTTTAATGAGAACATCTATTGCCTTTTCAGCCTCTGTTATTGTATGTGCCATAAGTAAACCATCATCAGTATAGAATAGAGCCTTTATTTTAAAAAAACTCATCTGTGAATCCTCCTTTTTCCAATTCCCCCAAGTACGCAACGATAGACATGAAGTACCATCTCCATCTGCCTTACAGTACCACAGTTGAAACCTCTGACGTAAGTTGCCCAAACTGGGACATTCAACCAGCAAGTGCCTGTCAGTAATGGGAACTAGACAGTCATCACAGAATGGGTGTACTCCTCCTCCATACATAAGGCATACATGCATGAGCCTGGTTAGTCCAATGCAATGGCGAGCCGAAGTACTCTCCAAATTGTGATGCATGGTAGGGCAAATTCTTGGAGAGACTTATAACTTGGTTACTTCTCTGAGCTTTTAAACAGTAACACAATACCACCGTGACTACCAACGAGTATGAATAGCAAACATTAGTGGAGTATACAGATCAGAAGCAGGCAGAGGGTAATGTGTATGTGTAGGCCTCAAAGCTGTAGCCATTGCCAATGCATCCACCCCTTCATTGCCTCTAATACCAACATGTAGGGTACATATCAAAATTCCAGTCGTTTCTCTCGATGATGATTGAGGAAAAGACTCTCTAAAAAAGCTAAAAGTATAGGATAGGGAGATTAAACAGATTCCAGGGTCCCATGACAATTTTTAAAAACAGTAAATTTTGTTACGCTGGCCAGCTTGCCAGAATGTACTTGTAACTCGCTAGCGCTCGCCAGGGCAGTGAAATGGGCTATAATAATCGTAGAACGATGTTCTTTCTTTCATAGTGTTCATGTTGTCACAGACAGATCAGTGGTGGTCTTTATTCTTGTCTGTGACACTTGGAAGTATTTTATATCATTGATAGAATATAAGATATGTTGTGTGAAGTTGTAAGGAGAAAGATAGCGAGCAGCGAGGTGGTAGTATGTGCGTGTGTATGTACGTGCGCATTCCTTTCTTATGCGGGGCCACCCGCTCGTGATTGGCCGGCGGGCCTGACGCGTCATATGACGCCTGCTCTTCATGACGTAGTCGTCTGTGATTGGAGGCCGCTGTCCTGGTAAGGAGGTGCGGGCTCCTACCCACGTGTCTCCTTCAGAGCTTGGCATAGCGTGCTTGGTCCTACATGTCCCTTGCAATCTGTTCCCAATCTAACCCCCTGTACTACTGTTTCTCTCTCTGAACTTCTTCTTTTCCAATACTTCCTATCTTTATTCAGTTACTTATCCCTTCTGGTTCTCGCATACGACTTCCATAGTCGGCCAGTCGTATTACCAGCACCAGTTCTCACATACATGTTTTGCACTAGCTTTAGGGATTATTAGAGTCATAGTCACATGGTAGCATAGTATTGAGGTGCTTCTAATTATTGAGCTGTTCTTTCCTATTATTTAATGCTAGACAGTGGAGGGTATCTTTGGTCGTTGTCTGAGTTATGTATGTGGCAAGTCAGAGCCTGTACGACTTCGACGAAGCTAGGTAGCCTGTAACCCTTGTGCATATTTTTCCTTTGCGAGTGTAGCAGTATACAAGTGAAGGGCTTTTGCCTACTCTTATTTGTATGCTTGCTACCTCATTTTGTTGACCTTTGTGGAGTGCCAGGGTAAGACCAGATACTTGAGATCTGGACTTACCAAGAGAGCCTCCTAGTCACTTAACGTAACATAAGGGAAATCTGTTCAAGGGGAGACAGTAGGCTACGAGCATGCTTGCGCTCTGCCTAGGTTCCTTGTACCTTTTATGCCACTGCTAGACTTTATTAGTGAGAAAGACAGCATTGTGTTTATTAACTTTAATTGTGTATGCTTTAGGAATTATTCACGCCTTATTTTAGCCTAGGTTGATGCATAGTGCACAACCCAGTTTGGCTGTTATGTTGGCTAAGGAAGTACTGTTTTGAGTGGCTATTATTAGTGCTGTCACAGAGTTGTTGCACTCCCTTGTTTTATATATATGTATGCTACTTGTTGGTGGATTTAAGATATACGCTTTGGTGTCCTGCCCCTGCATTATTTCTGTTCTATATTTGACGAGCATCTTAGAGCATCAGACGTTTTCAGAAGATTCCATTCCTGATTGCTGTAGGACTAGACTTCCAGTGTTTTCATAGAGCATTGAAGAGTTTAGTGTTGAGTTCAGACTCACACTAAAGTTAAAGTAAGCATAATATACTCCTTTAATAAATCTTGTTATAGTTTATTTAAGCATTGTTATTACTTGAGAGCATTTTATTAACGTAAAGTACTCCTGTTGTGAGTAGGCTTTGCCGTCACCGGAAAGCCTTTGTAGAAGTGCACTGAAACCCAGTTAATTGATTACCCGTTATCCAGTAGATTAACTCTGGAGGGTTTAAGTGTTTTGTTCACCGGCGTAATAGTTCGAGGGTTTGGAATTAGCGTACCGTTGTTGCAGATATAACCTATCTTCTAGTCCATTATTAAGTGCCCTTGTTTATTTCGTAGTGCCGGTCGTAACAAATGGCTACCTTAGACCAGTATATAGTGAACTGAATATTGCATTTTTTTTTTTTTGAGAAATCTTATTGCCATTTGGGGTCGAATTTATTTCTCGCATTGTTGGCAGTGGACATTGTTTTGAGGATATATAGAACTTTTTGGAGTTTATTGGTGACCTAGTATTGCACTCAAGAACATCTTCGAATATTTTTGGTGAATAAAGCTACGCAAGAGTTTGGCTATTTTTGTCTTGACTTGAGATTTTTTGTTGTTGACTCCATCATGTCACTGGACGGGTCTGAGCATAGTGAGGGCACAGTGCGAGAGACAGGAGAGAAGGTGGAGTTGTTAAACGGCGTTCGGGTGGTGAACAATGAGGAGGATGCTCGGATTTCTTTGGAGGAGCCTATGTCGGCGGACCGTGTGTAGGGGCTAGACCGGTACGGACTGCAGTGTGTAGCCACGGTCTTAGGATTTTCCGGTACTAGCGGTTTGTCGAGAAGTGAGCTGGTTACCTGTGTGCTGGGTGGGGTGCATGGGGGTTCGGGTGGAGCGGGAGCTGGGGCACCTTCGTCACAGCCCCCATTCCACTCAACTCCTATCATGGCGCCCCCTCGGGTTCTGGAGCCGGGCACGTTCCCGCAGGCCGATGCCCGCTGGCGGTTGGGTATGCCTCTAAGTGACTCACGGGGTGGGTCCCCGGTAGCAGCACCCCCTCCTCAGGGTTTGACTCCCGAGATGTTGTTCCAGCTCGAGCTCGCCAAACTCGAGCAGCGAAAGCATGAGGCTGAGCTCGAGCAGCGAAAGCATGAGGCTAAGCTCAGGCAGCAGCAGCAGGAGCGAGAGGCTGAACTCAAGTATGAGTCTGCAAGGTATTGTGCCGATGTTGACCTAAAGAAAACTCGTGTAGAGGTGACGAGGAACCGGGTCGTCCAGGGGGGTCGAGCCCATGACCAGTCCCTGTCGCATCTACTAAAGTTGGTTCCAGTGTTTGAAGAGTTAGGAGTTGCAGAATTCTTTCTACGTTTTGAGAAAAAGAGCCGGGAGCACCAATGGCCCGAGGAGAAGTGGGCAGCCCTTGTTTCGTCACGATTGACGGGGAAAGCACTCAAGGCGTACGATGCTTTGCCCCTAGATTCCTGCGTGAATTATGAGGCGTTGAAAGAGGCTGTCCTGAGGGCGTATGAGCTACAGCCAGAGACCAATAGGCTGAAGTTTAGGGCTGTTCCAAAAAGAAAGGAGAGAACTTTCCAGGAACATGCTAGAGAGCTGTCAGATGCATTTGAAAATTGGTTGAGGTCGGAGAAGGCAACTACTTTTGATGCAGTAAAGCTATTAGTGTTGTTAGAGCAATTTTTTTAGTGTACTGGCAGTGACTTGACTCTTAACCTGAAAGAAAAGCAACCCAAAAACTCTGCAGGAGGCGGCTGAGCTGGCTGACCTCAGGTTGTCATTGATTCGTGGGTGCGGGTCTGCACAGAGAGCTGAGGCAGGTAACAAGGGGTGTACCACTCCACCCCCCCCCGAATTAATGACACAACTAATTATCCATTTAAGAGTACTGTTGCCAATTATGATCCCAAGTCGAAACCCTTCCCGTTAAAGAAAGGCAGGGGCCCTTACCCACCTCAGGGGAAGTCCAAGAGTGAAGTGGAATGTTTCAAGTGCCATAAGAAGGGGCATATTGCGCGCTCATGTCCGAACGCACCGCCTACAGCAGTGGTGTCACTAGTGAGCAACATCGGCGTGTCTTTGAGGTCTTCCGCGCTTGCCCGGGGTAAACAGTCGGTTGCGAAGTTATCGCCGGTGCAGAAGCAGCAGGAGGGCTCGTCACCCGTCCGAGATGTTTTTTGTGGTCATAGGGGGCACGGCACTGTGAGGTGGGCTGGTGTGGAGCATAGGCTTGGGTTGCTGCGTGATACGGGCGCTTCCCAGACACTTGTCAAGAATTTCACTGGCAAGTCTATTAACGCAGCTCGGGTTGTGGTGGTTCAAGGCATCAATGCTACGCGGTCTTACCCGCTGGTCAGAGTGGAGCTTGAGGTGGACGGTGTGACACGGGAGTTGGATGTGGGTGTGGTGGAGAAATTGCCAGTTGAGGGGGTCGACCTCCTTCTCGGCAACGACTTTGCGGTGCCCACTTCCGAGGTTCCACCCTTAGTCGTTGCCGAGAGGGCGGCCGACACGAGTAGGGAGGGGCAAGAGTGGCTCAAGAGGTGCCAGATGCCGCAGATGGCGTGTGCTGTCACCAGGTCTCAGACCGCTCAGGTGTCACAGCCTAGTACCCAAGTTTTAGACCAGCGGAGGAAGGGTCGGAAGGAGAAAGTCAAGGCTGGTCGGGTTGAGAGTTTGGACCCAGCGACACTCCTTGGTGACTCGGTACTTGCACCCATTATGAGGTCCGGAGTGGCCCCAGAACCTGTCCCCCCTTGTGACATGGTAGGGCGTGTTAGCACTCCGCGACAGAAACGTTCCCATGCGAAGCAGGCAAGGCTTAAGCAGCCCAGTATTGGGGGTGGCCACAAGTTGCTTCAGGAGCATTTAGATAGGTTGGCACCCTCGGATATATGTCGGTTGCAAGTAGAAGATCCTGGGCTTGAGAATTGTGGGAACGGGGCTATAGAACTCAACGAGGACGGGGATGCAAAGCCGGGAGATTTTTTTCATGTTGGGGGAATCCTGTACCGCCGTTTTTTGGATCCCAGACGCAGTTGGGATGGTGGGGCAAGAGTGGTTGACCAGTTGGTGGTCCCTGAGAAGTGTCGTGATATGCTGTTGCGGTTGGCGCACGATGTTCCGTTGGCAGGTCACTTGGGTGTGAGTAAAACGTTGGCCTCGTTATCTATGTTGTTCTGGTGGCCAGGTATTAAAGCTCAAGTTTCGGCCTGGGTGGCAATGTGTGGTACCTGCCAGAGGGTGGGAAAGCCGAATCAGAGCATACCTAAGGCTCCGTTGCACCCAGTGCCTGCTATTGGTCCTCCCTTCAGCAAGGTTATCATCGACATGGTAGGCCCTCTGCCTCCCACTAGTGCAGGTAACAGGTTTTTGCTAACCCTCATGGACGTCTCCACTCGCTACCCTGATGCATACCCTATGAGAAATGGCAAGTCTAAAACTGTTGTGCGAAATTTGCTGTTGTATTGCTCGAGATACGGGTACCCGCAGGAAATTCAGTCGGACCAAGGGTCGAATTTCATGTCCACACTCTTTAAACAGACCATGCAGCAGCATGGGATCAATACGGTTGTCTCTTCAGCTTATCACCCAGAGAGTCAAGGGGTGTTGGAAAGATGGCATTCCACTTTGAAAAGCATGTTGCGGTGCTACTGTTTGGAGAACGGCAAGGATTGGGACCTAGGGTTACCGTACGTTTTGTTTGCGGCACGAGAGGTACCTGGGGAGAGCCTTGGGTTTAGCCCCAACGAGTTAGTTTTCGGGCATCAGGTTAGAGGTCCTCTGAGCATGGTGAGAGAGATCTGGGAAGGGACTGTGCTGCCATGTTCTCTAATTAAGTATGTCTTCGAGAGTAGAGACAGGATGCTGAAAAGCCTGGAGTTGGCAGGGAGAAATTTGGTAGATAATCAGGCCTTGATGAAGGATCGGTATGACATCAAAGCAAAGCTCCGGGAGTTTGTGGTAGGACAGGAGGTTTTGGTCTTATTGCCCTTAGTAGGCCAGCCCCTGTCGGCCAAGTTTGTCGGTCCTTACAAGGTCGTGCGGAAGTTTTCTGACCTAGATTACCTTGTGGTTACTCCGGATAGGCGGAAGAAAAATCAGCTCTGTCATGTGAACCTGTTAAAAGAGTTCGTGAGGCGCCCACCTGAGCAGCCTACTGTCCCTGTGTTGGTCTGCAGCGGCCAAGGTGGAGAAGGAGAGGGGGGTAGTGAGGCACAGGTGGAGGAGAGTTGGAATTGTCATGTCTCGGCGGATCAGTGGGCGGGGAACATGAACCAGGTGGCTGTGGAAGCGCTTGAGCACCTGCCTGAGCAACAGCGTGCAGCGATCCAGCACCTGTTTAGTTTATACCCCACTGTGTTTGCCAAGCACCCAGGCCTCACAACTCATGCGGTGCATGATGTGGACGTTGGAGACCACCCCCCCTTTAAATCAGTGCCCTATCGTGTACCTCCCATTAAACTTCTGGCTCTCCGAGCGGAGTTAGGCTACATGTTGGAGAGGGGGCTGATAGAAAAAGGGGCGGTTAGGTGGACATCTCCCGTCACACTGCAGCCTAAACCAGACGGCAAGGTCAGGTTTTGCATTGACTTCAGGTGGTTGAACGGCTTAACCCCCACTAATGCCTACCCTCTTCCCCGCGTAGATGACAGTGTTGACAAGATCGGGTGTGCACATTACCTCACCAAGGTGGATCTTGTCAAAGGTTACTGGCAGGTGCCGTTGTCTGAGTGGGCGAAGCAGGTGTGCGGGTTTGTGGTGGATGGGAACACTTACCGTCGCAACGTTATGCCGTATGGGCTGAAGAATGCACCTGCAACTTTCCAATGCCTGATGAATGAGTTAGTGGCGGAAATCCCTAACTGCACCGTTTATCTAGATGATGTGATAATCTACGATGATGACTTTGAAAGCCATTGCGAGCACATCGGGGCACTGTTCAGGAGGCTGAGTGAGGCTCATTTGGTGGTCAATCTGGGCAAATGTGATTTTGTTCGGGCAACTGTGCAGTATCTGGGGTTTGTGGTAGGGTTAGGCCAGGTGTGCCCCCCCCTTACCAAGATACAGGCTATTAACCAGTTCCCCAGGCCGACCACCAAAAGACAGATCATGAGGTTCTTGGGCATGATTATGTATTACCGCAGATTCATCCGCGGATACTCCTCGGTGTTGGCTCCTCTGTCCTCTGACGGACCAACTTGCAAAGACGAAAAAGTTTGGGTGGGCACCTGAGTGTGAGAAGGCCTTCTCACTGGTGAAGCATCTTTTATGCACTCACCCCATACTCAGGGCCCCAGACTTCTCAAGACCTTTTCAGCTAGCGACAGATGCTAGCGGCGTAGGGGCTGGTGCCATCTTGTTGCAGACAGACACAGAAGGTGTGGAACACCCAGTAAGCTTATTTTCCAAAAAGTTCAACTCAGCACAAAAGAACTATTCAGTGGTAGAGAAGGAGCTTCTGGCCATTGTGCTGGCGCTCAGGCACTTTGAGGTGTATGTTCCCGCTTTTGGCCCAGTCGTGGTGATTTACACTGACCACCACCCTTTGAAGTTTTTGAATCAGTTCCACAACCGGAATATGAGGCTAACCAGATGGTCTTTAATGTTGCAGGAGTATAATCTGGACATTCGCCATATTGCCGGTTTTGACAATGTGATAGCTGACTGTTTGTTCAGGGTGGAGGACCCAGGGTAGATCACCACAGGTGTGTTTGGTGGAGTAGAGAAAAATTAGGCTTGCCCCTGTAGTGCAACGCCGCCAAAAACACTATTCAAAAATATAAAAACCTCACATAAAAAACTCTTTCTTTTTGATAGTATATAAGTGCAGTGTGTTACAGCAAGAATCTAAGACATCCTGTGTTTCGTCTTAGTAGACTAGGCTTTGTGAAGCTTGCTCGTTGAGCGTAATATTGATAAGCTATACTATTATTTTGGGGAAATGTTGTGTAGATTTTGTTTTCATAATGAAGTGTTTTATGTTTGTGATTGTGCCTTGTTTTCACAACTTGGGAGAGTAGCTGGGTGATGCGGGGTTGGTGGGCATTCTGTCTGGTCAGATGTGGAGTTCACCTGAGGCTGAAACGTCCCACATCTTGGGCGGGGTGTTACGCTGGCCAGCTTGCCAGAATGTACTTGTAACTCGCAAGCGCTCGCCAGGGCAGTGAAATGGGCTATAATAATCGTAGAACGATGTTCTTTCTTTCATAGTGTTCATGTTGTCACAGACAGATCAGTGGTGGTCCTTATTCTTGTCTGTGACACTTGGAAGTATTTTATATCATTGATAGAATATAAGATATGTTGTGTGAAGTTGTAAGGAGAAAGATAGCGAGCAGCGAGGTGGTAGTATGTGCGTGTGTATGTACGTGTGCATTTCTTTCTTAGGCGGGGCCACCCGCTCGTGATTGGCCGGCGGGCCTGACGCGTCATATGACGCCTGCTCTTCATGACGTAGTCGTCTGTGATTGGAGGCCGCTGTCCTGGTAAGGAGGTGCGGGCTCCTACCCACGTGTCTCCTTCAGAGCTTGGCATTGCGTGCTTGGTCCTACATGTCCCTTGCAATCTGTTCCCAATCTAACCCCCTGTACTACTGTTTCTCTCTCTGAACTTCTTCTTTTCCAATACTTCCTATCTTTATTCAGTTACTTATCCCTTCTGGTTCTCGCATACGACTTCCATAGTCGGCCAGTCGTATTACCAGCACCAGTTCTCACATACATGTTTTGCACTAGCTTTAGGGATTATTAGAGTCATAGTCACATGGTAGCATAGTATTGGGGTGCTTCTAATTATTGAGCTGTTCTTTCCTATTATTTAATGCTAGACAGTGGAGGGTATCTTTGGTCGTTGTCTGAGTTATGTATGTGGCAAGTCAGAGCCTGTACGACTTCGACGAAGCTAGGTAGCCTGTAACCCTTGTGCATATTTTTCCTTTGCGAGTGTAGCAGTATACAAGTGAAGGGCTTTTGCCTACTCTTATTTGTATGCTTGCTATCTCATTGTGTTGACCTTTGTGGAGCGTCAGGGTAAGACCAGATACTTGAGATCTGGACTTACCAAGAGAGCCTCCTAGTCACTTAACGTAACATAAGGGAAATCTGTTCAAGGGGAGACAGTAGGCTACGAGCATGCTTGCGCTCTGCCTAGGTTCCTTGTACCTTTTATGCCACTGCTAGACTTTATTAGTGAGAAAGACAGCATTGTGTTTATTAACTTTAATTGTGTATGCTTTAGGAATTATTCACGCCTTATTTTAGCCTAGGTTGATGCATAGTGCACAACCCAGTTTGGCTGTTACGTTGGCTAAGGAAGTACTGTTTTGAGTGGCTATTATTAGTACTGTCACAGAGTTGTTGCACTCCCTTGTTTTATATATATGTATCCTACTTGTTGGTGTATTTAAGATACACGCTTTGGTGTCCTGCCCCTGCATTATGTCTGTTCTATATTTGACGAGCATGATAGCATCTTAGAGCATCAGACGTTTTCAGAAGATTCCATACCTGATTGCTGTAGGACTAGACTTCCAGTGTTTTCATAGAGCATTGAAGAGTTTAGTGTTGAGTTCAGACTCACACTAAAGTTAACGTAAGCATAATATACTCCTTTATTAAATCTTGTTATAGTTTATTTAAGCATTGTTATTACTTGAGAGCATTTTATTAACGTAAAGTACTCCTGTTGTGAGTAGGCTTTTCCGTCACCGGAAAGCCTTTGTAGAAGTGCATTAAAACTCAGTTAATTGATACCCCTTTATCCAGTAGATTAACTCTGGAGGGTTTAAGTGTTTTGTTCACCGGCGTAATAGTTCGTGGGTTTGGAATTAGCATACCGTTGTTGCAGATATAGCCTATCTTCTAGTCCATTATTAAGTGCCCTTGTTTATTTCGTAGTGCCGGTCGTAACAAATTATTGTCCTGGTGATCAAACACCAACTTCAGAGCTAAAATGATAGCAGGCAACTTTGCAGTAAAAACTGAGGCAGCCAAAGTAAGATTACTTCCATAGCTGAACATTGTGAACACAACTTCAAAAGCAACACCAGAGGCAGATTTAGAGTCATCAGTATTCACAGGCATGAATAAAAGAGTGTTCTGAAAACAAACGGAGCAACTGAATCCTTCATGACTGTAATATATTTGCAGAATATCTCGGATCTACACAACACAGACAGGAACTGACACCAGATCAAACTTCTTAATTATTTCGAGAATATGGCCAAATGGACGAGGCATTCGAGTATGTTGCTCATAATTAAAAAACAAAATGCGACACACAGATAAAACAACAATGTGTGAAAAGCGACATATCCGAAACCAGCAACGTGCAACCACAGACTGACTCGGTAAATCTAAGAGAGTCACACCAGCCTTCACCAGCAAGCTGGGAATTGGATACAACCAAAATGCACAATTGCAAGATGATGACCAGCTCTATGGACAGCATCTATATTTTAAGTCTGGACTCTGGAGTCCATGGAAGAGGAGTAGACCTCACAGCCATACGCCAGTTTTAAGGCAGCAAATGCAGTAGTGTTTTGCAATCAGCAACTCAAGAGGTATGTGACGAACCCTCAACAGAGCATTCATACATGATGCCTTCAAATTCATCAAGTCAAATGGCAGTAAAACGTTAGTCCCAAGAACTTCGTCTCTGCCACACAACTGAGTATCCTGCCACAGAGCATTAGATCAGGGTATGGGTGAACCTCCCTTATTTTACAAAAGAGTATAGCCTTAAATGCCTTAAATGGGGAAAACCGAAAGCCTTTGGGGTCAGCAAAGGCAGAAACCTTGCTCAATGCAAGTGGCATGCACCTCTCAGTAGCAGACAGGCAGGAACCAAATAGCCAAGTCATCCACACAATGGGATGAGGACACCCCGGCTGGTGTAATGTCTAGGAAACCGTTGATGACTACCACAAACAAGGAAATACTTAGGACATTACCATGTGGGACACCTTCCTCCTGGCGCACCGGTGCAGAGAGGGTAGAACCCATGCACATGATCAGTCAAGAAGTCTCCAAACAACACCCGACAGGCGACCGTGTAAAGTAAAGGCATGAAGTTGCTGCACAATACCAAGTTGTGTCATAAGTCTTCTCTAGGTCAAAAGACGCAGCCACGAGATGTTGCTTAGTGGCAAAAGCTTCACAAATTGAGGATTCAAGTCTGATAATGTTGTCAGAAGTATATCTTGCACAAGCCACACTGCGATGGAGGGAGAAGGCCATCTTTCTCTGAAAACCACACCTATCTAACATTGACGATCTTTCAAAAAGTTTGCACACACACATCAAAAAAATTGGGTGTTGATTAGAAACATTTGATTGATCCATTCCAGGTTTGGGAATAGGAAAGACAATACCCAACTTCCCAAAAGAAGGCAGAGTACCCTCTCCCGAAATGCTATTAGAAAGGTCTAGTAGAATCTCTAAAGAGGCTTTCAGGGGTTGACGTATCATAGCATATGAGATGACGTCAGGAACAGGGGCAGTGTCACACATAGGTCACAGCAACTGAAGACAAAATTGTGGGTCTCTCTGCCACAATAGCAAAACTCAAAACCTACCCTCTCTTGGCACTTAAGGGCATCCGCACATGGCTTTGAAAGATTCTTCCGGGAAACTGTACAGTGTACATTACTAATTGGTTAGGACAGACACTACATCACCAGGTGCAGACACTCAATTACCTTGAGTAGAAGTACTCTTGGAGAGGTATGACCTCCATGAGCTTAGGCAAGCACCTTTATAACCCATCTATACAACATCCTAGGCAGGTTAGTCTCCATAGAATGATGCTAGAAGATTAACACCAGCTGTTCCCATACCCACCACAGAGCCACAATTAGGGGACTAAGAAAACAGTCCCAGGGATACAACCAGAGTATACGCCAGTATAGAAAGGTATCATGAAAGTGCCTCCGTCCATTGAGTTCAGCACGCCACCCAACTCCCTAGCTTGGAGTAAATGGGCAATAGATATGACCAAAGTTTTATGGGACAAAGTAACAGCCACCCAGCAAACTCCCTTCAACAAAACCAAAGAATAGCTATAGCAAACCTCAAAAACATGCCAGGTAATCAACAGTAAGATAGGGCAGAGAAGTACGACATCACTGGAAGGCCCCACTCTTACCAGTGATAAAGGGGGAGCTCTTGGTCCACGAGGTCGATGAAACCCAAACCCTAATAAGGTAGGCAAGCTACCCAAAAAGGTGAGAGTATCGGCCACGCTTCAAACCCCGCCAATGTGCGTCAAATTTGATTGATTTCTAATTTATGTATGAAATGCAATATAATTTGTGTTGTTCATTTCTGAAACTTGTTGTATTCAAAAATTAGCATGTGTCTATTTATGGTATACTGATTCTTTTCACCCCGTCTCTCTATCCCTAACACTAAATACTGATATGTGTTATGTTAAATACATGAACTATAAATTCCGTAGCAGAAGTCTGCCTTGTTTCACACGACCTGTCATAGCGGGATGAGGCTTTAATTTAGACTAGATGTAAACAAAGTACTGTAGGTTAGAATCAAGACCTAAGTGATACGCATGCCGCTCTATTCTACATTAATTCACTGACTTGTGTATGCAAGAAAATACTATGGCAGTGCTTAAGTTAATGTTCTGTATAGTTAACATTATTTTGGTTACTCTAGTATACAATTAAAGTCTTACTGATTATACATTTCATCCTTCATTTTCCTTCATAAATCGATTAGGTACAGTTACTTCACTAGTTTCGTTCCCCTCTAAGATTGTTAATATTAAAGTAAAAATATTATTAATGAAATAGGAGAATTCCGTGCTATGCAGCAATAAATTCGCCTTCTTATGCAACTGTTAAATAAGATACTTCACTCTAAATTCAATTATGCAATTTTTACTTCCTTAAATTAAATATCGGAGAGGAGCAAATTCCTGAGAAAGACCCTTTTCGCCAGTGGATTTAATACTAAATTCATCGACTCCTAGATTGGTAAACAATTTCAACAGCTCTCCTCCATCCTAATGAACAACTCACCACAGTAAAGCGAGCTATATTTGTATTTCCCTATTTCTTTCACGGGTAAAAGCAGTTTCTCATTAAAGAACAAACTCAATAAACTCCTAAATGAATTCTACCCTCTGATTAAAGTAGAGTTATTTTCAGACATACACAAACAATTAGTACTTTCTTCAACTTCAAAGATATAATACCTAAAGAACTACAGTTCTCTATAGTCTACAAATATCAATGTCATTGCTGTAATGCAATGTATATAGGTTGCACAAAAAGTCAACTCAAGGTACGTATCTTTGAACACAAGGGTAAGTCGGTTAGAACAAACAAGTCATATTCTAATCCCTCGTATAGCGCCATACATCAACATGCCCGAGACTTAAATCACAGGATAATTTCTCAGTTATCCAGTCGTGTCGATACGGAGAGGAACTCACGATAATGGAGTCCCTAATATCAGTGAAACTAAAACCTTCATTAGGTAGCAACGAAAAATCAACTGATCGCATGTGTTTTTTAAAATCTTTATAATGCAAGTTATTTTTCGTGTTTCCGTATGCATAGTGTTAAGAATTGTTGTGATTAACTTATTATGTTTGTGGTATTTATTATGTCATCTATGAATCTTTGTGTTTCTACAGTATATCACCAATTTATGATACATATTTAGGTTTACCATTGTCTTTCTTCATATTTTCATACTGTCATTTTTCTTAGGCTTTATGAAATTATTGTAATTCACTATGATGCTAGTGTTTTCTTACAAGTGTGTCTATCTTTTATTTTTAGATTTGCTTGATGATGGAGTAAGTGTGTCCGAAACATTGCAATACATATAGACAAGATGAACGTGCTCTTCTATCACGCCCTGGTGTTTCTCTTCATTATATATTTATAATTATATATATATATATATATATATATATATATATATATATATATATATATATATGTACTTATTTATATATTTTTTAGTTTGTATTTTGTTGTTTCTGTTCGGGCTTTGTCTTGAGTCGGCCACCCACAGATATCAGGTGCCTGAGTATATACAATTTCGGCCGCGCTTTACTTTGCCCTGGTTGACATTATACTAAAATGGAAGTAGAATTTCATGAATGATAAAGGTTTGCTTGACGTAGGTAATGCCAATAAATTACGATCAATCAGTCTGTCTTTATTAATCCACAGAGCACCAGGTAATTAAAATGTAAAACTTGCAAACTAAACAAACCAAAATTGGGACAAGGACAATATAAAGTCAAATTAAATTATCAAAATCGCTATGTGGAAACAACGTTTACTAAAATGAAAATTATTAAATAAAAGAACACAATCCACCACATAGGGTGTACATTACTACATGAGCAAGTTAATCTGTTTCCCAAGCAAACTAATCGCACATATAACAACGCACTATCGTCACGTTAAAGGAAGTAGTCAAGTTTGGGAAGTCCGGGACGTTCTGGCAAATTTTACTAAACTCTGCATGAATAAAGAAACTATATGTTAAATGTCAAAATATTATTTAAAATCAAATTTGCAACATGACAAGACATTAAAATAGTACAAAATACAAATATTGATAAGATATCTATACTATTACAAAATAATATATAAAATACAGTACAGCACTCACTAACGATAGTGCTATCGGGTAGGTACCTGTAAGCATAGCATGCCTCAAGTGACCCCTATCAATAACTACCCTACAAATAACCTACATTTATAGCACAAATAAACTAAGGAAATCGCAAAAGTAAGCAATTGATACTATCGACAATGAATACATATAATATAAAGACAAATAATTACAAAATATGAAGTAACAACAGATTTAAACAAAGAGTACTCTTTTAACAAGAACAATAAATTTAAAAAATCATCAATATTAATATTAATAATAATAATAATAGAAAAAGAAAAAGATAAACAATAAATACAGACAAAAAATAAGCAGAGGTTATACAAGAAACTTCAAGTTGAAAATGCTTGATTAAAATTATTGATGTCAAATTTTAGAATACAGTCACAATAATTGACCCTAAAAAGATTAAATTTATGGAACAATTTACTTGCCTCAAAACCTCTGTCCACTAAGAGTCTGTATAGTAACCTAGCTCTAGCCCAAAAGTCATCTACTTTAGTGCAGATTTTACAAAATCTTATTAATTGGGAATACAAACAATTATAAGTTATTTTACTATCGATATTACTACTAGGGAAAGGAAAGTTTATTACGTTAAAATTAAAATCATCAACTTTGTGATATACTTTAAGTATGCACTGTTCATTAACAATCTCTATATTTATATCAAGAACATTTTTCAACTTAATAATTTACGTTACATTGTGTGAGGGGAATAGAATTAGGGTAAATAAGTTTAGCAACTTGATTAAAATTTTACAAATTGCAAACAAGAATATCATCAATATATCTACTATTATTACTTAACAGTTTAGCAAGTGCTAATTTTTCTGGAATTTTATTTTTCTTGCTACTGTCAACTAAGTCTTTTATATATTTAAATTCTAAAGCAAGCAAGAATAAGTCTGCAATTAAAGGGCTAGCATTTCCACCCATAGGAATTCCTAATATTTGTTTGAAAATGTACGGCCCGAATCTAACATAAGTATTGAAAAAGAGGAATTTAAGGGCATCTTTTAGTTTAGTTCTATCAAAATATACAGAACTAGTGGGAGTAGAGCTAAGTGATGCATTATTAAAATATGTATAAACATTTATGAAATAATTACCATTCCTAACGAACCTGTCAAAGTGCAAATCTATAATAAAGCAAAGCTCTGAATATACTAAATCTAAAGGCAAATTGGTATACAAAGTTGAAAAGTCGAAGCTATGCACCGAGGTAACTTTCGGCATGGTATTTATTTTATCAATAACTTCTAACGAATTGTCAACACTCCAATAATAGTTAATGCCAGTTCTTTTCATGATGGTATTACAATATCTTTTATGAGTACTTTTAATGCATTTTAAGCAATTTACGACTTGTTCTGATAGAGTTTTAGTGGTAGCAAATTTAGCTCCGGCAATAAAGCGATATTTATAAGGTCTTTTATGAAATTTAGGTAACATGTATAATTTTGCAATGCACTTTTTCTTATCAGAAAGTTTAATATCAAATATTATATTTTTCTTGGTATGTTCATCGATTAAGTTATCAATATTCAGATTATTTTGAATTTCATAAACAGAATTACCGCAAATATTTTTACGTAATATGTTACCCTTAATACCTAATTCTTTTTTCATATTTTCAAGATAAAATTTCTTATATGTGAAGCTATAATTATTGCTGGCTTTATCTACTGTAGTGATTACAAAATGTTTATGTAAATTTATTAAATCAGCTTTAAGCTTATTATAATTATAGTCTATAAAAACTGAAAGATTAAATTCATTTTTAAGCGAGAAAATTTTATTTCTAATTAACTTAATTAATAATTTAGACCATGCTTCTAGTTCTCTTGCATTGCAGCACGCAATTTTTAACAATTTATCTTTTAATTTATTGACTGAAAAAACAATATCTTTTAAAATTATTTCCCATGTTACTTTATTACTCCCTATTCTAAATGTAAACCCTTTACGACATAGCTCCGCTAATTTGTCGTTTGCAAAATGTTTAACTAGTTCTACATCACCTGTTAATATGTGACATATCGGACTATAAATGAACTTTGCTAGTGCATCACGTCTGCTAGCTGGCATATCCATGACTCTTTCACACACGCATTTATTATTATTGAAAATATCATTATCTGAAAGATTTCCTAAAACTTTATTTTAATTACAAATAATAGACCCAACAGGTCGTTCATATGAATACACTATTAATGGTTTGAAATCTTTACAACCATCTGGTAACATGGACTTAACTTTCTTTGAATTAATAAGACTGTTAACATTAATTTTGTCTAAAATTTTAGAGGAATAATTTAAAGTGGACATGACTTTATCTTTAATACGGTTATCTTTGGATTTCTTAGAATTAGCTCTAATATATCTCATAAAAGCAAAGACTATATTCTTAAATTTATTTGTGAAATTATGTTTATTATTTAGAATATTTTCTATAAAAGGAGCAAAACTTTTCTTTTGTAGGCCTTTCAATGAGTCTTTTAATTTTTTAATTCCGAAATTTCGATATAATGAATATAAATTATTAACAATAATTTTAATATCAGACCTGTTTTTCTTTTTATTAAATGTATTTAGTCTTCTTTTACCGTGTCTACCAGGTCTTCTGTTTAAAACGGGGAAGTTAAAATAAGGGTTATTAAAATCGTTTTTTAATAAATCTTTATACAAAATGTTGCCTACATTTTTTATTTGATTGTTAAGTCCAAATGGATAGATGGTCATTAATTTTCCAATCCAATAATTTTCTCAATCTAAAACATTTTTATTACTTTGAACAATTTCTATAATTTTGTATTTACAATCAAATTTAGTACAATCTGTGTTAAAATGCTTATATAGAAGAATCTTGGAGTCGATGCCGTTCTTAATTCCTGATCTATGCTATATATAATATAAATGTACACTCCTGGCCTGGCAGGTTGTCAAAACAAAAAAATTTCCAGAAAAAACCTGGAATGGGTTAGAAATGAAGGAAAACAAAAAAAAACGATCCCCTAGGTCATTAACCTCTGAAGTGCACATGGGGGGTATGAGACACCTCTGCCTGTGCGCATGTATTTGAGCTGTTTCCATCACTAAAATATTGATTTTACCATAAATAGCGTTAATACTTATCCATATGCGCCTATTATAGGTTGATTATAAAGGTACTGTTACAACAATAAAACAAGTGGAAACAGCGTTTGGATGGTCAAAATCGGCGATACAGGCCGGGAGTTATATAATGTATGGCTGAGGCAACCTCCTTTCCCGCCACTTTTCCCCAAGTCTGGAGAGAGACTGTCGATCGATACTCTCTCTCTCTCTCTCTCTTGCACTCGCTTGCTAACAGTGATGACAATGCCCTGCTTGCAACTTGCTAATGTTAGCACGAAAATATACCACAGAATAAGGGAATAACATGGAAAATAGGTGATAACTGAAGGAGGGGAGGAAAGTGGGGAAGGAGGGGAGGTAGAGGAGTGATATTTTGCATGGCCCAGGGGCATTTTTTATTTTTTAGTCGGTGTTTTAAATTGATATTTTTTGTTCCCTGACTCTTAAAGAGTCTTCCCGCAGTCCGCCGGGGGAACTCTTAAGAGTCTTCCTGCAGTTCCTGGGTTAAGGGGTCCTACGGGGCGCCTGAAATTCGGAATTAACATGGGGAAATGGGTAGGCAAAAACACGTTTTTGCGCGCTCATGCGCACTCGGCTAGACTTTGAGTTTTTAACTATCGGCCTTTTTGCGTGAGATATTTGCATAATTTCCATACAAATCTGATCCCTCTAGGTGCCGCGATGCACCTTATGCGGCGCTGGGGTTTAGCGTTGCATACATTGCCGACGCATAATGTGCGTCGGTGGTACTCGAGGGGTTAAGGGAAGGTTTTTGTATATTTTCTGGATCCCTTGTAATGCCAGCAGTTTTGGCAAGTGCCTAAGCAGAACTGTATGTAGAAAATCGCTTGAGCTATCAGCCCAAATGGAGTACTTCTCTTGGTCTAGTGGCGAGAGTGTTCGCCTCGTAAGCGTGGGGACCCGGGTTCGAGCCCTAGGCCGGCCTGGTGGTAGCCTCACAAAAACATGTCGGGGGGGCAATTTCTCCATCTAACGAAGTTTAGGTGTGTTGGTAAATTGTAAATAGTGATGTAAAATAATTGTGAAGTCGGCAAAAATAGTATGGGGTCGTTTCGAGGTTACTTCACCCTTCTCCCTCATTAGTTTAACGATTACAAGACCATTCACCCTATTTCTTTTCCAATATTAAGACCTTTCATCCCATTTAGGTGTCGATATTTTCCTGGGCAGCCTGTAAATTAGGAGGAAACGGCTTTTGCGCCGGTATAGTTTCCTCTTGAAAAATGTACAAATTTATCTTAAAGAGGGTCTATGGGATATTTCTTTCAAGCTTGATAAGAGGTCTGAGGAGCAAACTAAAACTACAATATTAAATACAAAACAAAATAGATAAACACATAAAACCATAAGTGACTCGGAGAATGGATTAAATCTTATCCGGCTATATTTGTACACATTATTCATTATGTAAGATTAAACATTTTATATTCTTAGTTTATGTGTTCTGTTTCTGCTGTCTTTTCCCTCAAATGTGTCTGCCTGTAAATGTCCCTGAAATGTAATTGTTCTCTTTCTTATTCTTATCCCTTTCAAAATCCGATTGCAAATTGTTTTCTGTTTTCTGGCTATTATTAGACGATTGTATTTAGATTAGGAAGGGTATATGGATGATGATGGTTCATTGCGATAGTCTTTGCCCTTATCCTTCCCTCAGATCCTACCTGAACTGTATAAAATCAGCTAATAATAACATGAATAAACTGTCAAAATGGGTCATAATCTTCAAAGGGTTAATATTATGTGTCACAATTCTATCATATGTTATTGCAGTGCTGTTCTCATTATCACTAATCTTATCATCATTACTTTATAGGTGTTCTCTTTCATCTAATCTATATTTACAACTTGTATTGTATCATCCAATGTCTTTGCCACTTCTATACCGGCGACGTCCTATTAATATTTGTCTAGCTATTTTTAGACGATGTTGTGCAGTTTAAGAGGGATGTGTGAATGTAAAAATGGTAGCGCGGTATAGTTCGAAGCTTATTTATTGATGTAGGCCCTTTCTAAACTGAATAACATCATCTAGTAGTGGCCAGAATAAATTTAGAAGGACGTGGCCGGTACAGAATGGGTTAATATTGTTCATGTGTTCTTATACACACCCTTCTCATTAACATAGAGTAAGCTATAAATAAACAGATTCCATTCACTGCATCTCTTTTCAACCTTTTAACATGGCTAGCTGATATGGCACAGATATCGAGTATTTATAGAACGTTTTCCCTTATTATCAGTTATCTCGCTTTCAAATAGTATACTTGTTTATCTATCGTTTTACCCTGTTGTATATCAATCAATAAAAACAACATTTATATGATTCAATTCAATTGTTTGTCGTATTATACAAATACAATTATTGTAAATAATTTCCTTGCGGAGTCATATCCTGTTACCTGTTACGCAACCTCTTTGTAACACCCTTATATATCTGCTTTGTCTTTCTCTCTCTCTTTCTCTCTTTCTCTCTCTCTCTGTCTCTCTCTCTCTCTCGCCCTCATCCGGGGGGGTTATAGCTGCACAAGGACAAAGATCAGTCAAAGTTTTTTTCCACAAGAGAAGAAAACAAGAACATTTTTGAGATTTTAAGACGTTCGTCTCATTAGTTTGGCTATCTTAAGTCTGTTCTCCCAATTTATTTGTCAATGTTAAGACCTTTCGCACAATTTAGGTGTCGATATTGTTTTCCTGTCGAGCGATAGCGAGCCTGTAATTTAGTAATATAGATATTTTTCTAACGAAACATATACACATGTATCTCGAAAGGGGGTCTAGGGTGTGTTTTTTAAGTTTGATGGAGGTCTAGTGAGGTAACTAAACAACATGTATATATCAATAAACCAAAATATAAATCCTACCCCTTAAAATACGCGAACAATACCCAGGTAATAGATATTTAAAATATACTAACCACACCCAGGTAACATATATTTAAAATACACTAACCACACCCAGGTAACATATATTTAAAATACACTAACCACACCCAGGTAACATATATTTAAAATACAGTAACCATACCCAGGTAACATATATTTAAAATACACTAACCACACCCAGGTAACAGATATTTAAAATACACAAACCACACCCAGGTAACATATATTTAAAATACAATAACCACACCCAGATAACATATATTTAAAATACACTAACCACACCCAGGTAACAGATATTTAAAATACACTAACCACACCTAGGTAACAGATATTTAAAATACACTAACCACACCCAGGTAACATATATTTAAAATACACTAACCACACCTAGATAACGTATATTTAAAATACACTAACCACACCCAGATAACATATATTTAAAATACACTAACCACACCCAGGTAACAGATATTTAAAATACACTAACCACACCTAGATAACATATATTTAAAATATACTAACCACACCCAGGTAACATATATTTAAAATACACTAACCACACCCCGGTAACATATATTTAAAATACACTAACCACACCCAGATAACATATATTTAAAATACACTAACCACACCCAGGTAACAGATATTTAAAATACACTAACCACACCTAGATAACATATATTTAAAATACACTAACCACACCCAGGTAACATATATTTAAAATACACTAACCACACCCAGGTAACAGATATTTAAAATATACTAACCACACCCAGGTAACATATATTTAAAATACACTAACCACACCATGGTAACAGATATTGAAGATATGCTAACCACACCCAGGTAACGTATATTTAAAATACACTAACCACACCATGGTAACAGATATTGAAGATATGCTAACCACACCCAGGAAACATATATTTAAAATACACTATCCACACCCAGGCAACATATATTTAAAATACACTAACCACACCCAGGTAACATATATTTAAAATACACTAACCACACCCAGGTAACATATATTTAAAATGCACTAACCACACCCAGGTAACATATATTTAAAATACACTAACCACACCCAGGTAACAGATATTTAAAATACACTAACCACACCCAGGTAACATATATTTAAAATACACTAACCACACCCAGGTAACATATATTTTATATTTAAAATACACTAACCACACGCAGGTAACATATATTTAAAATACACTAACCACACCCAGGTAACATATATTTAAAATACACTAACCACACCCAGGTAACATATATTTAAAATACACTAACCACACCCAGGTAACATATATTTAAAATACACTAACCACACGCAGGTAACATATATTTTATATTTAAAATACACTAACCACACGCAGGTAACATATATTTTATATTTAAAATACACTAACCACACGCAGGTAACATATATTTAAAATACACTAACCACACGCAGGTAACATATATTTTATATTTAAAATACACTAACCACACCCAGGTAACATATATTTAAAATACACTAACCACACGCAGGTAACAGATATTTAAAATACACTAACCACACACAGGTAACAGATATTTAAAATACACTAACCACACGCAGGTAACATATATTTAAATTACACTAACCACACCCAGGTAACATATATTTAAAATACACTCAGCAATATGTATGCCCTACAATCCTCACACAGAGCTAGCATGATGTTATTTGAGTATATTAACTTGTTTTATAATTATAATTTTGGATTTTATCTGATTATATTATTACTTGCCAGATAATCAATTTGTTACTTAGATATAATGATATTGAATAGCTTGCTGCCTTGCTATTAACCTATCCACTTCCAAAAATGTCTTCTGAAGCTGAATCAAAATGTCTACTGATAGTTAGAATAATAGGAGAACAAATATGTTCAAATACTGAACGAGTTAACAAATTAAATAATCATAGTACAACATACTATACTTAGTTTTCAACGTATTATGAATAATACTGGCAAGTTACGATTTAAATTAGCAGGATACGAGGTCATTCTTAAGTCGCTTTAGAGCGTCTGGTATCTTGCTGATGTGAGGCCTTAATATGAAGCCAATCAATTAGACTGCGTTTGATTCTCAGTAATGCATTACTACCATCATAAAACACTCTCACAATATTCAGCTTATGGCCATTCACGACATGCAGTTCTTGAAATATCTATAGTAGATATACTTTATTTCAATATTTTATGTTATAAGAAAACAAAAACAAAATAAACATAAAACAGTAGTTGCTATGCTTTTCCACTGTAAGTATATGTATTTATTTAGTTTTATAATATTCCTACTTTGTTTCTTATTCGTTACCCAGCTCTTTTATTTGTATTCTGCCCTATGTTTCATTCATATTCGTGTCGTAGATCTGGCATTATTATCCGTGGTCAGGATAAGTTACATTAGGATAAGATTGGTTAGATTATATAAGTTTAGGTTACAGTAATTGTGGTTAAGTTTTGTCTGCTTAAGTTAGATTAAACATAGTAAGGTTAAATTTAGTAAGTTATGGTTTGAGAGTGGCAGGGTTTACAACCACAATCTAGGCTAAAACATAGACAATATAATAACAAAAATATTAACAATAACACACAATAACAAAGATAATAATAATAATAATATATATAATAACAATAATGCTAATAATTATACTAATGATAATAATAATAATAATAATAATAATAACAATAATTACAGTTGCAAGCAACGTTGTCCGGGGTTCGAGGGGTTTTGCAAGCAGGGTATTGTGTTGGATACAAAAGTTGTGTCACAGATATCAAAAGATAATTTAACTTATCGGGCATGGAGAAACTACAAAAGGAACAGATTGTGCAAACAAATAAGAACGAAAGAGGGAGAGATTGCCTGTATAAGGGATCTGCCTCTATTCATTTAGTAACAGAGTTGTAGATATGTGGAATAGGCTACCGAGTGCTATAATGGGATCAAGAACAATAGAGCTTCAACTTGAAATTAGATAGAACGAGATGGGTTGGGTGTGAAAGGGATCTGCCATGTGTAGGGCAATCGGCTCTCTGCAGACTACCGTTTTCTTATTTTGTTTATGTTCTCATTTGTGAAGGTGAAAGAGTATGGCAAGAGAGAATAGGATGTCATAAAGTAAGGAAGATAGCGATAAATATGAGAGAGAGAGAGAGAGAGTGCGGGATGGGTTGGGTGTGAAAGGGATCTGACATGTGTGGGCCAATCGGCTTTCTGCAGACTCCGGTTTTCTTATGTTCTCATTTGTGAGAGAGAGAGAGAGAGAGAGAGAGGGAGACTAGGATGTCATAAATGTAAGGTAGACAGAGATAAATGAGAGAGAGTTGTTATGAGATGGTTTGGGTGTGAAAAGGATCTGTCTTGTGTGGGCCAATTGGCTCTCTACAGACTCCCATTTTCCTATGTTCCTATTTCTTACAATTGTGGTTTCGTTGCAGGTATATAATAACATGGGTGTATAGTAAGTAGTGTAAATAACAGGTAACGTTTATGAGATGGGTTGGGTGTGAAAGGGATCTGCCTTATGTGGGCCACTTGGCTCTCTGCGGACTCCCCTTTTCATCTTGGTTGCATGTGTGAGGGATCTGCCTCATTTGTACCGGTCTGCAAAACAAACAAGAACGAGAGAGAAAGAGATTGGCTGTGTAAAGGATCTGCCTCTATTCGCTTGGTAAAAGAGTTATAGATACTGTATGGCACCGGCACTAAAACTAATAGAGTTTTCCCATGCTAGAATAAGAAGGGCTATAGAAAAAATGAACAGAAGTAAGTCACCGGGACCGGATGGGATACACCCAAGAATCATAAAGGAAGGAGGTGAGATGTTAGTCGAGCCATTGAAAATGTTATTTGAGGTATCGTTTAATACAGGACAAATCCCGATGGACTGGAGAGGCGAACATAACAGCTATATTTAAGAAGGGAAAGAGAAATGACCCAGGGAAATATAGACCAGTCAGTTTGACAAGTGTTGTGTGTAAACTAATGGAAACGTTAATTAGAGAAGGAATAATGGAGCATATGAAGTCAAACCAACTTTTCAGTGGGAGACAGTTCGGATTCTTGCCGGGGAGGTCGACGGTACTACAGCTAATTAAGGTGGTAGATGATTGGATGCAAATTCTAGAAGATGATCATGTAATAGACGTGGTATATTGCGATTTTATGAAGGCTTTCGATAAGGTCCCACATAAAAGGTTAATAGAGAAAGTTAGAAGCTATAATATAGGGGAGAAATGTGTGAAATGGATAGAAGCCTTCCTGAAAGATCGGAGACAGAGGGTACTGGTGAATGGAATAGGCTAGGGGTGTAGGGAAATTACAAGTGGGGCACCTCGGGGATCTGTGTTGGGACCACTGCTGTTCGTTATATTTATCAACGACTTACCTGAAGTTATAACTAATGGAAGTGAGGTATACCTGTATGCAGATGACACTAAGCTGTATAGAAGAGTGAGGAGTAAGGAAGATGTGGGTTTGCTTCAAGGAGATGTGGAGGGCATGAAGGGATGGTCTGAGCATTGGTTAATGCCTTTTCATCCAAAAAAAATGCAAGTACATGCGGATTGGGACAAGCAAGATAGACAAGGTAGAATACAGTATGTATGAAGCGATGGAGGAAGTGAATGCAGAAAAGGATATAGGAGTATTGATAGACAATAAGTTAAATTTCTCAGAACATATAGCGGAAAAGATAAACAAAGCCAATAGAATTGTAGGGCTGATAAGGAGGACATTTGTGTCACTTGACGAAGAAATCTTCAGGAATCTCTATACAGCGCTGGTTAGGCCGCACCTGGAACATGCGAACCAGGTGTGGGCTCCATATATGGTAAAGGATATAGAAGCAGTGGAGAAAGTGCAGAGGAGAGCTAGCAAGCTGGTACCAACGTTGAAGAACGCGGGCTATGAGCAGAGGTTGAGGACACTGGGGCTTCCGACACTGGCATATAGGAGAAAGAGAGGGGATATGATAGAGACTTTTAAGATAGTGTCAGGAAAGTACGATGAGGATGTGTGTGAAGGTATCTTCTTGATGCGGGAGGGAACACGAACGAGAGGACACTCTAAGAAAATTTACAAAGAAAAACATAGGCTTGAGAAGGCAAAGAACTCATTTTGTGATAAGAGTGGAAAATGAGTGGAACGCACTGCCCCAGTATGTAGTCGATTCCGAATCAATAAGGGAGTTTGAAAGTAATCTTGATAAAGCATGGGGAAGACAAGATTTGAAGTTTGATTATAAAACAAAAATACGGAATAGTAAAAATGTTGCGTCTGCTACCGCCGCCGCCAACACCGTGAACGACCGCAGCAGTGCAAGTACTGGTACTGAGCTGGATACACAGGCCTAGTTTGCCTTTTTCCAGAGGATCTACTGTAAGAAACTGTAAGAAAGTATGTGGAATAATCTACCAAGTGCTATAGTGGGGTCAATAACAATAGAGCTTCAACATAAAATTTGATAGGACGAGATGGGTTGGGTGTGAAAGGGATCTGCCGTGTGTGGGCCAATCGGCTCTCTGCAGACTCCCATTTTCATCTTGGTAGCATGTGTAAGGGATCTGCCTCATTTGTACCAGTGTGCAAATAAGAGAGAGAGAGAGAGAGAGATTGGCTGTGTAAGGGATAGATCTGCCTCTCTCGTAACAGAGTCGTAGATATGTGAAATAGGCTACCTAGTGCTATAGTGGGATCAAGAACAATAAAGAATTTCAAGATACAATCAGGTAGACATATGGACAAAATGGGTTGGATGTGAAAGGGATCTGCCTTTTGTGGGCCACTTGTCTACAGATTCCCATGTTCATCTTAGTTGCATGTGTAAGGGATCTGCTTCATTTGTACCGATGTGCAAGCAAACGAGCGACAGAGAGAAACTGGGTGTGTAAGGGATCTGCCTCTATTTGTTTAGTAACAGAGTTATAGGTGTGTGGAATAGGCTACCAAGTCCTATAGTGGGATCAAGAACAATAGAGTTCAACATAAAATTAGATAGGACAAGATGAGTTGGGTGTGAAAGACTGCCATGGGTGTGTCTGGCCACCATTTACAATACCTCTACAGATGGGACCAAGAGAATCACCTCTACAGTACCTCACTAACTTGAGGAGTGGAAATAATAGAAAAGGAATTAGGAGGAACAAAAGCATGGCCTGCAATATAGAAAAAGTCAAGAAGAGTGAATAAAAGAAAAACATTTATCATGCAGCCATGCAAGCCTTTTATAAAAAGAGTATAATCTTAAAATATAGAGAACAACCTGGTACATGTATTATTAGGGTAAGTGTTTTTATAGAATAATGATTGCCTTCACAATAAGGAAAACAATGAAATTCCCATACTACTATTCTGAGATAGGTCAAATTGAGTTCAAATTATCATCCAAATATAGCCTGACTGAAATTGAGGGAAGGTATGCAAACACGGGTAATACCTTCCACTGGTTCAGCTTTTAGTGGGTAGAGAGCAGTGTTGGCTAAACTTTTCTATAGGACAAACCTGTCCCTATATACAGACCTATTTCATATGGACTTAATTATTTTAGATTAAATTTAAGTAATTTGCTAAATGAACTAGACAAATACCGGTACTCAATTAGTTGCATTGTGAACACATCCAAACAAACTCTTCTATTGCAAATTTAATGGAAAAGCGTGGATACTCTCAACATGTAACACAACCAACAACTGAAAATGGCACCCTAATTGATCATGTTTATGCTAAGAGATGAGGAAATATGAAGGTGAAAGTTATTCCCACATATTACAGTTATCATAGTGAATTTCCATTGAAATTTGAATGCCTCTTTTTGTATGTTTTTCCCCTTCTATTCTTATTCTGTCTAATTCGGTTGTCTTCCGGACGGCCTATATCATATGCCACCCTGGCCTGGCTAGTATATTGGCTCCTGACTTTATTTGTGTCTATGGTCGCTGGTGCGGACAAGCTGACTCGATTCCCCTCATTGGTGTATTATGTGTGTATCTCTGTGTGATTTATTTCTTCCTTAGACCTGATTTCCCATTCTTCGCCCTTGATCACTTCTTAATTGGTGCTGCAGTGTAGCAGTTCTTGACTCACCGTTCTGCCCTACCCTATAAGAGGAACTCTGGTGCGGCTGAATTGGTGAAATGGTGAGAATTGTCTGCGTATCTTCACCTTCCTAGATTTGTTCACCTCTTGCCCTTCCCTACCTATCATATCTTGATTGGTTGTCCATCTTGATCTAATCCTTCAGGCCAGCCCTATAAGAGTTTTTTGGGGGAACTCAGTGGTCTGGTTAAACTATTTTAATAAATATCATTTTAACCCTTAACCATCGGCGCTCGACATATGTCGAGTTAAAGAAAACGTGCCCATATGCGGGCCTCGACATATGTCGAGTGCAATTTTGAGCACGTAATGTGCTCTGAGAGAGAGCTGAGCGGTGCTAGGAGCAGAGATTGCTTCCTGACCGCTCGCCACCACCACCGTGGGTAGACTGAAATTTATTACACCCTCCTCCACCCTCTCTCACTCACTACACAGGGAATTATGTAAGGAAATTACCTTATTTTAGGGTTTTTGCACTCGTGTTGCACGATCGTTGCAAGTGGTCGTAGAAGGATGGTTCGGGTGTCATTCGAAAGCTCTGTTTACGCCCTTTCAGGGATAGATACTTGTATTATGCTCTAGGTCTTGTTTATGCATGAAAAAGAGCACGGAAACAACCCCATTTAGGGTAAAACCACCCGCTTGGTGGGTAGAAGTTACCGACCCACCCGCTCTTAAGGCGTTAAATATGTAAGATATGCAATAAATTATGAAAAATATATTGTTTTTTCTTTATATATATAATTGTCATTATGAAGTTAAATTGGTTTCACAGGGAAAATATATACTTGAACAATTGTTTCCGCTGACAAAGAAATTATAGATTCTTGGAAGATACCGTACACTACGAAAGATTATTCAACATGGAATTTGAATGGAATAGAGCAGCTTAGCAACGAAAAGCCAATACTCCCCCCTCCCTGTGATTGTGCCAGCTTTTGTAAGCAGTGCAATAACTTAATGAAGGACAGAAAAGCTGCAGGATACTCTGGCATTCTAGCTGAGATGATTAAGGCCTCAGGTGAGAAAGGAGTAGGTGTGTTCAATGAGCTAATTAACTTCTTCATCAGAGAGGAAGTAATCTCTGATGAATGGCACAAAAGTACATTATATACTGTATACGAGCAAAGGGGACTCATTGGATAGGGAAAATTATAGGGGCCTGAAAATACTTGATCAAGTCATGAAGGTCTGTGAGAAAGTCTTTTAACCCTCCTCTAGCGGGTGCTCTGTGGCCGTTTTGGGCCTTTCTGACTGCTATATCAACCATCAGTAAGAAAGGAACTGTATTGCGCCGAAAACTAGGTGGAAATCGCTACACAATGACACCACATACAGCTACGTAGCACTCGTGGAGCACTGACAGTGTTACCTCGAAGATGGAAGTTTAGCTGATTTTGCTACCTTGCTCACTTTTAGCGAACTATTGGTTACACTGTCATCCTCACGCACGGTGGGGGAACTGGAGTTAGTGTGGGCCGGGAGGCCACAGATGTCGGACGTATGGATCATTACTATCCCACCAATTTTCACTCGATTTCCACCCTTTTTTCACCCGTTTTTTGCCAGTTTTTTCAACTCGACTTATGTGGTGAGCCGCTTTTTAAGGGTTTTAACACCTTACGAGCGGCCTATGCGGTTTATTTATGTGTACCGCCCAGCGGGGTGTTTTTAGCCAAAATAGGGCTGTTTACGTGATCATTTTCATGCCTAAATAAGACCCAGAACGTAAAACAAGTACCTATCCCTGAAAGGGCATAAACAGAGCTTTCGAATGACACCATAACGATCCTTGTATGATGGATAGTTTTCTTGCAATAACCGTGCAACGCGAGTGCAAAAAGCAGGTAATTCGGTACTTTCGGTACATAATTGAGTATGTAGCGAGTGAGAGAGGGAGGAGGGAGCTGAGATTTGTGTCAGTAGGTTCGCCGCGGTGGTCTGGAGCAGTCATACGCTCGCTAGTCTCCTGCCACCACTTGTCTCTCTCTCTCAGCCACATTACGTGCTGAAATTGCCACTCGAGTTATGTCGAGCGCCGCCACATAGTCCAGCTTTATTTAACTCGACTTAAGTGGTGGGCCGCATTTTAAGGGTTAAGGTATGATATTGACGATATGCAGTTTGGTTTCATGCTAGGACACGGCACAATCCAAGTCATGAAGGTATTTGTGTGATAATGAAGATGTATGAGGACTCACAAACCGCAGTGAGGGTGAAAGATGTACCGGTACTGAGTGATGAGTTTTCAGTTAGCATCGGAGTCCACCAGGGCTCTGTGTTAATGAAGCCCTTTCCTCTTTTTTTTTTATGGTTCTGGAGGCACTTTCTGGTGATTTCAGAGTTGGGCTCCCCTGGGAACTGCTATAAGGGTCCTGAAAATGCTTGACTAAGTCATGAAGGTCTGTGAGAGAGTCTTAGAAGGTATGATAAGGGAAAGATATTGTATGTACTGTATGAACTTAAAAGATAGGGATCTGATGTTGTGTTTGCAGACCGGGAGAAGGCCTTTGATAAGGTGGCCAGAGAAGTTGTGCAGTAGGCTAGGAGAAAACTTGGCGTTGAGGAGTGGCTGGTGCATGTGATAATGAAGATGTACGAGGACTCGCGAACGGTAGTGAGGGTGAAAGGTGTACAGCTGAGTGAGGGACATATACAGTACGGTACTAGATATTTGGTAAGGGTTAGCTTTATATCCCATGTACTGGTTACTAGGGACATATACTAGGTGTTAGGTGGAGGTTAATTTTGTATCCAAAGTACTGGGTACTAGGGACATATACTAGGTGTTACGTGAGGGTACTGAGTGATGAGTTTTCAGTTCGCGTCGGAGTCCAACAGGGAAGTGTGTTAATTAAGCCCTCTCCTCTTTTTTATGGTTCTGGAGGCACTATCTAGTGATTTCAGAGTTAGGCTCCCCTTGTAACTGCTATAAGAGGCCTGAAAATGCTTGGCCAAGTCATGAAGGTCTGTGAGTGTGAGAGAGTCTTTGAAGGTATGATAACTTCATAGTCAGGCAGCTGCAGGAAAGATATCTAAGAGGTGTTTTTCCGGTCCCGTCTCAAGACCACCGTCGCAAGATCTACCCGAAAAACTGTTTTTCTGGTCCCGTCGCAAGCCCACCTTTAGCAAGCGAGACACCAATATTCTCTTGCGACGGCAAGAGAGCTCCGGAGCGGGGTTGACGGCAAGCTGAAACATCTCACTCAACTTACTGTTTCTCCATTCTAATTTATTTCGGTATATTTGTTTATCCAAACATTATGTTATAATTTACTTGCCTATTATTAGGAAGTAGAGTAATAAGAGCCCACAGTAACGTATATCCAATTGTTGATAATAAATTAATGTGGGACAGTACGCTTGGTTAAATTTTGTCCACGAAACAACAACAAACCCCAGCTTTGACTAGGCCTAGGCTATGCTATTATCCGATTGTTTTTTCATATCAGAATTGCATTTATATAATCCTTATGATAATTAAATTGGCGGTGAATGTTATTCCGATGAAATGGAAGTTGTATAGCCTAGCCTATATATTTGTAAGATGTGTGCTGGCTGGGAGCAAGCCTGTGTTGTTTTTCCTGTCCTGTGATGATCTTGCGACGGCTCGGTTGAGACGGTGGTCTTGCGACGGGCCCGGAATATCACGTCTCTACTGAAAGTAAGAAGTTGTGCAGTAGGCTAGGAGAAAATTTGGCGTAGAGGAGTGGCTGGTGCGTGTGATAATGAAGATGTATGAAGACTCACGAACGGTAGTGGGGGTGAAAGGTGTACTGAGTGAGGGACATATGCTAGGTGAAGGTTAGTTTTGTATCCCACATACTGGGTATATGACTAGGTGTTATGTAAGGGTTAGTATTGTATCCCAAATACTAGGTACTAGGGACATATACTAGGTGTTACGTTAGGGTTAGCTTGGTATCCCACGTACTGGGTACTAGGGACATATACTAGGTGTTACGTGAGGGTTAGTTTTGTATCCAACGTACTGGGTCTAGGGGGCGGCAGCCTCCACCCATAATACTAGGATAGGTTAGGTAATGTTATTAGGTTAGGCTAATGGGGATGGATGTAGTTTCCGAGTGTACGGTCGTCATGTTTACATTTGTCGATCGCCGTTGTTAACAAGCCCTTCCCTACCTATCATGTGTTGATTGGTTGTCCATCTTGATCTAATTCTTCAGGCCAGCCCTATTAGAGTATTTTGGGGGAACTCAGTGGTGTGGTTAAACTATTTTGAATATATATTTGTTTAACCCTTATTTAGCGGCTCACCACATAAGTCGAGTTAAATAAAGCTGGACTATGTGGCGGCGCTCGACATAACTCGAGTGGCAATTTCAGCACGTAATGTTGCTGAGAGAGAGAGACAAGTGGTGGCAGGAGACTAGCGAGCGTATGACTGCTCCAGACCACCGCGGCGAACCTACTGACACGAATCTCAGCTCCCTCCTCCCTCTCTCACTCGCTACATACTGAATTATATGGGGAAAGTACCGAATTACATGCTTTTTGCACTCGCGTTGCACGGTTATTGCAAGAAAACTAGCCATCATAAAAGGATCGTTATGGTGTCATTCGAAAGCTCTGTTTATGCCCTTTCAGGGATAGGTACTTGTATTACGTTCTGGGTCTTATTTAGGCATGAAAATGATCACGTAAACAGCCCTATTTTGGCTAAAAATACCCCGCTGGGCGGTACATATAAATAAACCGCATAGGCCGCTCGTAAGGTGTTAAATATGTAAGATATTATGCAATAAATTATGTAAAATATATTGTTTTTACTTTATACCTATACATATAATTGTCATTATTAAGGAAATTCCATTGACTATTTACATCGCTAGGCCTAGCTTCCTTATTTCTATTAATTTCCTCCAGTTCACAATGAAACCTATTCCTAATTTCCTTGTTCTTCAGCAGCCGCGGCGGTGATGGCGTTGGACGCTTGGGATAATGTTCCCGTCTATTTTGAATGCCATTCGATACAATAATATGTTGAAAGCCCCCCCTCACCCCCCCATGACATGATATCATCATATATATTGCCAGTAGGGGGCAAACAACCAAAAAAATTGCCGCAAAGCCCTTCCCTCAACATATTATTGTATCAAACGGTACCGACGCCTAAAAACTCAAGACTCTCATTCTTCCTATGTTTCTGCCCGGAATCAAGCCAAATCTGTTCTTCGACTTGCCAAACACTCTTTCATCAATAATAAATGCACTGAACTATCTAACTCTAGCTCTTCCCAAGCTTTCTGGCATCTAGCCAAAAACCTCTCCAACAATTTCTCTTCCTCGTCTTTCCCTCCCCTTTTCCACTCTAATGGCACAACCATCACCTCTTCCTCTGACAAAGCTAAACTCTTCGCTCAAACTTTTGCTAGAAACTCCACCTTGGATGATTCCGGTGCTATTCCTCCCTCTCCGCCCTCCTCTCTCTTACTTATGCCTAACATCCTAATCTCTTCTAAAGATGTACTTTCTACCCTCTCTGGGCTTAACACTAATAAGGGGTACGGTCCGGACGGTGTTCCTTCTGTTGTTCTCAAAAACTGTGCTTCCGTGCTGACTCCCTGCCTAGGCAAACTCTTTCGTCTCTGTCTATCCTCTAACGTCTTCCCTTCATGCTGGAAGTTTGCTCACATTCAACCTGTCCCAAAGAAGGGTGACCGCTCTCAACCCTCCAACTATCGTCCAATTGCTCTCATCTCTTGTCTTTCTAAAGTTTTTGAAACTATTCTTGCTTCCAAATTTCTTAAGCATTTCTCTTCTCATAATCTGCTCTCAGATCGCCAGTATGGCTTCCTTAAGGGTCGCTCTACTGGTGATCTTCTTTCATATCTTACTAACTCTTGGTCATCCTCCTTTCGGGACTTCGGTGAGACTTTTTCTATTGCACTAGACATATCGAAAGCCTTCGATAGAGTCTGGCATAAATCTTTAATTTCTAAACTACCCTCCTTCGGTTTCTATCCCTCCATCTGTGCCTTTGTCTCTAATTTCCTTTCCGACCGTTCCATAGCCGCGGTTCTGGACGGCCATTGTTCACTTCCTCACTCTATAAACTCCGGTGTTCCTCAGGGCTCTGTCCTATCTCCTATTCTCTTTCTAATTTTTATAAATGATCTCTTTAACTGTACCTTAATTCCCATCCATTCATACGCAGACGACTCAACCTTACACTACTCAATTAGTTTTCAGAACGCCCCAGCCAGCAATTCCTCAACGACAAACGTAATGAAGCCATAGAACTCTTAAATTCTTATCTAAATACTATTTCCAATTGGGGCAGAGAAAACCTTGTTAACTTTAATGCTTCCAAAACCCAATTTCTCCATCTATCTACCCGTCAGGATCTCCCAGCGGACTATCCCTTATTCTTCAACAATACAAAAATCAACCCTTCATCTTCTCTCAATATTCTTGGTGTCTCTTTTTCTTCTGCTCTCATTTGGAAGGACCATATTACCAGTCTTGCTAAGGCAGCCTCCCAGAAGCTCGGTGTGCTCAACCGCCTTAGGGGGTTCTTTTCCCCTGCACAGCTTCTTGTTCTGTACAGGGGCATAGTGCGCCCTTGTATTGAGTATTGTTCACATGTGTGGGGAGGGTCCTCTCACACCGCTCTCCTAGACAAAGTTGAAAGGAAGGCCTTTCGTATCATTAACTCCCGTCCACTCACCAACTCTCTGCAGTCTCTCTCTCTCCGCCGCAATGTTGCATCTCTCTCTCTATTCTATCGCTACTATACTAATCAGTGTTCCTCAGAGCTTTCCCAGTGCATACCACCTCCTTTACGTAGGGCACGTGGTACCCGTCTTGCAACTCAATCCCACCCCTACTCTGTGCAACTCTCCAACCCAAGAGTGAAACGTTACTCTCAAACTTTCTTCTACTCAACAGCTGAGCTCTGGAACTCTCTCCCAGAATCAGTCTTTCCCTCTTCCTATGACTTAAATTGCTTCAAACTCTGTGTGTCCAGGCATTTTGGCTCGAATGTCCTTTGATTTTGGCCCTGTCACTCTTTCAACTATGGGGGAGGCACTCGCTATAGGCAGTAATGCCTTTTGCCTCCCTCAATCACATAGAAAAAAAATAAAATAAAATCCAATGGCAGTCAAAATAGACGGGAACATGATCGCAAGCGTCCACCGCCGCCGCCGTCGTCATGTTTACATGGTCAATCGCCGCAGTTTGGTTAGGCCTATTTGCCCCCTGCTGGCAAATTATATGATGATGACAATATGTCATGGGGGTGTTTGCCCCCTCAACATATTAGTGTATCCAACGGCATTCAAAATGGACGGGAACATGATGGCAGGCTTTCGTTGCCGCTCTGCGTAGTGTAAACATTACATTCTCTACATTCTTCCCGGCTAGGCCTATATTATAGGCTACAATTAAAATGTAAAACTTGCAAACTAAACAAACCAAAATTGGGACAAGGACAATATAAAGTCAAATTAAATTATCAAAATCGCTATGTTGAAACAACGCTTACTAAAATGAAAATTATTAAATAAAAGAACACAATCCACCACATAGGGTGTACATTACTACATGAGCAAGTTAATCTGTTTCCCAAGCAAACTAATCGCACATATAACAACGCACTATCGTCACGTTAAAGGAAGTAGTCAAGTTTGGGAAGTCCGGGACGTTCTGGCAAATTTTACTAAACTCTGCATGAATAAAGAAACTACATGTTAAATGTCAAAATATTATTTAAAATCAAATTTGCAACATGACAAGACATTAACAATAGTACAAAATACAAATATTGATAAAAAATCTATACTATTACAAAATAATATATAAAATACAGTACAGTACTCACTAACGATAGTGCTATCGGGTAGGTACCTGTAAGCATAGCATGCCTCAAGTGACCCCTATCAATAACTACCCTACAAATAACCTACATTTATAGCACAACTAAACTAAGGAAATCGCAAAAGTAAGCAATTGATACTATCGACAATGAATACATATTATATAAAGACAAATAATTGCAAAATATGAAGTAACAACAGATTTAAACAAAGAGTACTCTTTTAACAAGAACAATAAATTTATAAAATCATCAATATTAATATTAATAATAGAAAAAGAAAAAGATAAACAATAAATACAGACAAAAAACAATAAATACAGACAAAAAGTAAGCAGAGGTTATACAAGAAACTTCAAGTTAAAAATGCTTGATTAACACCTTACGAGCGGCCTATGCGGTTTATTTATGTGTACCGCACAGCGGGGTGTTTTTAGCCAAAATAGGGCTGTTTACGTGATCATTTTCATGCCTAAATAAGACCCAGAACGTAAAACAAGTACCTATCCCTGAAAGGGCATAAACAGAGCTTTCGAATGACACCATAACGATCCTTGTATGATGGATAGTTTTCTTGCAATAACCGTGCAACGCGAGTGCAAAAAGCAGGTAATTCGGTACTTTCAGTACATAATTGAGTATGTAGCGAGTGAGAGAGGGAGGAGGGAGCTGAGATTTGTGTCAGTAGGTTCGCCGCGGTGGTCTGGAGCAGTCATACGCTCGCTAGTCTCCTGCCACCACTTGTCTCTCTCTCTCAGCCACATTACGTGCTGAAATTGCCACTCGAGTTATGTCGAGCGCCGCCACATAGTCCAGCTTTTTTTAACTCGACTTATGTTGCTCGCCGCTAAATAAGGGTTAAAATTATTGATGTCAAATTTTAGAATACAGTCACAATAATTGACCCTAAATTTATGGAACAATTTACTTGCCTCAAAACCTCTGTCCACTAAGAGTCTGTATAGTAACCTAGCTCTATACCAAAAGTCATCTACTTTAGTGCAGATTTTACAAAATCTTATTCATTGGGAATAAAAACAATTATAAGTTATTTTACTATCGATATTACTACTAGGGAAAGGAAAATGTATTACGTTAAAATTAAAATCATCAACTTTGTGATATACTTTAAGTATGCACTGTTCATTAACAATCTCTATATTTATATCAAGACATTTTTTAACTTTATAATTTACGTTACATTGTGTGAGGGGAATAGAATTAGGGTAAATAAGTTTAGCAACTTGATTAAAATTTAACAAATTGCAAACGAGAATATCATCAATATATCTACTATTATTACTTAACAATTTAGCAAGTGCTAATTTTTCTGGGATTTTATTTTTCTTGCTACTGTCAACTAAGTTTTTTATATATTTAAATTCTAAAGCAAGCAAGAATAAGTCTGCAATTAAAGGGCAAGCATTTCCACCCATAGGAATTCCTAATATTTGTTTGAAAATGTACGGCCCGAATCTAACATAAGTATTGAAAAAGAGGAATTTAAGGGCATCTTTAAGTTTAGTTCTATCAAAATATACAGAACTAGTGGGAGTAGAGCTAAGTGATGCATTATTAAAATATGTATAACCATTTATGAAATAATTACCATTCCTAACGAACCTGTCAAAGTGCAAATCTATAATAAAGCAAAGCTCTGAATATACTAAATCTAAAGGCAAATTGGTATACAAAGTTGAAAAGTCGAAGCTATGTACCGAGGTAACTTTCGGCATGGTATTTATTTTATCAATAACTTCTAACGAATTGTCAACACTCCAATAATAGTTAATGCCAGTTCTTCTCATGATGGTATTACAATATCTTTTATGAGTACTTTTAATGCATTTTAAGCAATTTACGACTTGTTCTGATAGAGTTTTAGTGGTAGCAAATTTTGCTCCGGCAATAAAGCGATATTTATAAGGTCTTTTATGAAATTTAGGTAACATGTATAATTTTGCAATGCACTTGTTCTTATCAGAAAGTTTAATATCAAATGTTACATTTTTCTTGGTATGTTCATCGATTAAGTTATCAATATTCAGATTATTTTGAATTTCATAAACAGAATTACCGCAAATATTTTTACGTAATATGTTACCCTTAATACCTAATTCTTTTTTCATGTTTTCAAGATAAAATTTCTTACATGTGAAGCTATAATTATTGCTGGCTTTATCTACTGTAGTGATTACAAAATGTTTATGTAAATTTATTAAATCAGCTTTAAGCTTATTATAATTATAGTCTATAAAATCTGAAAGATTAAATTAATTTTTAAGCGAGAACATTTTATTTCTAATTAACTTAATTAATAATTTAGACCATGCTTCTAGTTCTCTCGCATCGCAGCACGCAATTTTTAACAATTAATCTTTTAATTTATTGACTGAAAAAACAATATCTTTTAAAATTATGTCCCATGTTACTTTATTACTCCCTATTCTAAATTTAAACCCTTTACGACATAGCTCCGCTAATTTGTCGTTTGCAAAATGTTTAACTAGTTCTACATCACCTGTTAATATGTGACATATCGGACTATAAATGAACTTTGCTAGTGCATCACGTCTGCTAGCTGGCATATCCATGACTCTTTCACACACGCATTTATTATTATTGAAAATATCATTATCTGAAAGATTTCCTAAAACTTTATTATAATTACAAATAATAGACCCAACAGGTCGTTCATATGAATACACTATTAATACTTTGAAATCTTTACAACCATCTGGTAACATGGACTTAACGTTCTTTGAATTAATAAGACTGTTAACATTAATTTTGTCTAAAATTTTAGAGGAATAATTTAAAGTGGACATGACTTTATCTTTATTACTGTTATCTTTGGATTTCTTAGAATTAGCTCTAATATATCCCATAAAAGCAAAGACTATATTCTTAAATTTATTTGTGAAATTATGTTTATTGTTTAGAATATTTTCTATAAAAGGAGCAAAACTTTTCTTTTGTAGGCCTTTCAATGAATCTTTTAATTTTTTAATTCAGAAATTTCGATATAATGAATATAAATTATTAACAATAATTTTAATATCAGACCTGTTTTTCTTTTTATTAAATGTATTTAGTCTTCTATTACCGTGTCTACCAGGTCTTCTGTTTAAAACAGGGAAGTTAAAATATGGGTTATTAAAATCGTTTTTTAATAAATCTTTATACAAAATGTTGCCTACATTTTTTATTTGATTGTTAAGTCCAAATGGATAGATGGTCATTAATTTTCTAATATTTTATCTATAGGCTAGGCCTAGTCTAATATTACAATTTAAGGTAGCATTCAAGGAGACTACAGCAGGACTTACCTTTGACCGGGTATAGGCTATCCTAGTGTTTACTAGGCCTATACCCCTTTGAAAGGACATTAGCCTAGCCTAACCTAACCTATCATAGTAGGCTATTATTGGTGGGGGCTGCCGCCCCCACACCCTGATTTTTGGTGTATTTGTCTATTTTGCCCCCTGCTGGCAATATGACGATGACATGACATGGGGGGTGGCAAAGCGACCCCTCAACATATTATTGTATCCATTGGCATTCAAAATAGACGGGAACATGATTGCAGACGTCCGCCGCCTCCGTCATGTTTACATTTGTCGATCGCCGTTGTTAAGTTCACGTCTATTTTGACGGAGATTTATTTTGGTTATTTGCCCCCTGCTGGAAATATATATTATGATGACAATATGTCATGGGGGGGTGAAGGGGGGCAAAGCCCAACCTCAACATATTATTGTATCCAAAGGCAGTCTAAATAAACAGGAAAAGGATGGCAAGCGTCCGACGCCACTACGCGTACACGTAGTGTAAACAAGGCTGGCGATACACCCGGTAACTACATCCTACCCGGCTAATGTCCTTTCAAAAGGGTAGCCTATAAATTAGTAAACACTAGGATAGCCTATACAATGCAACTCTTGCCGATAGGCCTAGCCTAAAGGCTAACCTATTCATAAAGGTGTCTATTTTGACGGCAAATTTTTCGGTTATTTTCCCCCTGCTGGCAATATATATGATGGTGAAAATATGTCATGGGGGGGGGGGGGTGAGGGGAGGCAAAGCCCCCCTCAACATATTATTGTATCCATTGGCATTCAAAATAGACAGGAACTTTATTGCAAACGTCAGACACCTCCCCCGCCACCGCCATGTTTACATGTGTCGATCGCCGTGGTTAAGTTCGCATCTATTTTGACGGCGATCTTTTTTCGGTTATTTGCCCCCTGCTGGCAATATATAAGATGATGACAATATGTCATGAGGGGGGGGGGGGGGGCCCTCAACAATGATCTCTAACCTCTGTATCTCAAAAAGGGCTAGAGCAAATTGGCTGCAAATTTCCACATCTAGGCTATTCCTTGACTGACTCTTCCCAAATGGTAGACATATTAGCTTGATCACTCTAGGCCTAGTTGTTTTTTAGTTACAGAGGTTATAGCCTAGGTCATGATTTCTTGCCTACTTACAGCGAATAGACTAGGCCTATTGTAGATTGGTAAAATATTTGCTTAATAGGCCTAGGCTCTGTTGGCTGTGCAATTGTCTCGATTTGACTATTTTTACCTAATTAGGCCTAAAGCAGCCTCAGTCTATTCCCAAACCCCAAACAGTATCCCATGTTAATCCCTAGGCTAGGCCTAGGCCTAATCCCACTCTCAATCAAAATTCGAACTGATAAATTTGTACCTACCGGTAGCGCTGCCTAGGCTAGGCCTATATTTTTCGTGAATAGATATAGAACATGGTTTAAATGAAAGAGCATCCTATATTATGTTCAAATAATATGTAATAGCACTGTGTATGGTTGTATTAAATTTAAATAGTGATAGATGTGTATATTAATGGGATATACTCCGAAATTCGCATACGTTCAGAAAATTATATTGCAACACTGTTGCCAGATACTAATCAATCCCATTATCATTATATCATAATGGATTTTACTCATTTGCATAATTTCAAATACCTAGGACATTAATATAATATTTTCCTATCTTTTTTGTAGTGATATTTGTCTGATTTAGTGGTATATTGGTGTCTGTCTAGGGTTATAATGCATTGTGAAAGTTACCTCTGAATCTCTGACTTGGTAACAGTTCGGTATGTGTAACCCTGCTTTCTTTGAGTACTACACGGCAAGAGAAGCTTTCAGTTCTGTCATTACTGTTCAAGGTAAACAGCAACTGCTAAATTCGACATCATGTTCAAATAATATGTAATAGCATTGTCTATGGTTGTATTAGACAACAATCGTGATAGGTTTCTATTTTATGTGGATAAATAGTATTAACCCTCTCCGACATATGACGCAATTTTGAGCCTATTAGGGATACTTTAAAGCCTTTGTTACCATCAGGGGTATTTAGAAACCTTTAATTTAGTTACTTCAACCTCTGCAGTTTTCTTTGAGTTAGCTGTGGGCAGAAAACTAAGTTTGGAGAGGTAATTATATGAGTGAGAGAACTCTATTTCTTATTGCTAATCTGGCAACCTCTGCATCATATGTGCGTGAAAGGGTTAAGCTGAATAAACTAAATACCGAAAGTTCACTAGAGTGGTTGTGGATACATTTGCTAGATATGAGGGAGGAAGGGGGTAGGAAGGAAGGGCTAGGCAGTGTTGCCAGTTGTATCGCTACATATTACCGCTAGACGTAGAGCTATTTACTTCAATTTAGAAGCCATTTTTTCATATCTAGAGAGATTTACTAGGGATAATTTAAAAATTTCAGACATTCTAGTCATATTACATTGTAAAATTTGCAAAACAAACAAACCAAAACTCTTTAGAAATTGCAGCATTATTCTAACATTGTTTGACTAAGTAGCAACATGCTAGCGACTTTTGAGAAAGGATCTAGCGGTATTTTGTGGAGACATACTGGGAGGGTGGGAGGGAGGTGGTGGTTGCAGTGTTGCCAGTTGTAAAGCTACATATTACCGCTAAATGTAGAGGTATTTACTTCAATCTAGCAGCCATTTCTTTTATATCTAGAGACATTTACTAGGGATAATTTGAAAATTTCAGACATTCTAGTCATACTACATTGTAAAATTTGCAAAACAAACAAACCAAAACTCTTTAGAAATTGCAGCATTATCCTAACATTGTTTGGCTATGTAGCAACATGCTAGCGACTTTTGAGAAAGGATCTAGCGGTATTTCGTGGTAACACTTTAGGAGGGTTAAAATACGAGTCACACGGGCAATTGCCAAAACTTTAAAGGTCCATATCATTGGTATTAAACTAAGCATTTGGCAAAGGGAGGAATTGTTAAAAACCTTAGCCAATACTCTGTCATTCACCAAAAATAAATTTGAATTATCATTATTTTATGGTAGGGTAGGTATGTATAGGTAGGTTGGCTAAATAATTGCTGGAATTCGTAGGGACTCAAACTGTTTTGAGAGAGTTAAATAAAACAAAAATGATAGATCTGAATAATAAAGAGATTATGTTATTAAGCAAAACTGGGGGATGCGTGAAAGCCTATAGACTGTAGACGGTAAACTTTGTGTGGGTAGCGAATTCGGTTTTAAAGTAATTTAAGAATAGACAGTTTTCAATGCTGCGGCCAAACTATTCCACCCATTTATATTTTTTTGATATCAAAACGTTCGGAATCGCGAGCCTCACCCAACTACGCAAGCATGGCTTTGATCATCGGCGTAGTTTTTAAGATGTGGAATTTTAAGTGGAATTCGAGTTTTTTTCAAGATTGCCGGAAAAAACCCCACGTGCAAAAGCAAAACCTTCTCTATAAAATTTGCGGAGCATTAGTAGGGGACTGCGTATGCCAAAGCCTAGTCGTTTCCTGTGAGTGGGAGAGACGGTATTTAGGCATCAAGTTTTTCGGGAAATCGGCTGCCACGGACCTGTTTGGCCGCCATGCCAGATGTTTAGCATATCAAAAGTTGCCCAATACAAAAAACGCACCTCTTGTGAAAGTTTGATCCCGATCCAAAAAGCGGTTCTGGAGTTATTGCGTCGAAACCGGCGCGTAAGAAGAATTTGGATGCAATTCCAGGTTTAATGATTACAATAGGGATTCCCCGTAGGGGACGAACTCCTAATAATATAAATAATAACAATAATGTAATTATTATGGTAATAATAATAATTGAATTACAAATGGTGGGGACCAATCACCGATCAGCATTTGCCCAGGAAAATGCTAGAAAAGAGTGTCAAGAATATCACCAAAACCTCCACCGAGCAGCACACAATGAGTGGTCGGGCTTTAATCCTGCCGAAATTCAAATTAAACAGTTCGATGATCGGCTAACTTCTTACTCCTTACCATTTACCTCCCGCACTATATATCCCGGCATAGAGCATCTTATTACCACAGTACCAGCCCCATACTTCCGTCAGCCACTTAAAAATGTGGGAAATGCATTGCCGGCGTACTATTGGAGTGAAATAAAACATGAAGAGGGGAAGCGACAGAATCAAAGCTGCCGCTCGGCTAACTGTACGCTCACCCCGCTGGCTCGACCAATCAGCAAGCCGCCTGGCGTGAGGCGCGGGTATATATGGAGGAGGGCATGCCCAGGACTTCACTCCGTGTCATGGTACAGTCAAGAGCACATCTCTCAAGCAGCGGTCTCACCCAACTAACTTTCCTCTCAAACCCCAATGGAGGGATTGTGATGGGAATACAGCCAGGCCATCCAAGCCAAGGTAAATGCAAGAGGTAGCATCACTCCCATTTACCCCTGTAATAATCTCTGTGTAAATTATATTTGATTTTAGGCAGTTTCATATGTGTCCTATGCAACAGAACGCTGCTTCAACCAAATACAAGATCTGTAGTTATTAATTATCAGGCAGAGAGGTGTTCATGATTTGTAAATAAATACAAAAATAATTTCTTATCGGCAGTTGTCAGCATGTATTCCTAAGACTAAGCCCCACCCCTTCGCTCCATGTGCTACTATGATTTGCTAGGAATTATGTCATGGGCAATGCAGCAAACCTTCGGTGGGAGACTGAATTATTACTTATATTTTGACATGACACCTGACCATCAGTTGGAAATAATAGACTATTGTCCCAAACGTGCCAGAAATATAGTAAAATAATAGATCTGGGGGGCCATCCATGGCATACTCACATCTCCATTCATACACCTCGCACTGATTCTCGGTGACTCCCAGTGACTCGTACATAACTCCTCCTGACTCCCACTGACCCGTGTATTACTCGCATCGCCTCGTATCTAGCACTAATCCGAAAACGACCGTTAATTTTCAACTTTTCAATAGCTTGCACTTCATTCACGGTCTTATCCCATTGACTCCTGGTAACTCACAGTGACTCACAGTGACTCCTTGTGGCTCGCAAGTACACTCCCGCTGTCTCCTACTCTGTCGTGGTGGCACTTGGAATTTTGGACACTCGCTGTCATTTTTGCAGGAACCGCCAAGAGTCATCACTCCCAGTGATTCTAGCTCGCACTCCTGACTGTGTGAGGGCCCCTTTACTTGATTTAAGCCTAGTTCATACATTCAGGAGTGTGAGGCCAAGTTTCCAGGAGTCCACAGTCTTGGCTAATCGGGCAGGAATGAGGCAGAGTGTGAAAAATACCAGGAGTTTACAAGATTGCCCTAGAGTGTCCATGAGTTATTTCGAATAACCCCGAGTACATTCAGGGACACTCTGATTAATTACAAAGTCATTAAGAGTGTACTGAGAGTGTGTGGAAATTTGAATTTTAACTGTCATTTCCGGTACAGAGTGTATCCGAGTGTGTAAGAGTAATTAAGAGTTATCCAGAATGCAACTAGAGTTAATCAGAGTTAATCAGAGTTATCGTGGGTGTTCATGAGTCTGCCTAGGAGTCCATTGAGAGTGTAGCCCGATTCCCTCCCATTGTTCCCCTGGCATAATATATAAAGGCCACCCCATGACAACCTATGCCACACCCACAGGTGACGATGTGGAGCTGGATGGCCGAGGTTCAGCGGCAGGCAGGGTGGCTGAAGGGGCTTCATCATGCCGCTCTTGGAACTGGAAGATAAAATTTATATTAGTTTGACATAGACTGTTTTAATGTCATTCGTAAATATAAGTAATGTGACAATTACTATAACAATTACATAACACAGGCATTAATAATGTTTGATGTGTATGATTTATTATTATTAATCAATAAATATAAGTGAAATTTGTGTCATGTGTCCAATGTCCATGCAACCCAAACATAATTATATTTTCTATTAAAAGTATTAAATATATATTGTCTAAGGGAAATTAGTTAAACTAATGATAATGACATGGAGGATGTTACTGCATTTTTTTTGTAAACAAACAATAAACGGAGCATTCTCTATACTTTAGACCTTTTATATTGAAATACGTGCAGGCAAATATATATGATTCTGACATATTAAAAGAGAATGGGGCACAAACATAGGTACTGCCACCAGGGGTGTAAAGGTAACCAAGTACAATACTTAATAATATTTTCTCAGTCTCTACTTTGTATAAAGTATTAATTTGTGCCCACTAATTTTACTCTAACTTGAGTATCATATATACGAATTAGTTATACATTTACTCCACTGCATTTACTTTACTTCTGTTAATTTTGTGGAGTAAAACTTCAGCAACTTTCCGAATTATTCCTTCCAATAGATATGGAATTCCAAGTAGCATTTTTCATTGACATTCCTCCAAGTGACATTCCTTGGGTAGTTCCAAGGTCACCACTATACAGTATATACATGGCGCTGATAAGCCTCCCCTCTCCCACAACCCCCCAGGCAGTAGGTAGATATTAACTTTAGCTTAAGTAGCTTTCTAGTTTGGTACTTCTACATATACCTGAGTAACTTTATGAGTACATACTTGTACTTGAACTTGAGTAAAATTATTAGGTACTTTTGACACCCCTCACTGTGACATACAGATTTTATCATAACAATCAACATGGTTGGAGATGCAGTATGAATTGAGGTTAGACTTGCAACACTTGTGGCAATGATAATTATGTATGATCATGTCACATGTGGCAGTGTCTTTACTTGTATAATGTAACTGTTATAGGTTATAACGTACCTCAGTTGTTATGCGGGTTTTTGTCCAGGATATGTGTCCCCTCATGAACGCACAGTTCTTAAGGATCCACTCATCCCGCTCAGACAGTTTCTTCCCACCTTGTGTCCAGTCACCACTCTTTGTGTCGGTCAGGTTGCCAAAGCGTGACCTCGTTACCGTCACCCACACAGACAACTGGCCGCCTGTGATAGAAGGATAGAAAAATATAAGACATTAGTGATATTCGTTCAACAATCATTTACATTATACATGTCACACACACACACACACGCACACCTTAATACGACACCTGCCCACATTATTGTACACATTGTGCCTAGGCCATGGCGAACATGTTAAGAGGAGGCTGACCGTTTTTCTGGATCCCCTTCTCCGTCATGCTTAGCCCCATTTGTTTTGAGACTAAGACGTTCGGCCCATTAGTTTGGCGATATTAACACATTTCTTTGTCAATTTTATGACCTTTCGTGCCATTTAGTTATCGATTTTTTTCATGGCGAGCTACAGCAAGCCTGAAATTTTAAGAGAAACCGGCCTTCGGCCAGGACATTTTTACATATTTATCATATTTATCTTGAAGGGGAGTCTAGGGATTTTTTTTTAAGCTTGATGGAGGTCTAGTGATGAAACTAAGAAATAAAGGAATGAAAGACCAAACAAACGGTCTGTCTCCCATTAATACGGTAAAGCTTACACTTTACTGACGAACATAAATTATACACAAATCATTACAATAATCAGCGGTTGCTTACCTGTAACCGGAGATTTAAGAGTTTCTGCCTTCTCGTCAAAGTAACGTTGTTTCCTCCTTGTATCCTTAAAGTCCTTCATGCGTTTGACATAGAGGAAGGGGTTTTCCTTGACCCATCTATGATATCATACTCGGTTTTTTATAGGGGCTAGGCCGCTAGGGGAAGGGGGGACAAGCGCAGGATGCCAGCTGGTTCACACGGTGTTGCCACGAGTTGGGTTTCACTCGTTGATTGTCGAACGCTCGTGCTTCACTCCGGGTTACTCGAACGGACTCGAGTTACACTCTGGGTTATTCCAGACAACTCGAAACAACTCAACCTAACTCAGCATTATTTGAGACAATTCGGGTTATCTTATTTGACATAACCGGTGATAACCAGCAACACTCGAGTACACACGAGATCATTCGAGTTATACTCATGGCTACTCTTTATGCACTCGATATTCATTCGGCCAATTGCTCATAGCAGGCTGAGGTAGCACGAGTGTCTGCTGTACGCTCGGGGATACTCGATCACATTCATAAACACTCAACATCACTCTTGCATATTCGGCCATGTGGTTTTGTCTCCGAGTGTTGATGAGTTCCACCGATTAATTTGGAGTAATTATGAGTTGTTCCGAGTTAATCCGAGTAATCACAACCTATTTCGAGTGTTCCCGAGTGTCTTGAGGTTGATCTGACTCGGGGCAATATTTTTAAACATGGTTGAAATTTGGGCTGCCCGAGTGGAGTTCCCTGGAGTAACCGTGAGTGACCCAGAGTGACCCAGAGTGCCCATGGGGGCATGCGATCTTCCAAGAATTATTACGCGAGTGTAACTCGTTTAATGACTCTTGGAAGATTGCATGCACCCATGGTGCCCATGGGTCACTCACTGGTACTCCTGGAATATCCACTCAAGCAGCCAAAATTTATAACATTATAGCCTAGTTCACACATTCAAGAGTGTGAGGCCGAGTTTACAAGAGTCCACAGTCCTGGAAATCACGTAATGACTCTTGGAAGATCGCATGCGATCTTCCAAGAGGGGGCCATCCATAGCATACTCTTATCTCCATCCATACACCTCGCACTGATTTTCGGTGACTCCCAGTGACTTGTATATAACTTGTCCTAACCCCCACTGACCCGTGTATTACTCACATCGACTCGTATCTAGCACTAATCCGAGAACGACCGTTAAATCTCAACTTTTTAATAACTCGCACTTCATTCGCGGTTTTATCCCCTTGACTCCTGGTAACTCACAGTGACTCTTTGTGACTCGCAAGAACACTCCCGCTGACTCCTACTCTGTCGTGGTGGCACGTGGAATTTCGGACACTCGCGGTCATTTTTGCAGGAACCGCCAAGAGTCATCACTCCCAGTAATTCTAGCTAGTTCCTGACTCATGAGTTTTAGAAGGGGGAAGTTACAAAGAGTTACAATGACTACCCCCTCAGAAATTATAATTACCTGCATAAAGACCATTCATAGCAAGTATGCTACCTTAAAATTATATGAGAGTTGGATATAGTGAATCCTTAATAAATGATTGAATAGTTAGATATAATACGCCCTCACTAAAATATTACTTGCATTACTTGCGTACCCACCGCAAGGCAGATACTTAAAATTATATGTGAGTTGGATATAGTGAATCCTTAATAAATTATTGAATAGTTAAATGTAATATTATGGGACCTCTACCCAGACAGACGAACAAAAGGTACATTTTAACCTGTGTTGACGTCTTTTCAAAATATACGGTTACTTGTGCCATTCTGGACAAGAAAGCTGAAACCATTGCTAGGATTATCATGGAGAAGGTAATTTTTGTATATGGCACCCATGGATGCATTCTGAGTGATAGGGGAAAAGAATTTAATAACGAAATCTGGCAACACTTGGGAGAGTGATAGGGGAAAAGAATTTAATAACGAAATCTGGCAACACTTGGGAGATACCTTGGGCTGCCAGATTCAATACACCTCCCCGTATTATCCCCAGGGGAACGCTGTATGTGAAAGGAACCATAGGGTGCTAGCGAATTGTGTACGGGCTAGTCTGAGCTCAGAAGGGGAAGATATATTCCGAGGCTGGCCGGAACTTCTGCCAGAAATTGTCTGGGGGATAAATACCACTGCTTGTAGAACTACTGGGTATTCTCCCTATGAGAATATTTTCGCTCCGAAACTGCCTCAGGAACGACTATTACCCTATCCCATTCATTCCCCCAAATACTCCCAACCAGAACATTATCTGAGAGAGCAAGGGGAGCGACGGCAACAAGTTCATAACCATGTTACGCAGCAACAGCCCAAGAAACTTACCCTAATTAATCAATATTACCGGGGGGAATATATTCTGGTAAAGAGACATGATCCCACCCGAGCTGGTAAGCTGGAAGAGAAATATGACGGTCCCTTCCGGGTTGTGGAGGTAAACGGACCATACCAAGTGTTATACTTGCATCATGGAGGTATTGTGTCGGCTACCCCTATCCGCCATACCAAACTGTACGAGGGTATTTTACCCCGAGACCTGAGCGAGTGGAGTAGCGAGGGAGAAAGTGAGGAGGAGATAGAATTCGGGGCCGATAACCCTAATACATCTTCAGCTTGACGCAACACTGAAGGTCCCAATCTGAGAAGGAATTATAGGATACTGAGGACTCTCTGTTCTGGTTGTCTTTCAATAGCAAGCCAAACGAGAGTCTTTCTGAGTCCGGGCAAGAGGAGAATGGGGGAGACGAGGAAACTACGACAAGTGGGGAGAGAGAATACTGTGAACGTACCAATGATGATCAGTCTACGGTACCCGAAAGCGAAGTTTCAGATCTCCCGAAAGATTTCAATATGACCTTAAGTAGTGAGGAAGAGTGTTTCCGAGCAGAAATGAGGGAAAAATAAGTATTTCCTGAGGATAAAAACCCACTTGGCTCTCCTTCAACTAAATTAAATAAGTCGTAGGAGAACCGAACGGCCAACTTCCCGGGTAAGAGTCCAGCAAAGTCATCTAAGCCAATGGGCCCCGCAGAAACAATTACATGCAGTGGTAGAATTAGCCGTCCACCAAGCAGGTATCCGGACGAGGCTATAAATAGGACCCCCGAGGCGTGTGCCTGTCAGTTGAAAGGCACCATGCCTCTCCCAACTGACCCTCATTACCGACTCAGTCGCCTAATAGCCATTGTCGACGGAACTATCCGAGCATTCAAACAACTCCTCAGTCAACCAGGGCAAGTCCTATTAGCTAAAACAACAGTTGGGAATCAGAATCCAGCACTACAGTTGCACAAATGTATTTGTGAACATAGTGGACTGGTGGATTGGCAGAGTGATGGCAGGGATTTCAAAGGAACGCTATTATGGCGATCGGGAGCTCGCCTTAATTTAGTAGGGAGTGATAAGGTAAAAAGGACGCCAGCCAATCAACGTGCTCCCTTTAACCTTCCCTTTAAACCAGCTGAGTTTGACACTCTGGACTCTGGAGGTAAACTTGCCACACCTTCCCGGCCGATCAATCAGAAGCCTCCGTTTTCGGAGCTGACAGCTATATGTACAGCTTCACGTTTAAACTCGCTCTCGCTCTCTCCACAGACCGTTTCCTCTGGTTGCAATAGGTCTAATTCATCAGTGCCAACCCTATACTCCCGTAAGCCGCTAAAAAACATTCGCAACCAGCTTCCAGGAACTTATTATGGAGAGAAAAGAGTTGAAGCGAAGGAAAGAAATATTCAAGTCGCGCGGCCTAAACATTGACTGGCCGAGCGGGCGGCTCAGCCAATCACAGCGCCGGAAAGCAGGAGGCGGGGCTATATCAAGGGGGTGGGGGAGGCTGCAGAGTTGATTCACCTCTCGGACTCCACTGGGCTAACTTCTTGCAACCCACATTCTCTCCCTCGCTTGAGCACCCATGGAAACTTGGGTCCACTTGTTCCAGCCTTCCAGCCCACACCACTTGTTCTAGTAAAGTCCACCTCGGGCCTAGCATCATTCTCCCCTACTAGGCGGATACATCTTCAGTATCCCGCCGTCTGTCGTCACATCGCTGGCTTGCACACCTACAGCCAAGCGATTCAAGAGGGACGACAAATATTAGATGGGAGCGAAGATTTCCAGTTGAGCTATTGGCCGGCTCTGAGGTGGTTAAGATGTTCCAGTAGATACCTAAGACTGTCTTATATTTTTAAAGGACCCATATTGGGCCCGAACCAGATTTCGAGAAAGAGAGAAAATGCTTGACAAACCCAGTGGTTCCAACCAATAATAATTGATGTGTTCTTATTGGACAAAATAAAGACAAAGATACTTCGACTTATGTAAATAACTAAAATGATGATGTGTTAAGAGAATAATAGTTATTCTTGATAGAGAAGGCTCCATGCCGATTAGCTATCAATAGTATAGGATCTTGTAGGGCAGCAAATAGATATTAATATTAAAGTAAGAGGGGATAATTCATAAATAGATAAGCGACTATAAGGTTCAGGGGAATAAACAATAGTTGCAATTAGATCACCTTTAGTTTGAAAAATAGGTAAGGAGAACACTAGTTCATAATATGATCAACTATATCTCTTTGTTATAAAGGAAACATTATCAATCATATTGTTTAAAGGAATATTCCGTCGGTTCCGTGGTAAGTGTTACGAGTATTAAGTCCAGGATAATATTGTAATCATAAAATATATGTAGAGGATTAAGCGGTGAATATTGTTCATGTAGGTGTTTTGAGATATTGAGCATATCAAGCCATTTGTTGAGATATATTATTGGAATAGGTGGTATACGTGGCATACAGACTTATTGGTAATAGAGTTAAGAGAATATATAATATAAGAGTGTTCTAGATAGGGAGATCGAGGTCATGTGTAGTAACGCCCTGGTCTTTTGAGTAGATATATTATATAGGGTTAAGAAAATATATAATATAAGAATGTCATATGTAGTAGACTTATTAGGGCCCGGTAAAGTTATATGATTTTGGAGTTTAGTTAAGAATATATCTCTTGTTCTAGATAGGGAAATATAGGTCGGATTTATTAATGCCCTGGTCTCTTGAGGAGACACAGTAGGGCCCGGTAAAACTATATTATTTTGGAGACTAGTAACGTGCCTTTGGATCGAAGTCGAAGTGAGTCAATTCCTGAATAGCGGGAATCCAAATAGGTGGTAACGGGAGCTCTCGAGTTCCAATGTACTACCTATGGTGGGTTGACGAAATATTCAATCTGTGTATTGAACTAATTTCTGCCCAAACAGAGAAATAGTTACAAGGTTAGCATAAAGTTAGTAGTAAGTTTGTTAAATAAAGCATACAAACTTCTAAATGACTGTCTAATAATTCCCCACCTTATTAGTATATTTAGAATAAGAAAATAAGTACTACAATAATAAAAATATAAATATATAAGCAAATGAATAAGACCATCCAACCTTAACACTTATGCAGTGGGCATATCTAGGAGAAAATAGCTTAAAAATTACACAAAAATGAGCTTCGTGGTTCGCGGAGTTCACCCGCAGCACTACCATAGACATTCACTAAAATTAGCAATTATCGCTAATGTCGAGCTACATTTACCTTTGGCAGCACTGTATATCTCATGAGACTCTGACTCAGAGCCCTCAGTGCCGCGGCCGCCTGGCTGGGGGAAGAATGTGTGGCCTGTCGCTGTCCCACTCCCTCGCACTTGATTCTACAGGGTTTAAGAGGCCTGAAAAGCCTGTAAATTGCTGTAAATTGCCATGGCGTTTGGGAACATCTCCCGCAGGCAAAGGGTTAAGCATTTGAAGGGCAGTCGGTATTCATGTAAAGTTATATTATATTTTCTATGTGAATAAAGAAGACAATAGGCAAAGCCGTATGTAACAAGTGTCTCCCCCAAAGATGAAAGAGTGACAGAGAGCCAGAATCAAGGTACTTAAGATTCTAAATGCTTGGACGCACGGAACTTGAAGCAGTTTAAGTCATAGTGTTATGACCGGCACTACGAAATAAACAAGGGCACTTAATAATGGACTAGAAGATAGGCTATATCTGCAACAACGGTACGCTAATTCCAAACCCTCAAACTATTACACCGGTGAACAAAACACTTAAACCCTCCAGAGTTAATCTACTGGATAACGGGGTATCAAGTAACTGGGTTTTAGTGCACTTCTACAAAGGCTTTCTGGTGACGGCAAAGCCTACTCACAACAGGAGTACTTTACGTTAATAAAATGCTCTCAAGTAATAACAATACTTAAATAAACTAACAAGATTTAATAAAGGAGTATATGCTTACGTTTACGGGAGGGAGGCGAGAGGAGGGTGGAATGGTGAGGAGGGTGGAGAGGTTGCAGGAGGAGGAAGTCAGGGAGGAGTACAGGAGAGCAGTGGAAAGACGACTAGGTGGGTTCGACCTGGAAGTTATGGAGGAAGTGGAGGAGATGAGCAAGGTGTTTAAGGATGAGATCTGTGCAGCATGTGAGGAGGTGTGTGGAGTGAGGAGAAGAGGGAGGGGAGTGAAAGGTACAGCATGGTGGACAGAAGAGGTAAGAATAGCTGTGGAAGAAAAGAAGAAAGCATATAGAGTGTGGTTGGGTAGTAGAGGGAATGAAGATTCCGAGAGACAGAAACGAGCGAGGTACGTGGAGAGTAAGAGGGTGGTGAAGAGAGTAGTGAAGGAAAGTAAGAGAAGAGTAGATGAGGAATTTGGAAGGAATCTGAGTGTAAAATAGAGGGAGAGTAAGAAACTGTTCTGGAAAGAAGTCAAGAAAGTTAGGGAAGGTAGCAAGGGAAACAGTAAGGGTGTGAAAGATAAGAATGGGAGAATGCTAGCCGAGAAGCAAGAGAGAGTCGAAAGATGGAGGGAGTACTTCAGTGAGTTGCTAAATGAAAGGAATGAAGAGCCAGCAAACATAGCTGGATATGGTATGGGAGGGAGAAGAAGAGAAGTAGTGGAGGAGGAGGTGGGGATCAGGAGGTCAGAAGTGTGGGAAGCCATGAAAAGAGTGAAGTTGGGGAAAGCACCAGGAACAGATGGAGTGTGTGGGGAAATGTTGAGGTATGGTGGTGAGATAGTGATAGAATGGGTATGGAAAATGTGCAAACTAGCATGGGAGAAGGGGAGTGCACCCGATGACTGGAAGACTGGCATAATAGTCCCCCTATATAAGGGCAAAGGGGAAAGAGGAGTGTGTGGTAACCACCGAGGAATATGTCTTCTAAGCGTAGTAGGGAAGGTATACAGTAGGGTAGTGATTGAGAGAGTGAGAGTGAGAACGGAGAAATGGATAGGCGACGAGCAGGGAGGTTTTAGGAAGGGAAGAGGATGTGTAGATCAGATTTTTACCCTGAATTGTGTTGTGGAGAAGTATCTGGAGAAGAAACAAAAGGTGTATGTTGCCTTTATGGACTTGGAGAAGGCCTATGACAGAGTGGATAAAGAAGGTTTGTGGAAAGTACTTAGAATATACGGAGTAGAGGGCAAGTTGCTGAAAGCAGTGAAGAGCATGTATGAGGGTGCAAAGGCGGCAGTACGTGTGGAGAGTGAGCAGAGCGAGTTCTTTGACCTGAATGTTGGTTTGAAACAGGGGTGTGTGATGTCCCCGTGGTTGTTTACTGTATATATGGATGGAGTCATGAAAGAAATACTATCAAGAGCAGTGAATGTTGGTGTATCGCTGAAAAGGGAGGGAATTGAGTGGAAGCTACCTATACTGCTGTTTGCGGATGATACAGTTCTGATGAGTGATAATGAATGGGAGTTGCAGGGTCTGGTAAATGAGTTTGGAACAGTGTGCGAAAAACGGAATTTGAAGGTAAATACGGGGAAGAGCAAGGTTATGGTCTTCGAAAGGGGTGAAGTCACAGAGTGTGAGGTGAAGCTGAACGGTCAGGCTATGGAGATCGTCAACTCTTTTAAGTATCTGGGCAGTGTGTTGAGTAAAGATGGGACTATGGATGAAGAGGTGCGGGAGAGGGTACAACAGGGGAAGAGGGTTGTAGGAACGCTAAAAGCAGTAACAAGAAATAGGGTGGTCAGTATGGAAGTGAAGAAGTCCTTGCATGACAGTGTGGTAATCCCGACACTGACTTACGGAAGCGAAGCATGGACGTTGGTTGAGAGACTCAGACCAAGAGTGAGAGCAGTGGAAATGAATTACTTAAGGAGTGCGTGCGGAGTTACATGGAGGGATAGACAGACTAATGAGGAAGTAAGAAGGAGGTGTGGTGTGGAGGTAGATGTGCTGGAAAGTGTGAAAAGGAACAACTTGAGATGGTTCGGCCATATGGAACGTATGGAAAGCGAGAGAATGACTAAGAGGGTGTACGAGAGCGAGGTGGAGGGACAGAGGGGGAGAGGTAGACCGAATATGAGGTGGAAGGATGGAGTGAGGAACTACATGAACGAAGGCGGTGCTGGTTGGGGGGAGGGGCGTCGACTGACTGGGGACAGAGGTGCATGGGGGCGGTTCGTTCGTGGCCACCCCTTCGGGGATCACGGCGTCAGGCAATAGATAGATAGATGCTTACGTTAACTTTAGTGTGAGTCTGTACTCAACACTAAACTCTTCAATGCTCTATGAAAACACTGGAAGTCTAGTCCTACAGCAATCAGATATGGAATCTTCTGAAAACGTCTGATGCTCTAAGATGCTCGTTAATATAGAACAGAAATAATGCAGGGGCAGGACACCGAAGCGTGTATCTTAAATACACCAACAAGTAGGATACATATATATAAAACAAGGGAGTGCAACAACTCTGTGACAGCACTAATAATAGCCACTCAAAACAGTACTTCCTTAGCCAAAGTAACAGCCATACTGGGTTGTGCACCAAGCATCAACCTAGGCTAAAATAATACGTGAATAATTCCTATAGCATACGCAGTTAAAGTTAATAAACACAATGCTGTCTTTATTACTAATAAAGTATAGCAGCGGAAAGAAAGGTACCAGGAGGCTAGGCAGAGTGCAAGCATGCTCGTAGCCTATTGTCTCCCCTTGAACAGATTTCCCTTATGGTACATTAAGTGACTAGGATGCTCTCTTGGTAAGTCCAGATCTTAAGTATCTGGTCTTACCCTGGCGCTCCACAAAGGTCAACAAAATGAGGTAGCGAGCATACAAGTAAGTGTAGGCAAAAGCCCTTCGCTTGTATACTGCTACACTCGCAAAGGAAAAATATGCACAAGGGTTACAGGCACCTAGCTCCGTCGAAGTCGTACAGGCTCTGACTTGCCATGTACATAACTCAGACAACGACTAAAGATACCCTCCACTGTCTAGCATTAAATAGTAACAAAGAACAACTCAATAATTAGAAGCACCCAATGATAATATGACTCATGTGACTATGACTAATAATCCCTAAAGCTAGTGCAAAACATTTATGTGAGAACTGGTGCTGGTAATACGACTGGCCGACTATGGAAGTCGTATGCAGAACCAGAAGGGATAAGTAATTGAATAAAGAGGAGAAGTATTGGAAAAGAAGAAGTTCAGAGAGAGAAACAGTAGTACAGGGGGTTAGATTGGGGACAGATTGCAAGGGACGTCTAGGACCAAGCACACCATGCCAAGCTCTAAGGAGACACGCGGGCAGAAGCCCCCCAGCACCAACACTTGGACAGCGGCACCCAATCACAGACCACTACGTCATGAAAAGCAAGCGTCCTAAGACGCGCCAGGCCCGCCAGCCAATCAAGAGCGTGGGAAACCCCGCCCGAGCGGGGAAGGCACACGTATATACACACGCACAAAATACAACCTCGCTGCCTCCTCCGCTCTCTCTCTCCTTAACTTCACACTACACATCTTATACTCTATCACTGATATAAAATACTTCCAAGTGTCACAGACAAGAATAAAGACCACCACTGATCTGGCTGTGACAACATGAATACTAAGAAAGAAAGAACATCGTTCTACGATTATTATAGCCCTTTCACTGCCCTGGCGAGTGCTAGCGAGTACGAGCACATTCTGGCAAGCTGGCCAGCGTAACGCCCCGCCCAAGATGTGGGAAATTTTAACCTCAGGTAAACGCCACATCTGACCAGACAGAATGCTCATAAACCCCGCCTCACCCAGCTACTCCCCCAAGTTGTGAAAACAAGGCACAATCACAACATAAAACACTTCATTATATATAAAAAAAAAATCTACACAACACTTCCCCAAAAGAATAGTATCACTTAACAATATTACGCTCAACGAGCAAGCTTCAAGAAGCCTAGCCTACTAAGACAGAAACTCAGGATGTCTTAGATTCTTGCTGTAACATACTGCACTTATATACTATCAAAAGAAAGAGGTTATTATGTGAGGTTTTTATATTTTTGTAATAGTGTTTTTGGCAGCTTTGCCGCCCCGGCCCCGGCTACCACGCACCTAGCCGCTCGTCGCGCCAGAGTGTTTGCCTCCCATAGACGACTTTAGAGGTTGATATTGACAATGTGATTTTATTTGATATCTTTATAGTTATTTTGAGGCCAATTATATAAAGTATGTGTATTAGAGATTCACTGTCACTAATATTGCTAATTTTCACTCGATACCGTACGTTTTATTAGTAATTGAGGTATGTTATTGTTATATTAGGCACTGATTAGTCATTATCACAGGTGTATATTATACTTTGGCCATCAAATATTAGGTCTTGTGTCACTTTCACTTTGGTAAATATGCTTTAGAGAGTGTCACTGTCACTGATAATGCTCATTTTCACTCGATACCGTACGTTTTATTAGTAATTGAGGTAGGTTATTGTTATATTAGGCACTGATTATTCGTTATCACAGGTGTTTATTATACTTTGGCCATCAACTATTAGGTCTTGTGTCACTTTCACTTTGGTAAATATGCTTTAGAGAGTGTCACTGTCACTGATAATGCTCATTTTCACTCGATACCGTATGTTTTTTTAGTAATTGAGGTAGGTTATTGTTATATTAGGCACTGATTATTCGTTATCACAGGTGTTTATTATACTTTGGCCATCAAATATTAGGTCTTGTGTCACTTTCACTTAGTTATATGCTTTGTAAACGTTTTATATACAATTGATTGTGTCTTTTTTCACTGATTTCTATATTTCTATAGGTTCTAATCATATGAATGTCACTTATTATATACAATTATGTGTCACTTTCACATCTTATTATGGTGTTATTGTATTTGTATCAATTTTCTCACAATACATTTGACTTTTGTATTACAATAAATTGTTTACTTCCACTTATTGCCTATATATATACATATTGTCACTGTCTTTGGTACTTTCACTATGATTAGAACTCCTGCTTGGAGTGGTAATCAAAGAAGCACCCTTCAGCACAGAGTGGCACCTTGCACTCCACACACTCCATGGTGGACTTTTTCTCTGACCTCGCCCTCAGCCTGGTGTTGTAGCAGACATGGCAACGCTTCTGCTGCTTTCTTCCTGCTGCTGTCAGAGGCAGGGAAATGAGCCTGTGCATATTCATGTAATATGCACACTGTGCACAGTGCAAGCGGTCAGTAGCGGCGGGCCCAGCATGTGCCACTGCCCTCTGTGGCGTACCATACTTCTCCAGGAGCTCCTTCAACACCTGCTTTTGGAACCTCCGCAGGCTATTGAACTTCCTGGGTGTGTTCTCATTCCGAAGCTTGTATTATATTGTAGGCATTCAGAATGGACATGTCCACCATGTGCAGAAAGAATTTTTTGTACCATCTGCACGAGGTACGCAGACAGTCAATGAAGCCTATCTGCATGTCGGACTTGTCCACCAGCCTCATGTTGATGTTGTAGTCCAGGACAGCATCAGGCTTGGTCACCCTGGCCTGGGTGCGGCGATCCACCCTGCCAGTCTCCACCATTTCCCCTTTGTGGATGGTTCTCAGGAGATTGACCTTCCGCTGGTCGTGCCAGTGGATAGCCAGAATGGGTCCCGACTACTTCTGGAACACATCGCCTTTCTTGGTCTTTGGAGGGAAAGGTGGCATGCCCTTCCTTCTCCCTCGTACTGTGCCTACAGTCCCCGTCTTGCGCTCATGGAGGTATATTGAGAGAGTGGGGGACGTGTAGTAGTTGTCCGTGTAGAGGACATGATTCTTATGGAAATAGCGGTCCATCATGGCTTGCACCACTGCTCCGCCAAAGCCAATGAGGGGGTCGACAAGCACGTCCCCTTCCTTCCCGCTGTAGACCAGGAAGTCCAGGAAAGCCAGTTCGGCAGTCGCACAGCACAAAGAATTTTATGCCAAAGCGATGTCTCTTTGAGGGGATGTACTGCCGGAAGCTGAGCTTTCCCCGGAACAGCACAAGAGACTCGTCAATGACGACCTTGTGGAAGAGCTTGAAGTAGGAGGAGAAGCGGTGTCGCATCATCTCGTACAACGTCCTAATCTTCCACAGTTTGTCTGGGCAGTGGACATTGGTGTTGGTGACAAGATGGAGCGCTGCGAGGATGTCAAGGTACCGGTCGCGAGACATATATCTCCCGAAGGCAGGGGTGGATATGAGATCATTGGTGATCCAATAGTCAGGTGACCTATGCTTCTTCACATGAGGCATTAGCATGGTGAGTGCCAGGAAGACAATGAATTCGTGATGAGTCACTGGGGTCCACTGCCTCATGTGGCCCTTGGTCACCTTGTCAAACATGTGGACCTGGAATTGGTGCTGTTTGTTTGTGTCCTTGATGACAAATCCGGTAACCTCCTCATCAAAATAGGCCTCAAAAAGCTCATGTGGTGGAGCATTGGGGCCTGCAGGAAAATTGGGGGTAATTCCTGAACCCTCCTGTACCTCATCAAAAGCTGGCACATCAGGGTTGTAATCTTCCCCATCAGCCAGGTCTTCTCACTGGAAAACGTAGAATGGGTTTTGGCGACGCACACTAGGAGCTCCAGGTGGTGGCCCACCACGCCCACGGCCAACTCGGGAGGCGCGCGCCCTAGGGCGGCCAGGGCGGGCCACAGCACGGCGCCCCCGGGTGGAGTGGATGGGTTGAGGGTCGTCCATGTCCATGTAGTCGTCGTCGTCGTCAGAGTGGTCATCTTGCCCTGACGGTGGACCTATATAGTCATGGCCAGAGTCATCTGTGAGGTGCCCTTCATCGTCAGTGTCCCCCACATAATCTGGCGGGGAACGAGTGATGCGTGGGCGGCGTGCGGGGGGGCGAGGTGGGGAAGGAGTGGCAGGTGAGGCTATGTCCCCCCGAGGTTCTGGGTTCCTTTGCCTGCGACGAGTGGCAGGAAGCAATGTTCCACCGTCACTATGTCCAGGTATTGGTGATGCGAGCTCAAAAACTTCGTCAGGCGCACATGTTGAAGGCTGGGGAGGTGGGGAGGACCGTGGGAAAAATTGCGGGGGCGTATGGCTGGGGCCGGCAGGGGTGGACGCCGCGGGAGCCTCGAACAAAGCCCGCCTAGTTTGCTGTCCTTTTTTGACATATTGCCTGCCTTTCCCCTTTTCGGCAGCAGTATGTCTCCTGTCGGGGGACCTAGGAGGTAAATAGGCCGAAAGTGGGGGGTCCTCAACCCTTGGCAGTGGTGGGGGGGGGGGGGGGGGGAAATAATGGGGGGCGCCTGGGTCATCTTGGGTGGCTTGGGTAGATAAGGGAGACAATGGCGGGCAAGATGAGTCACCACGCTCACCCTCACTCACAGCCTCATCCTCACCAAGTCTTTTGGCTTCTTCCCTGGCTACCGCGGCCGCCTTCTCAACTACCTGCTTCTTATAAAAGCGTAGCTTGAAAGGCGATTTAGCTGGCGAAGGGCTTGGAGTCATGTCACTCAAGTGAAACTTGGAGATTGACCTGGAGCTCTCCCACTCACTCACTTTCCCCACTTCACTCTCTTCACCTTCAACAGCTTCCACGAAAGCTGTTACATCACCTTCATCACTCTCATGTTTACTCGCAAATCCCCTAAATTGCGTATCATCGCCATAATCACTTGATTTATAATTGTACGATTTATCACTGCCTTCATCATCAACAATATGCTCTCCTTCAGCACGCTCATCAAGTCTCAATGTCTCCTCAATACCTCCTGGAGATAACACATTTAGGCGGTGTCGTCTGCGTAAGACGCGAGGAGCTTGGGCGGGCATCGTAGGGAGCACGGTATCGGACACAGCGGAATCACTTATTGGCGTACTATTCATGATGGCGTCGGGGTACAGACTGATGCCGTGGCGTAGTTCACGTCTGGTGGAGCTGTCTACCACCCCACTACAACAAAAATTTACACGCGCCATTCGAAAGCATATACGCAAGCACCCGGACCCTGAGAGCCCTACCGGGTTTCGCGGGGGGTGTTTGTTATGGGTTTCTCAGAGCCCAACCGGGTCTGAGGGGTTAAACACCTTGCTTATCTCCTCCACTTCCTCCATATCTTCCAGGTCGAACCCACCTAGTCGTCTTTCTACTGCTCTCCTGTACTCTTCCTTGATTTCCTCCTCCTGTAGCCTCTCCACCCTCCTCACCATTCCCCCTTCCTCTCGCCTCCCTCCAGCTCTCCTTACCCACTTCTTTTGTATCCTAACCTTAGCTACTACTACATAATGATCAGAAAGACCCCCTCCAACACCCCTATACACCCTACCATCCATCACATATTTCTTCATTCTTTCATCCACACATATATAATCAATCAGTGACTTTCGTTCCACCACTGTCTTATCCTTCATCGTCCACTCCACTTTCCATGTGTAACTGTGTATCATTCTGTGTCGGAAGAAGGTGTTGGCTATCCACAACCTCCTCCCCACATATACATCCACAAGTGCGCTATCATTCCCATTCACCTCTGATGGTACCCTCTACCCTCCCACCACTCCATCAACTTTCCTATCACCCACCTTACCATTTACATCCCCAATCAGAAATATTATTTCATTCTTGTCAAACTTATCCAGGCACGCCTCCACATTCACCCAGAACTCCTCTTTCTCTCTTACAAGTTTATCCTCTGTCGGAGCATACACACACACAATCACCCACGTTTGTATTCCTACTTTCATTCTCACCCACACAATCCTTGAACCTACAGACCCATATTCTCTTACACACTTCTTCCATTTGTTACTTACAAACAAACATGCACCTTCTCTCGCTGCTCTCTCACTCACTCCAGCAGACACACCCATTCCACACTCCCACTCTCTCACATCTGTACCCTTCCATTTGGTCTCCGTCATACCACATACATCCAGGCTGGCATTCACTAACACTTCCAGTACCTCTCTCTCTTTTGTGCCATCATTCATGCCACTCACGTTCCATGTACCTATTCTCAGAATGTCCGTAGACTTGTCCATAGTCGGTCTTGGTTCGTCAACACAGGGTCCGTCCGCATCCGAGGCTGGTTGTTCGTTTATCGTTGCTACGTATTTTTTCCGGGTGGGGGTCGCAAGCCCACCAACCCAACCTCTTTAGTCGCCTCTTACGACACGCAGAAGGCACGTGGGGCATATTCTAATCCCTTACCCCCAGGGGGGGTATATAATATATATATATATATATATATTCCGGGTAGATGGGACTCGTTAGCCTTGGTCGGCAACCCATCTAGGGGAGACCACCTTATACAAATCCGGGTGGATGGGACTCGTCAGCCTTGGTCGGCAACCTGTCTAGGGGAGTAAACCTGATACAAATCCGTACTGCTTATCTAGGGGTAAGAAAGGTTAGTGGATGAACTAGCCGATCACCACTGTAGAAAAAATAGTGCTAACAAAATACACAGAGGGCCTCGGAGTTGGACGGATCCTAACTTGAGTGGTCAATCCTGTAAGTCCTTCAGTAAACTGGCTCGGGTTGTTCCCTCTTACAGGGAATAGGTCCGCTTGGGGGCATTCTGTGTATGGCCACCCTAATTAAGGGGAGTAAGGCGTCCGGCAATAGATAGATATTTATATATATATATATATATTATTATTATTTTTTTTAAGAGACAATGAACGGAGGAAGGAAAAACACAGATAAAACAAAAAGTTCCATGTGCCTAAAGGCATCCTCCATTCATAAAATGTTTGTAACAACTGGATTTAAACATTTGTAGATTGTAAGTTTGTGGAAAGCAATTCGAGGGAAGTGAATTCCAAAGCTCTGGGGATAAATGAATTCTGATGAGCAGAAGTTCTGCATTGTGGAGGAGAAAGTATAAATTCATGGGCGCTCTCAGCTGCCCTAGTTCTACGGGGAAAGATGTGGAGAGGCGGCACAATTGAAGCAAGTTCCTCGGAACAATTGCTGTGAAAATATCTGTAGAATAATGCAAGGGATGCAACGTTTCTTCGTATGGATAATGTAGGAAGGTCCTGTGTGATTGCAGGGTTATTGATTAATCTAATAGCTTTATTTTGAATTTTGTCCAACTGCCTCAATGCAACCACTCCACTTCCACCCCACAGAGGTGAACAGTAATCCATCTGAGAACGCACATGACTTTTATATATTACGGCCAACTGCTCGTCAGTGAAGAATTCTCGAACTCTGTACAGGAGTCCCAGTTTTTTAGAGGCATTCTTAGCAATGCTTCTAACATAATGTGTCCAGCTCAAGTTAGTAGTTAATGTTACACCGAGAATGTCAATACTAGGGGAAGTGGGAATATTTACATCATTAAAAAATATATGGGAGTCAGTGAGATTCTGTCGGTTAGAAAATTGAATGTACTTGGTTTTCTGTGCATTAAAGGAAACTAGATTCTCTTGTCCCCATTCATAAATTCTAGAAAGGTCCTGGTTCAGAGAAATTGCAGCGTTTATTTTTGAATTTATAAGATCGGGTTGGGTGAAAGAATTGGTAAATGTGAAGGAACTGTGGAGTGTTGAGTCATCTGCGTAGGAATGTATTGGATTATGAGTGGTAGATATGCGATCATTGATATGAATGAGGAACAGAATTGGGGCCAAAACTGATCCCTGGGGAACACCAGCATTTATTGAGTGAAATTGAGAATAAAGGCCATCTACCATTACACATATTTTTCTGTTATGAAGATAAGAAGAAATTAGTGGAACTAATGATGCAAGGCCGTAGTGTGACATCTTCGACAATAAGGATTGATGCCAGACTCTATCAAATGCCTTTGATATATCCAGTGCTATTGTATGTGTTTCACCATGTTGGTCTGTAGCTTGGTTGATTTGATGCGTAAGAAGGCAAAGAATGTCTGCAGTTGATCGACATCGTCTAAAACCATATTGCCTATCACTGATTAATTTATTATTCTCCAGATGCTTAATTATGTGATTATTTAATATAATTTCAAAGACTTTGCCAAGAGTGGAAGTTATAGCTATTGGTCTGTAGTTTCATGGATCTGAAGAGGCACCTTTTTTAGGAACTGGATGGATGTTTGCTTCTTTCCAGGGTACTGGGAAGTAGTTTTGACATGTCTGGTGTGGATCTTAAGTGAGGGAATTTCAGGCGAATTAAAATTAAGTACAGGGACATCTTGATTTATTTCATCTAAGGTTGAGTTGGTGGAGAAAATATCCGCAAGAAGGTTAGCTTTACCTCGTGGGTCACTTACAAGATTGCCAGTCGGAGATTTTAATGGTGGAATGGATGAAGCAGTAGTGAAGTTGGATTTGAAGGAGTTAAGAGTAGACCAAAATATTGTTTTATCATTTGGATTATTTAGATGTTTATTTGCCTGCTTATGGAGAAAGTTTGATTTAGTTAGGTTTAATACAGTTTTGGCATGATTTCTGATGTTTCTAAAGTAATTAAAGGCTTCATGTGTTTTTGATCTTGTGTATGCATTGTAGGCTATTGCTCTTTGTTCAGTTACTCTAGCACAATTATGGTCAAACCATTTAGGTGAATTAGATCTTTTACTGTACTTTTGATGAGGAATAAAAGTTTCCATTCCAATTTTTACAAAATCTTGTATGTGGCTCAAGGTGGAGTGTGCATCATTAGAAAATAAAGAGGTCCAGGGAATATCAATAAAGAAACCTTGAAGACCCTCCCAGTCTGTCCTATCGTAATGCTATTTAGTCACCAAAACAGGTTCAGAGTGGGAAGGTGTGGTAGGTGATAGACAGGTGGCCTGTATCAGACAGTGATCAGAAGATCCATATATATATATATATATATATATATATATATATATATATATATATATATATCCTATATATTACACACATGTTATACATTTTATATATTTGCCCCTGCTCGGGAACAAACAATGGTTATTTAGGAGAATAGCCTTTGTTTTAGTCAAGTCAGCCATTCATATTACACGTTCAACCTACCTAATATATTCATGGAATACACATCCACCGTTATTAATGTAAATGTTTTGTGTACAATATGTTATGATTTACTGTCATGGTTTGGCAATCAAGTTTCACGTATGAACGAAGAACCCTATGCTTGTGCTATTTATATTGGACAAATAATCCTGGAATATTATTTTTTCGAGAATCATATATAACATTCTATCTATCTATCTATCTATTGCCGGACGCCTTACTCCCCTTAATGAGGATGGCCATACACAAAATGCCCCCAAACGGACCTATCCCCTGTAAGAGAAAAAAAACATGCCAGTTTACTGAAGGACTTACAGGATTGACCACTCAATTTAGGGTCAGTCCGACTCCGAGGCTTTCTATGTATCGTACTAGGACAATTTGTCTACAGTGGTGCGCGGCTAGACCATCCACTAACCTGCTTCACCCTTTGGCAAGCAGTACATATTTGTATAAGGTTTATTCCCCTAGACAGGTTGCCGACCAAGGCTGATGAGTCCCATCCACCCAGATTTGTATACAGTTGTCTCCCCTAGATGGTTTGCCGACCAAAGCTAACAAGTCCCATCCAACCGAACACTCTAAACAAAATATATTCTAATGTTTTAGAATGTAATCAGTATTTCTCTAATTACAAATTCCTCTACTTACAGTGTTTTTCAATATATTTTTCTAGCTTTCATATTTATAAATCAAGAAAAACAATGTCAACCCTTAGGCCATTATTCAACCAACATTAACCCCTTGAGGATCATGACTCGTTCTGACATTTTATTCTGGCTATCATTAGACAATTGTTTACAGTTTAGGAAGGATCTGTTGGAATTAAAAGAGTAAAGACTGTCATAATTAACCCTCTGACCTCCATATACCCTTCCTATTATGAATTATATCGTTTATTATTAGCCAGAAAACCGAAATGAGATGAGTATTGGATCTTTAAAAGGGTTAATGGGGTGAAGGCAAAATAAGTCACTTGTAATACCGGACTCCAGTTTACAGCAGCCATTTCACATGCAGTTTTTCTGTAGGACTGAAAACTGACATAACATTCCACCCTTCAACAGTCCCAATCCTACTCTGTCCAACTCTCCAATCCAAGAATGAGCAAATTTTATCAGTCTTCTACTCAACAAGTGAACTCTGTAACTCTCTCTCTCAATCAATCTTTCCTTCATCCTATGACTAAAAATGCTTTAAACTTCGTGTGTTCAGGCATTTTGACCCCAATGTCCCTTGCATTTGGCTCTCTGTAACTTGTTTGGCTTTGGGGGAGACACTCACTACATGCAGCCTGTCTTTTGTCTCTCTCATACATATAGAACAAATACGTAATACAATACCACTTCACTCCCCTCTATCTCTTGATAATGTTTCTGTCCAGTTGGTTGTCCTGGCCCCTACGATACTAATGTCCAGCCCTACACCTCCCCTTTCACCTACTTAAGGGCCCTATACAGAGTCAGGAGTGCGAGCTAGAATCACTAGGAGTAATGGCTCCTGTTGATTCCGGGGAATATGACCGCGAGTGTCCGAAATTCCATGTGCCCTCACGACACAGTAGGAGCCAGCGGGAGTGTACCTGCGAGTCACAAGGAGTCACTGCGAGTCACTGGGAGTTACCAGGAATCACCGGATAAAACCGCGAATGAAGTGCGAGTTATTGAAAATTTGAAAATTAACGGTCCCTTTCGGATTAGTGCAATATACGAGTCAATACGAGTAATACAGGAGTCACTGCGAGTCAGGACGAGTTATATACGAGTCACTGGGAGTCACCGAGAATCACTGCAAGGTGTTAGGAATGCCTATAATTTAAAGTTTCCATCCCTCAAGTATGTCTCTTGTAGGCTATAACTATAGTCCTCTAATAGCATCATTAAGTATTTTGACTGTATTCATACATCATTAAAGACGTTAATAGAATACGACAAGTCTGTATTATTATGTACCTTACGGTCATTATAGCAATGCTTACTATAATTTAAGAAACAAACATATGATTGTAAAGTATTGTCTAAAGAGTGCCTAGTTAATCCTTCACACCTTTTCGTTATCCTGAAATAGTAATATTTCATAATATTACATAAAATGGGTAACAATTACAGGCTATGTTAGCTTGGTTACGTTAGGTCAGGAGAGTTGGAGAACTTGTAAACTATTAGGCTAATGTAACATTGACCATACATTGTTCACATTATTAAATACCTCACCTACAGAAATGTCCTTCTCTACACACAATCACTGTGTTAAATACAACGTCTTGTGGGCAACTGTACTTACACAGGTTCATAATAGGCCTATTTATAATGTTTGGCCAAGAAAACTAAAGTACCCGTATATATTATACTTTCAGGTGAGGAGTTTTACAGTTTTATATGAATAATATATTTTTTAATCCACCTTCATTTCACTTTTAGATAGGTTGAGAATGCACCTACAATTAATAAATACTGAGAAATTGTCTGGGGAGGGGGGCAGGAGGGAATCCCCAGCTAGGTAGGCTCGCTTTGCTCACTACCCACACCCATGAATAGTGGGCCCTTTATTACATGTGCGCCCACTACAGGTATCTCTGTGGGCGCCCCTGCCGCTTGGAGAGCATACTCGGTGACTCCAAGTGGTTCCTGGTGACTCCCGTCGATTCCCAGCAACCCTCAGTGACTCGCATGTATTACCTATCTATATCCCATGACTCCCGGTGAAACTGAGAACTGATACTACTGAAAGAGAACACTGTCTGCGATTTAGATACAAATCACCGCGAGTCACTGGGAGTCACCAGGACTCACTGGGAGTCACTGGGGTGTCACTGGGAGTCACTGGGAGTGTTCCGACTCACGGCGAGAACTTTAACCCATAACTAGCGGCGCGCAACATAAGTCGAGTATAATAAATCTGGACTATCTGGCGGCGCTCGACATAGGTCGTGTGGCAATTTCAGCACGTAATGTTGCTGAGAGAGAGAGACAAGTGGTGGCAGGAGAGTAGCGAGCGTATGACTGCTCCAGACCACCGCGGCGAACCTACTGACACGAATCCCACCTCCTCTCTCCCTCTCTCACTCGCTACATATGGAATTGTATGGGGAAAGTGCCGAATTACATGCTTTTTGCACTCGCGTTGTGCGGTTGTTGCAAGAAAACTAGCCATCATAAAAGGATCGTTATGGTGTCATTGGAAAGCTCTGTTTATGCCCTTTCAGGGATAGATACTTGTTTTACGTTCTGGGTCTTATTTAGGCATGAAAATGATCACGTAAACAGCCCTATTTTGGCTAAAAACACCCCGCTGGGCGGTACATATAAATAAACCGCTAGCCTGCTAATCTAGTGTTAAACACGGTGAACATTTTGTCAGACAGGGCCAATCGCCCGCGACTGGTCGGGAGTCACTGGGAGTCTAACAGGAGTCACTAGGAATCGCTAGAGTCAGTAGGAGTCATCGATTTTCACCGCGAAAAGGCCTAGGAGTCCAAATTTTTCCCTACTCCTAGTGATTCTAGCTCGCACTCCTGACTGTGTTAAGGGCCCTTTACCCTACTAAAGCCTAGTTCACAAATTCAGGAGTGTGAGACCGAGTTTCCAAGAGTCCACAGTCTCGGAAACTCGTGTAATGACTCTTGGAAGATTGCATGCACGCATGGGCACTCTGGGTCACTCCCTGATACTCCTGGAAACTCCGCAGCCCAATTTTCAAACGTGTTTGAAAATTGGGCTGCCCGAGCGGAGTTCCCAGAAGTATCAGGGAGTGACCCAGAGTGCCCCTGGGTGCATGCGATCTTCCAAGAGTCATTACGTGATTTCCAGGACTGTGGACTATTGGAAACTCGGCCTCACACTCCTGAATGTGTGAACTAGGCTATAATGTTATAAATTTAGGCTGCTCGAGTGGATTTTCCAGGAGTATCAGGGAGTGACCCAGAGTGCCCATGGGTGCATGCAATCTTCCAAGAGTCATTACACGAGTTTCCGAGACTGTGGACTCTTGGAAACTCGGCCTCACACTCCTGAATGTGTGAACTAGGCTTTAATCGGGCAGGAAAGAGGCAGAGTGTGAACAATACCAGTAGTTTACAAGATTGTCCTAGAGTGTCCACGAGTTATGTCGAGTAACCCGAGTACATTCGGGGACACTCGGATTAATTACCGAGTAATTAAGAGTGTGCAGAGAGTGTACGGAGAGTGTTGAAAAATTTGAATTGTAACGGTCATTTCCGGTACCGAGTGTATCCGAGTGTGTAAGAGTAATTAATAGTTATCCAGAATGCAACTCGAGTTAATCAGAGTTATCGCGGGTGTTCATGAGTCTGCCTAGGAGTCCGTTGACAGTAATAATAATAATATAATAATAATATAATAATAATATTTATTCAGTTAGCATTTTACAATGTTGGTACTACATAATATGTTACAAATATGACATGTACCAGCTTTGCATAATTCCAACTAAGGATAGCCCAATAAGGCCGTTAGGCGTATTTCCATTGGGGTCCTTGTGGGAAAATGTTAGCTGGGAAAGAAGGGGAGGATAAAAAATGTAAATTAACCCTTAATTAGCGGCGCGCAACATAAGTCGAGTTAAAAAAAGCTGGACTATGTGGCGGCGCTCGACATAACTCGAGTGGCAATTTCAGCACGTAATGTGGCTGAGAGAGAGAGACAAGTGGTGGCAGGAGACTAGCGAGCGTATGACTGCTCCAGACCACCGCGGCGAACCTACTGACACAAATCTCAGCTCCCTCCTCCCTCTCTCACTCGCTACATACTCAATTATGTACTGAAAGTACCGAATTACCTGCTTTTTGCACTCGCGTTGCACGGTTATTGCAAGAAAACTATCCATCATACAAGGATCGTTATGGTGTCATTCGAAAGCTCTGTTTATGCCCTTTCAGGGATAGGTACTTGTTTTACGTTCTGGGTCTTATTTAGGCATGAAAATGATCACGTAAACAGCCCTATTTTGGCTAAAAACACCCCGCTGTGCGGTACACATAAATAAACCGCATAGGCCGCTCGTAAGGTGTTAATAAGATTAGTAGATACTTTAAAGAAAGTATTTCTAGGGTGTTATATTTAAGATACCTTACATTCTAAGGTTGGACTGGTCAAAATATTTGAGTAATCATTTCAGTTTGTTTTGCCTATCTCTATTGTCGTATTTAGTAGTAAACCTAAGCTTGGTGCTCCCTTCTCGCAGTTGTTCGGTTCAGGTGCTCCTTCAAGCTACGTCTGAAGGAATACAATGTTCTCTTTTCACTGACTGTCTGTGGTAGGTTGTTCCAGTCTTTGATGGCAGTGAAGAAGAATGTTAGTTTATCCTGTCCTTGGATTCTCGGAACCGTAAAATGTATTGTTTATAGCCCGATTCCCTCCCATTGTTCCCCTGGCATGTATAAATGCCACCCAATCACAACCAATGCCACACCCCGCTGCCCCCTGGGAGATGTCATTCGTAAATATAATTAATGTGACAATTACTATGATTACATAACACGAACATTAATAATGTTTGATGTGTATGATTTATTATTATTAATCAATAAATGTAAGTGAACTTTGTGTCATGTGTCCATGCAATCCAAACATAATTATAGTTGCTATTACAAGTATTAAAATATATGTTTAAGGGAAATAAGTTAAACTAATAATAATTACATGGAGGATGTTACTGCAAACTTTTTTTAAACAAACAATAAACGGAGCATTATCTATACTTTAGACATCTTAAAAGAGAATGGGGCACAAACAGAAGTAATGTGACCAGGGGTGTAAAGGTAACCAACTACATTTACACAAGTACAGTACTTAAGTATATTTTCTCAGTCTCTACTTTGTATAAAGTATTATTTTGTGCCCACTAATTTTACTCTAACTTGAGTATCATATATAAGAATTAGTTATACATTTACTCCACTGCATTTACTTTACTTCTGTTAATTTTGTGGAGTAAAATTTCAACAACTTTCCGAATTATTCCTTCCAATAGATATGGAATTCCAAGTAGCATTTCCCAATGACATTCCTCTGAGTTTACGTGTGACATTCCTTGGGTAGTTCCAAGGTCACCACTATTATACATGGCGCTGATAAGCCTCCCCTCTCAACTAACCCCCCAAGCAGTAGGTTGATATTAACTTTAGCTTAAGTAGCTTTCTAGTTTGGTACTTCTACATATACCTGAGTAACTATATGAGTACATACTTGTACTTGAACTTGAGTAAAATGATTAGGTACTTTTGACACCCCTCACTGTGACATACAGATTTTATGATAACAATCAACATGGTTGGAGATACAGTATGAATTGAGGTTTGACTTGCAACACTTGTGGCAATTATAATTATGTATGATCATGTCACATGTGGCAGTGTCTTTACTTGTATAATGTAACTGTTATAGGTTATAACGTACCTCGGCTGTTATGCAGGTTTTTGGCCAGGATATGTGGCCCCTCATGAACGCACAGTTCTTAAGGATCCATTCATCCCACTCAGACAGTTTCTACCCACCTTGTGTCCCGTCACCACTCTTTGTGTCGGTCAGCTTGCCAAAGCGTGACCTCGTTACCGTCACCCACACAGACAACTGGCTGCCTGTGATAGAAGGATAGCAAAATATAAGACATTAGTGATATTCGTTCAACATTCATTTGCATTATACATGTCACACACACACACACACATACACACACACTCTTCAATACGACACCTGCCCACATTATTGTACACATTTTACCCAGGCCATGGTGAACATGTTAAGGGGAGGCAGACCGTTTTTTCTGGACCCCCTTTTCCGTCATGTTTACCCCATTAGTTTTGAGACTAAGACGTTCGGCCCATTAGTTTGTCAATTGTATGACCTTTCGTGCCGTTTAGTTATCGAATTTTTCCTGGCAAGCGACAGCGAGCCTGAAATTTTAAGAGAAACCGGCCTTCGGCCGGTACATTTTTCTATCGAAAAATTTACAAATTTATCTTGAAGGGGGTGTCTAGGGTTTTTTGTTTTAAGCTTGATGGAAGTCTAGTGAGGAAATTAAGAAATAAAGGAATGAAAGACCAAACAAACGGTCTGTCTCCCCTTAACCCCCTCAGACTGAAATAGTTAACTTACTGACGAGGAGGCGGACCGCACGGTATTATCCCCACAACAGTCAAAATCTCACTGAGGGACCGTTAGAAGTCGGAGGAACTTGGGGTTGCCACCATTCGACAGATTCTGATCTAACTTACCTAACTTACTGAGGCCTAAATGACGCTAGAGTGTCATATAACTTATTAAAGAGATATTAAGGATAAGTTCACATGATGCTCAAGCGTCATATGAGTATTTTGGCAAAACCGCCATATAACGCTCTAGCGTCATATGAGTCGGAGAGTGTTAATACGGTAAAGCTTACACTTTACTGACGAACATATTCACAAATCACTACAATAACCAGCGGTTGCTTACCTGTAACCGGAGATTTAAGGGTTGCTGCCTTCTCGTCAAAGTAACGTTGTTTCCTCCTTGTATCCTTAAAGTCCTTCATGTGTTTGACATAGAGGAAGGGGTTTTCCTTGACCCATTCGATGATATCATACTCGGTCTCATCATCGAACAACACCCTCATAAGCTTCTTCTTCTTAGTAGCACCGAAGGGGGTTGTGCAAATGTCCTCTGTGGCCTGGCTGGCCTGGGTCGCCTGGCTTTCATCCTGCTCGAGCATCTGCGTGTTGTCCTGGGTGCCCTGCGAGGCCTCCATCCTGTCACTGACCTCCTGACCCCCGTCAATGTCGTCAGCGAATTCCTCAGGCGGGTACATTGGAAGGGGGCTGGCTGTCTGGAATAATGTCCTCTGATTCAATATCCGTCACAACCTGTACCTGGCGAGGTGTCTGTATCCTTCCATACTTGTGTGCAGGGGTCTCGTTGGGCATGTTGAATGGCGTGAGTTGGTGGGTGGCATGAAGAGAGGTGGTGTTGATGCGTGGGTGTCCATAGCTGAATTGTGAGGATTTTTTTTTTTTTTTTAAGGGCAAGGTGGGTGAGAGGAGAGGGTTTTATGTGGGAGGCAAAGAGGGAAAAGATGTAGCAAGTGCGGGAGGCATAAAAGTTAGTGGGCATACCACTTTGCTTTATTTACAATACATTAGTTTGACTTACATTCTATATTTTACATTGTAGTATAATTTCTGAACATATATCTCTGAATTAGCTGAATTACCTATGATAACGCTCTTCAAATCTCTAGTGCTACCGCGGCTTGAATACTGTAGCGTATTAACATCCCCATACAAAGCAGGTGAAATAAATGACGTAGAGAGTGTACAAAGAAATTTCACTTCGCATATAAGTTCGATAAAACAGCTACACTATTGGGAGCGTTTAAGAGCACTGAATCAGTACTCACTGGAACCTAGAAGAGAACGTTACCTAATAATATACACGTGGAAAATCGCAGAGGGTTTAGTACCAAACCTACATACTCCGATAGTCATGAAATTCAGTGATAGGAGAGGCTGGGAATGCGAAATCCCCCGGATGAATAACAGGGGTGCTATGGGCTCTCTGCGAGAGGGCTGGTTATCACACAGAGGCCCACGTCTCTTCAACAAACTCCCACGGCGAGTAAGAGACATGAGGGACGTCTCGTTAGACAGCTTCAAGAGAGCCTTGGATGTCGAACTGCAAAAGGTGCCAGACGAGCCCATCCTCGCAAGGGAGCGAGCTGTCGCTTCAAACAGTCTACTGCACCAAATCACCACCCATAAAGAGGGGCGTCGCGCTCCTCGGTGCCGCTAGAAGAGTGGCGAACACATCATAAGGTATCATAAGGTAAGGTTTTATGTGGGAGGCAAAGAGGGAAAAGATGAAGCAAGTGCGGGAGGCATAAAAGTTAGTGGGCATACCACTTTGCTTTATTTACAATACATTAGTTTGACTTACATTATACATTTTACATTGTAGTATAATTGCTGAACATATATCTCTGAATTAGCTAAATACAAAGTTATTTTATATATATATTATTCTTGATAGTTATGTCTTAAGATTATTGCTAGCTGAAAAGACTAACTATCCTACTTTATTTTTGACAGTAGGCTAGGAGTGATAGTATTAGTAGGCTATTTTGTTCAATTTACATATGCTATAGTTTTGAATTTGATTTTGATATCTTATACTGTCTTACAATGTTACACTTATATCTTCTAATGCATCGCATTGCTTTACTTATATATTCTATTGTCTTATCGCCCAGGAGGGGGGGGGGGGTCTTTTATAGGGGCTAGGGGAAGGGGGGACAAGCGCAGGTGCCAGCTGGTTCACGCGGTGTTGCCACGAGCTGGGTTTCACTCGTCGATTGTCCAACGCTTGCGCTTCACTCCGGGTTACTCGAACGGACTCGAGTTACACTCGAGTTTCACTCTGGGTTATCCGAGACAACTCGAAACAACTCGGCCTAAAGCGGGTATCACACGGGCACTAATCTGGCCAACCAACTGGAATCTGGACAATCTGTTACCGAGATTGTGTTGCTCCGACGTCAATCGGAGCAACCAACTGTTGTCGGTTGTGAGCGAAAACCGTTGGCCAAGTCGCCAACCTGTATACAAATATATCGGTTAGCATTGCTATTTACCGATATATTATGCTATGCTAAGCAATTCAGTCTTCACTTTAACGAAATAATGCCTAGTCTGTCGAAGTACACAGCGTATATAAATATATCTAGTACGAACGTTCGGGAAAATATGATTAAACTCGTCACATTATGAAAGACGGCAAACATTGCCACAACTGTCAGGGTATATTGTCTTATTAAAAAATATAAATGCTTTATGTTGTATTTGTGACCTTGGAGACATGTTATGGTGATATATAGTGATATTATATCTTCAGCAGATGTCGTTAGGCCTAATTGAATTCCTATACAGTATTTTCATACATAATGCACTGCTTGTTATTAGGCTATAGCCTAGCCTACTACATGCAGCCTCTCTAGGCTTCACTCGCTGTTGCATTTCTTTTACACAATACCAGCAGATAAATTTAAATGTATCATAATTATGACAGTTATATTAGTTCATGCCTGCCTGACCTTTGCTGAGTGAGGACCTGTCCCTAGTGACTCCCAGTGAATATCTTTGCCCATAGTGTGGTGATAGTATTAACGCTTTCTTAAAATGGCTGGTGTTGACGAGATTGCTACCTCCTCTCATATTCTCCAGCTTTGTCTTGCTTTGCAAGAAAGGATGGACAATGTGGAGAGAGAGGTGCAGTCTCTCAAAGACGAGAATTTGGCCTTAAAGCTGTCTTTGGCTGACAAGAAAAGTGAGGATAGTGCAACTGCTGTTAGGGATCGTGATGCTCCCTGGACAGTTGTTCCAACAAGTGCAACAACCTGCAAATTTCTACGGCGGCCAGTTGCCCTCAGCAACAAGTTCATCACCTTGGATGACGAATGTGATGGTGAGGCTGCGAGTGCTTCCTTCGGCGAGGAAACCAGGAGAAAGGTAAGTAAGTTGCCTCCAACAGGGAATGCTGTGACTGCTGCCCCCCCAGGAGTACCTTCAACTGCTGCCCCAGGAGTTCCTGCCGCTGCCGCAGCTGCTACCAAGTCATCGACAAGGAGAGGCAAGTCCTTCTCAATTGTTGGGGACTCCATGGTCAGACACTTAGCTAGGTCCACTTGTACTGATATTAGGAAGCTTGTCTGTCTGCCTGGTGCCGGGGTTGGGAAGGTGTTAGAGGACATTGATTACATCATGAAAGATATTGGAGATAGCCCCATTATCTGTCTCAGTACAGGGAGCAATGATGTTGGTAAAGGTAGGACGGAAGTACTGCTTCGGCAGTACAGGGAGGTGTTAGATAAAGTTAGGAGGAAGGGAGGCATACCTGTAGTACACAGTATCTTGCCACGGAGAGGGGTCAGCAAGGAATGGTCATCTAGGGCAATTGGTATCAATTGTCGGCTGGAAAAATACTGTAATGCAAATGCAATACCATTCCTTGATAACTGGACCCGTTTCTATGGTAAAAATCAGTTGTACGCACAGGACGGGGTTCATCTTTCTCGGCTAGGGGTGGCAAATTTAGCTAGGTCAATAGATAGGATTGTCGCGGGGTTTCGCTGAAAATAAAGCCTGAGAATATGAGTAAGAATAATTGTCTAGATAGGGTAAATTGCCGTACTGGTACATCAGATAGGAATAGAAAATATCAGTCACAGGATTTTAATTGTACTGCTAGTAGAAATATTGAAGGTGTAACAGAAGATGGGAATTCAGTTAGAAATAAAGGTAAATCCGATACCAGTAAAATAAATTCATTGCGATTATATTATACAAACTGTAGGAGTTTATGTAACAAAATGGATGAACTTAGAGCACTTGTTAGCAACGAAAATATAGACATTATAGCACTGACTGAAACATGGATTAATACAGAATCAAGACATTTTTTAGCAGAATTCCATATACCAGGATATAGTTTGTTTAAACGCGACCGAACAAGTAGGAGGGGCGGCGGAATAGCAGTGTTTGTCAGGAGTTCTTTAAAAAGTTGTATTAAATCAGGTATTAGACTAAATACTGATAACGAAAGTGTTTGGGTTGAGGTTAGCGAAGGTAGTGAGACCATAATTATTGGAGTTATTTATAGACCACCAAATATGAGTAGAAACGAAGGTACAGCTTTATGGCAGGAAGTGAAAATAGCATCAAGGTTTAGCAATGTGTGTATTATGGGGGATTTTAATTTTCCGAATATTGATTGGCAGCATCAAATCGGCGACTCAGATTCAAAAGAGTTTATTGAGGCGGTACAGGATAGTTTTTTATTTCAATTCATAGACTCGCCTACTAGAGGTAATAATATCCTCGATTTAGTTCTCAGTAATAATGAACAAATGATAAATAATGTAGAGATAGGAGACCAACTAGGAAATAGTGATCATAAATCAATTTATTTTAACATACAATGGACAGGAAAGGCTAAAGAGAATACAACACTTATCCCAGATTTCAGAAAAGCCAATTATGGTGGATTAAGACGAGCCTTAAGAGTCGATCCTATGGTTAAACTATTAAGTGGACCCAGGTGCGCTAATGAACATACTCTCTCTCAGATACCTGTCTTAACTCAGGATAATTTGACAGCTACATATAATAATTTTATTTCTTCACTCCACAATGCGCAAAATAAATATATCCCCAAAAGAAAATTTAGATCAACACAGAACCAACCCAAAATGGATGAATAATAGACTATTAGACCTTCTAGGAAAAAAGAGAGGAATATATCGAAAAATTAAGAAAGGCGAAATTCACCTACTTGCTTACTATCAGAATCTATCAAGAGAGGTTAAAAAATGTATAAGGACAGACAAAAGAAATTATGAAATCAGGATAGCCAATGACTCAAAAAATAACCCTAAGGCTTTTTACCAGCTATATAGATCTAAAGTTAGAGATAAAATAGGCCCCCTTAAAACTTCGATAGGAGAAATGACAGAAAATGATTTAGAAATGTGCAGTACATTAAATAGTCAGTTTCTATCCGTTTTCACTAATGAAAATTTGGCACAGATTCCAGAAGTCCGTAAGGTATATAGCGATAGTATAGAAAATAGGTTAAGTACGGTTACTATAAGTAGAAATGATGTGCTTAAGGAAATTGACAGACTGAGACCTCAGAAATCGCCTGGCCCCGATGAGGTATATGCCAGAGTATTAAAAGAATGCAGAGATGAGTTAAGTTACCCATTAACATTTCTTTTTAACAATTCATTAGAAACAGGTATAGTTCCAGAAGCTTGGAAACTTGCAAATGTAGTTCCGATTTTCAAAAAAGGTGATAAATCAATAGCATCCAATTACCGTCCCATTAGTCTCACTTCAATCATAGGAAAGCTACTAGAGTCAATTATTGCTAGAAAAATGAGAAACCACTTAGAAACATTTAACTTAATCAATTCTTCTCAGCATGGATTCACTCAGGGACGTTCTTGCCTTACTAATTTGCTTAGTTTTTTCTCAGAGGTATATGAAGCAGTAGATAATGACAAGGCATACGATATTATATATTTAGATTTCAGTAAAGCTTTCGACAGAGTTCCTCATGAGAGATTGATGAGAAAGGTTGAGGCACATGGAATAGGTGGGGCGTTGTTGGGATGGATTAGGTCATGGCTAATTGGTAGGAAACAGAGAGTCAGCATAAATGGTACCAAGTCAGAGTGGGGAGCAGTCAAAAGTGGTGTCCCCCAGGGATCGGTATTAGGTCCCCTGTTGTTTCTTATATACATAAATGACCTAGATTTAGGTATAACTAGTAGGATAAGTAAATTCGCAGACGATACTAAAATGGGGAGATCAATTGATTCAGATAGCGATATAGAGTGCCTCCAAAGGGATCTAGATACCTTACATGAATGGTCAGTAAATTGGCAGATGAAGTTTAACATTGACAAATGCAAGGTATTAAAGATAGGGAAGATGCAAACAAATGTTAAATATAAACTAGCTAATTTAGAATTAGAAAATTCAGACTGCGAGAAAGATCTAGGTGTGTTTGTTAGCAATGATTTGAAGCCTAGAAAACAGTGTATAGGCGTTCGTAATAAGGCAAACAGGATTCTCGGGTTCATCTCTAGGAGTGTGAGTAACAGAACTGCTGATGTTATCTTAAAACTTTACTTGTCATTAGTGAGACCCCATATGGATTATGCTGTCCAATGTTGGTGTCCTTATTACAGAATGGACATAGATTCATTGGAGAGAGTACAGCGTAGAATGACAAAAATGATCCATAATATTAGAAATCTTCCGTATGAAGAAAGGTTGAAGAAATTAGGTTTACATTCGTTAGAGAGACGCAGAGTTAGAGGGGATATGATAGAGGTGTTCAAGTGGGTAAGTGAAATTAACAAAGGGGACATGACAAATGTACTAAAGCTCAGTGATAGCGAAAGAACTCGTACCAATGGTTTCAAATTAGATAAATTTCGTTTCAGAAAAGATATAGGCAAATATTGGTTTGGTAACAGAGTTGTAGATGGGTGGAATGGGCTACCAAGTGCTATAGTGGGATCTAAAACTGTAGGGAGCTTTAAGATAAAATTGGATAAGCATATGGACGAGAAGGGTTGGGTGTGAAGGGGGATCAGCCGGGTTGGGCCAATCAGCGCTCTGCAGACCCCCATAATCCTGCGTTAATCTCTAACCGTTTTGGTAAGATGATCCTCAGGGTATTAGAGTGTTGAGCCTATAATTGGGCTTTGTAATTGATTTGGGGTTGTGTGGGACAGGGATCTGCCTTGCTTAGGCCAATCGGCTTTCTGTAGACTCCCATTTTCTTATGTTCTTATGTTCATTCATTTTTATACATACATTCGTTTGACTTAAATAGTGTACGTTGTAATAGTAATTGTATAATGAAATTAAGAAACTAAAACCCACATAGATATTATATAATTATATCATTGGGTACAAATTAGTCTAGATAAGATGAATATGCATAGCGTTATGCTATTAAAATGTGCAATTAGTAGTCTACCAAACATTTCATCGCCGAATGCACACTGTAACCATCATCTTATATAGTTCATAATTATGTGCATTTGTTATGTAGACAGAACCGAGTAATGGTTAGGCTGTGTCTTATATACATTTACAATATACCATATATTACATAATAATTATAAGGCATTGATATTTTATAAGCATTCCCTATGTAAGGAGTGACTAATATCGCATTATTATTATTCCCTGCCTTTGAGTTATCAGCATGTGTGTTTTCATGTAGTCCCTCTGGTAGACCTATTAACCATAATACGCTCTTGATCGACCAGTAGTAAAAGGATGATTACAAAATAATATAGTTAGGCAGGGCGTGATCAGTTAAACTCCATGAGTAGGCTATGCGAGCCTCGCAAAAAAGCCGAGAACTCTGTTTTGTAATGCCATAGTTATCAATGTATTCAGATTGGTAAATAGTGTTACGTGGTCATTCTAATAAACTACTTTACTCATCCACGGCCTTGACTATTGAATTATGTACACACCTTATAAAATGCAGTACATAGGCTAAGGAACCGTAGATGCGCAATCCTTAAATTTTTCAAACTTTGAAAACTAACCTCCCGTAAGCGATATTTAACATTTAAATATTATATTTCCTCTATAATTTCATTTATTAGATATGATTAGGTATAGTTATTACAATTACATAACAAAGTATTGCGTGTTTGAAGCAGGTTTTGAAGCTAGGAGAACACTGTGTCGTCTGCAGTTGGTTGGTGATAGTATGATGCTGTGTGCTAATTATTACCAACGTCGATCGTCCCAATGTAAGTTGGTTGGTCAATTGGTTGGTCGGATTAGTGCTCGTGTGATACCCGCTTAACTCAGCAATATTCGAGACAATTCGGGTTATCTTATTTGACATAACTGGTGATAACCAGCAACACTCGCGTACACTCGAGATCATTCGAGTTACACTCATGGCTACTCTTTATGGACTCGGTATTGATTTGGCCGATTGTGCATAGCAGGCCGAGTTAGCATGAGTGTCTCCTGTACACTCAGGGATACTCGGTCACATTCATAAACACTCAACATCACTCTTGCATATTCGGCCACGTGGTTTTGTCCCCGAGTGTTGGGGAGTACCACCGATTAATTAGGAGTAATTATGAGTTCTTCCGAGTTAATCCGAGTAATCATGACTTATTTTGAGTGTTCCCGAGTGTCTTGAGGTTGATCTAACTCGGGCCAATATTTTTAAACATGTTTGAAATTTGGGCTGCCCGAGCGGAGTTCCCTGGAGTATCCGTGAGTGACCCAGAGTGACCCATGGTGATCCAGAGTGCCCATGGGTGCATGCGATCTTCCAAGAATCATTACGCGAGTTTCCGAGACTGGACTCCTGGAAACTCGGCCTCACACTCCTGAATGTGTGAACTAGGCTTTAACGCCCCCATAACATATCTACAGTATGTACTACCATCCATGATTATTACTCTCCTCCTCTTACGATTACTTTCATTCATATATGTATTTGTCCTTCCATTCCATGATTATTTATTTACATATGTATTCTACCTAGTCTACTATTTTTATTGACGTATGTATGTGGACCGTGAAGCAATGTGGAAGGTGTTAAGGATTTATGAAATAGGAGGAAATTTGTTAGAAGCAGTTAAGAGGTTTTATGAAGGGAGCAGAGCATGTGTGAGAGTAGGAAATGGTGAGTTGAGTGAATGGTTTGAGGTAAAGGTAGGTTTACGACAGGGTTGTGTAATGTCACCATGGCTGTTTAATATGTTTATGGATGGTGTGGTGAGGGAGGTGAAAAGGAGAACTATGGGAAGAGGATTGGGTTTAGTAGGAAAGAATGGTAGAGATTGGGAGTTGAATCAGTTGCTGTTCGCTGATGACACAGCATTGGTGGCGGATTCTGATGAGAAACTGCAGCGGGTAGTCAAAGAGTTTGCTGTGGTTAGTGGAAGGAGGAAACTGAAGGTGAACGTCAATAAAATTAAAGTAATGGTGTGTAATAGGGGAGGGCATAGGGTGAATCTAGATGTGAGGCTGGATGGGGAAATATTGGAACAAGTAGAGTGTTTTAAATATCTAGGAGGAACGATAAGCAGGAGTGGAGGTATGGAAGTGGAGGTAAAACAGAGAGTGTGTCAAGGAAGGAAGGTTTTCGAAGCAATGGGAAGTATGTGGAAGACGAGAAATCTCGGAGTGAAAGTAAAAAGTGCACTGTATCAAGGAATTGTTGTGCCAACAGTGATGTATGGGGCTGAGACATGGGCTCTGAAGAAAAAGGAGAAAAGAGGGCTGGATGTGATGGAGATGAGCTGCTTGAGGAGTATGTGTGGAGTTACTCGTAGAGACAGATTGAGGAATGAAGAGATACGTAGGAGAGTGGGGCAGCAGGAACATTTGTCAGCCAGAGTGGACAGAAGGGTGCTGAGCTGGTATGGTCATGTTGAACGAATGGGAGATGAAAGGCTTACAAAGAGAATATGTGAGTCAGGCACAAGGGGAGATAGAAGGGCAGGAAGACCCCCATTGAGATGGAGAGACTGTGTAAGAAAGGCTTTGGATGATAGAGGAATGACTATAGATCAGGCAGGGGAAGTGGTGGTGGACAGGAGTGAATGGAGAATGCTTGTGAATAGTTGAGTGAACACGTGGTCATTTGGAGTAAGGGGTCGGGCACAAGTTGGACTAGATAATAGTCCATCAGGCGCCTGGCCCGGGGAGACGATTAATATGAAGGGTGCGCCTGGAAGTGTGGTGGGAGGGCTTGTGGCTTTGGCTCCGCTGCATGTCTGCCTGCCGAGATCGGAACCTCTCCGGGTGGTCGGGGGCCGGGGGAGTGCTGGAGCTATCTTGGTGACCCTGGTCTCTGGGTCTTCTCCTGGGTGACCTGGATGTGTGTGATTTTGTGCTTTTTATCTGTGTTTATTTGTTGTTTTATGTTGTTTTTGTGTTTTCCCTGTTCTTGCTCTGTCTTGAGTCGGCTACCCCCAAAATGGGGATTGGGCCTGAGCATATAGATAGATAGATAGATAGAATGTATTCTGCTTATTCCACTGATATATTTACATATGTACTATACTTATTCTACTATTTTCATTTACATATGTATTCTACTAAGATGATTTACATCTATAATCTACTTATTCTACTATCCTTATTTACTTATGTACTCTACTTATTCTACTATCATTACATACATATAATTATTTTATTTATTCTACCATTTTAATTTACATTATGTACTTTATTTATTCTACTATTGTGGACGGGTAATTGTTTTCTGTTTTAGATGCAGTTGGTAGAAGTACTTAGCATTTTTAACAAAGTGATAATATACTATTTCTGATTTGTGCGTCTATACCACTTTAGCCAACTATATTACTTCTCTTACAGATCAAGTTACATCGACGTCAGTGATTGATATTAAGGGGAGGTACGTCGATTTTCAGACCCCTTTCTCCCTCGTGGTTAGCCCCATTAGTTTGTCGATGTTAAGACCTTTCGCACCATTCTTTTGTCAATATTATGACCTTTTTTTGCATGTCGATTTTGTTTCCTGGCGATCGATAGCGAAATTGTAATTTTGGAGGAATCGGCTTTCTTCCGGGACATTTTTTACTGAAACATTTACAGATTAATATAGAATGGGGGACCATGAGTACTTTTCTTTAAGCTCGATGGAGGCCTATGGATAAAACTAAAGTATTAATAAATTCTATATCTATAAACTCAGGCCCAATCCCCATTTTTCCTATTTTTATTTTTATTTTCTAATAAATAAATAAATAAATAACACCTACCCCCTTAATGGAGGTTAGGCCATGCTATTGCACTTGTTAACATCCATTCAGGTTATAAATAAGGTCGCGCTGCAAACTAAATACAACATGTTTTTCTTTTGTTTTCTATATTCCAACTACTCCATCTTGGGCATAGGCCGAGAGCCTGTACATTCAACCGTTCTACATTGCACGGAGAAGCCCGTGAGGTCTCGTTCCAGTCTAGGGGGCGAGACATGTGAAGCACGTTTTAGCTGCAACCAGCCCATGCCATCTTGCCTTCGCAAGATGTAATAGGCTTAGTTGCTCACTCACGGCTCGAAGAAGCCCCATCTCTGAAGCTGCCTTGCTCCAGTGCTTTACTGTCTCACCTCCTAGACTCTGACCCTCACTCTCAGAACGCCACCTATTAAGCAATGAACTCACTAAAATAATCATCAATATATAATCATATCGACCAATACATAATATACCCTTCCCCCTTAATCACATATGAGAACCAGGGGAAAACCTTGGGTACCAAAACTTTGCTCAGGTGTATGTAGGCGTACAGTTACCCACATAAGTTCTGTTCCCCGTCTGTCTCTTATGTATGAAAGTAAAGTTAATATGTTTGTGGTTTCTTTCTATTGATTAATCAGATAAGTTAACCACTGCCAAAGAAACTACACTCGTAATTCAACCATGCGCATTATCTTTCCATGTATAAGAACACGGAGAGGAACAGAACGTATGTGGGCAAAATTAATGTACTGAATATTTTTTTTGAAGGAGACAAAAGGCAGGCTGCCTGAAACGAGTGTCTCCCCCAAAGCCAAAAGAGTGACAGGTATGCAAATTCTAGGGACGTTGGGTTCAAAATGCCAGGACACATGAAGTTTAAAGATTACAAGGATAAACTAATGCACATTTCAAATACAGTATATTTCGAAATTGTTTTATTACATATTTGAATTATTTCATATTGTGGATATCTCACAAATTCATAAATATTTTTGTTATGCCAGATTATTAGAGCGCTGAGCTTCCAAACATTTGTCCCAAAACTAAATAGTAATGTATGTATGTATATATTATACAGGCACATACCCCATAGTTATTAGAAAGGCAATCCTTTCGTATCATTAACTCCCGTCCACTCACCAACTCTCTGCAATCTATCTCTCTCTCTTTGCCGCAATGTTTCATCTCTCTCGCTACTACAATAATCAGTGTTTCTCAAAGCTCTCCCAGTGTATACCACCTCCTCTAGGTAGGGTACGTAGTACCCTGTCTTGCAACACAATCCCACCACTACTCTGTGCAACTCTCCAACCCAAGAGTGAAACGCTATTCTGTTTTTTTCTATTCAATTGGTGAGCTCTGGAACTCTCTCCCAGAATCAGTCTTTCCCTCTTCCTATGACTTAAATTGCTACAAACTCCATTTGTCCAGGCATTTTGGCTCGAACGTCCCTTGATTTTGGCCCTGTCACAATTTCAACTGTGGGTGAGGCATTTGATACAGGCAGCAGTGGCGTCACCAGGGGTAACATTTTTTGGGGGGGCTGTAGCCCTGGCATAGATAGGTGGGTGGGTGGCGAGCGAAGCGAGCCTGAGCAGCTGGGGGGTCCGGGGTGGCGTTGTAAGCCCCCCCGGAACATTTTGAAATTTGAGCAGTTTCTGGGGCCTTTTTGAGGCCTAAAAATGTGTATAAGTAAGAAACATATGACACATAAATATTGATGAGCTGATACCAGGCATCAGTCAGTAAGTTACAAGGCCAATGGTAATTGTAGGGTATAAAGCCTATGTGCAGAGAATAGTTTTTTCTTCATATACTATCATACTATAGTCCATTCATTATAGGTAGGCCAGAAATTGTGACCCCTAACCTTTGTAATTCGCTAAATGGCTAGAGCAAATGGGTTGTAAATGTCCATACTTATTGCCTGGCTGACCCTTCCCAAAGGTAGATATATTAGCTTGATTACTCCAGTCTTTCCTTAGGTATAGAGGTAAGTGGTCTAGATGTTTCGCCTACTTATAATGAATATACTATAGTTTGTAACGATTTCTTAGCATATTAAATTGGATAATTTGAAGAACTGTTATTATTGTACCATTATATAGATTTAATTAGCAAGATTTTTCTTCCATTACTGTGATAGAAAAACAAAACAGTTCACTTAAAACAAAAAAGTATAATTTATTTAACTCCAAATCATAAAGCAATTACTTTAGATAAGCCTATTGATAAAATACAAGATTACAAACAATTGTTATTCTATAAAACTGATATCCTTTCAAAGTTTCATATAGTGACATGGCCTAATGGTATGTGGATATGTGTCTTTTATTTCACAATTTCACTTTTCAATCAATGTAAACGTTTTATGATTAATTATGATTAGTTCATTATAACTGTTGATGGTTTTGCATTTTACTTAGTTTTATTGCTTTCCACCGTTTACATTTTTTGGTTGTTTCTTTAGTTTTTCCTTTTGATAAAGAAGTGACAAATTATTAATTATATACTTGCAATATCAGAGTTCAAGGTATTTCAAATTTTCAATTATCAAACAGAACAAAAATATAGTAAATGAGATAAATTAACTAAATTGCTTTTCATTCCAGGACCAATCACCATGCCCCATGTTAAGTAAGGGACAAACGCCTTTTGGTGGATTCACCTGACCCTGACTGTGACGGTATTGGAAGAGATGCAAATTTGTCAACTACCAAATCAAGATCAAGTGAATTCACCACAGCCTTTTCAATAGAAATTGTACCTAGACTGGTCAGCCGTTCCTGTCCCATTGTTGCCCTGAGGTATGTTTTGATCAGTTTTAATTAAGACAGAAAAGGATCTCTCACATTTGGCATTACTGACAGGGACAGTGAGGGCCAAATGCATCAAAGTCCAGAGTGTGGTGAAACCATGCTTCAGTGGCTTCAGTTTATCCAAAGCACCGGAAATGGATTTCACATCCTGTAAAGTTTTCTGAACAATAAGGAGTTCTGCATGGAGGCTCTCCCTTTCAACTGAGTACTGGTCAGCAAGGTAATTCAAATCAGTTTCATTAAGGAAATTTGGAGATAATGGATGGCAAGCAGAGACACCAAGTAGAATACTCTTCGGTTCATCAAATCTGAGTCTAAACTCACTGAGGACCTTGTCTAGAATAGGATAATACAGAAACCTTTTACAGTGGGATTTTGGGTCCTCAACCCTTTCAGAGGTGTCTCGTTGGCCTATGGTTTCAGTTACAACGGATTCTAACAATCGCGAAGATGGCTTCCTTTGCCTTCTTGACCTTGAAGGTTGTTGGAGAGCTGAAGTTATGTTCCTTGCTGCAGCAAATTCAACTGCTTTTTCCCAAATGGTGTTGAAATGGTCATTTGTAGTTCTTTGGTCATTGAGAATTTTGATTGTGTCTTGTGCCATGTTAACTGCTGCAGCAAGATCCATATCCTCACTCTGCCAAAGTTTTGATAGTGGGGTTGTAATGTCAAAGATTTCAATGAGAGCAGTCAATAGAAAAACAGTCTCAAATTTGTTCAAGGATTGTAGGAATCCATTAGCCAATGCCTTGTCTTCACCAGATCGTCCATGGCTAGACAAATCTTCCAGAGTTTCCAATAGGATCTCATAACGTTGGGATATTGACTTAAGAGCCTTATGGTTGTATTGACTTAAGGGCCTTATGGTTGTATTGACTTAAGGGCCTTATGGTTGTATTGACTTAAGGGCCTTATGGTTGTATTGACTTAAGGGCCTTATGGTTGTATTGACTTAAGGGCCTTATGGTTGTATTGACTTAAGAGCCTTATGGTTGTATTGACTTAAGGGCCTTATGGTTGTATTGACTTAAGAGCCTTATGGTTGTATTGACTTAAGGGCCTTATGGTTGTATTGACTTAAGGGCCTTATGGTTGTATTGACTTAAGAGCCTTATGGTTGTATTGACTTAAGGGCCTTATGGTTGTATTGACTTAAGGGCCTTATGGTTGTATTGACTTAAGGGCCTTATGGTTGTATTGACTTAAGAGCCTTATGGTTGTATTGACTTAAGGGCCTTATGGTTGTATTGACTTAAGGGCCTTATGGTTGTATTGACTTAAGGGCCTTATGGTTGTATTGACTTAAGAGCCTTATGGTTGTATTGACTTAAGGGCCTTATGGTTGTATTGACTTAAGGGCCTTATGGTTGTATTGACTTAAGAGCCTTATGGTTGTATTGACTTAAGGGCCTTATGGTTGTATTGACTTAAGGGCCTTATGGTATTGACTTAAGGGCCTTATGGTTGTATTGACTTAAGAGCCTTATGGTTGTATTGAAGGGCCTTATGGTTGTATTGACTTAAGGGCCTTATGGTTGTATTGACTTAAGGGCCTTATGGTTGTATTGACTTAAGGGCCTTATGGTTGTATTGACTTAAGGGCCTTATGGTTGTATTGACTGAAGGGGCTTATGGTTGTATTGACTTAAGGGCCTTATGGTTGTATTGACTTAAGGGCCTTATGGTTGTATTGACTTAAGGGCCTTATGGTTGTATTCCCATTTGTGTTGGCACACTTTGGGAAGTTCCAAAACTGGCAGTTTTCTGTCTTTTTGGAAGTCGATAAAGATATCATGGCGTAAGGTTGAACCACGGATGAAGTTAATCAGGCCTGAAATCAAGTAAAAAAACTCTGCCACCTCTGGTATGCAACCAGCAGTATGGGTTATGACCAGTTGTAATCTGTGTGCAGAGCATGGGACATAAAAACATGGATTCTTGGCTGATTCTCTAATTCTCGCCTGCACACCACTGATCCTGCCACTCATTACTGATGCTGTATCATAGCACTGTGCTGTTAGTTTATTAATATCCTAGCTTACAGAGTTCCTCCAACAAAGCATTAGCCACAGAAGCAGCATCAAGATCCTTTAGAGCAATGAATCCTAAGAACCTCTCATTTACAGTTTCATCCGACACATACCTGATACATACACTAAGCTGCTCAGTAACATTAACGTCTCTAGTCTCATCAGCTATTATTGCAAAAAAGGGAGCTGATTTTGCTTCTTTGGTTATGACATCAATCACACAATCAGCTACAGCTAAGAGAATTCTGACTCAATCCAGATGTGTACTTGGCATTTACTGGAATCTTCTTTTGTAAGTTTGGGGGGGGGGGGGGGGGTTGGATGCAGGGCTGGTGAATGTGGTGAACTGGTTATGCATTATTTATTATTTAATTGTTATTTATTTATTTTAATTACTTTTGGCAGTTTTGGGGTTTGCATTTTTTGGGGAGCTGAGTCCTTGATTTGGGGGGGCTAAGCCCACCCAAGCCCCACCTGGTGACGCCACTGATAGGCAGTTCTGCCTTTTGTCTCCCTCGCTCACCCGAAAAAGAAAAAAAAGTGGTGAGTGGCTGACTCGAGACAGAGCCCGAACAGAAACAACATAAACAGTTACTATTCGTAGGGTCCGGGAATACTTTCGCGTTCCCTCGCCTCTTTCTCTGGCTCGTCTCGTCGGTGAATTTTACAAGGGAAGGAGAATTCCTAGCCTCCCGCCCCCGAAGCAGGAAGAAGAGGCAAACTGAAACGGCTATGGTTGTGTAGACCCTCACCCAATAGTATGGGTAAATATAAGCCGATATCCATTGACAGCTACTGTATATGGATGCATCCGGATTATATATATATACACTATGGTATATCATATATGCAGATCTGTATCTCGGGAAGTCTCGCTCTCATTTCCTTTCTTTTTCTCTGCTGCCTGGTCGACCATGATATCTTTCCTCACTTTGCTTACTCTGGCATCCACATATTTACCATTTTCTTGTATTTTTCTCTATTCTTTCATTTCCATTGTTCTTTTCTTCGTGTTGCGTGATCATGACCTTTGTTTCAATCTGTGCTTCATCCTTCTCTTGTTGTGTTGAATATTTTGGTTCCTCGTTACCTTTGTTTACGTTATCAATTTTTATATAAAGGTTATATCCGTTAATCAGTCCTTTAGTTATGTAATTAATTCAGATATTGATTGTTGATCAGAAATAGTTTTTCGTTTTTAATTTAACCCCATTTTCTTGATCTTATGTATGTTCACTCTCTCTCTCTCTCTCTCTAATAAGTTCGGCTTAACACAAATATCCCCTTGTAGTTTTGAGTGTTACGAATGTTTGCTTTATTGATCGCCGATAATTTAAAGCAGCTCAAACAACATTCTTACTAACTTTGGACAAAACCAACATTTACGGATAGGAATTATTAAGGGGGTAGTGGTTACTTTTGGTCTATTTATTTATTTATTTAATTAGTTTCTTTCAGTTTTCTCGCTAGACCTCCACCAAGCTTAAAAAAATACCCCCTTGACGCCTTCTCAAAATAAATTTATCTATTTTTCGGCTGACAAATTTCCCGGCCGAAGGCCGATTCTTCTAAAATTACAGGTTCGCTATCACTCACCAGGAAAAAAAATAGACACCTAAATGGCACGACAGGAATGGAGAGTACTTCTTAGAATATCAAAACTAATGGCACTAAACATGAGAGAAAAATTAGTCCAGGAAATGCAACTACCTGCCCCTTAACCCCTTCTGTATCAATGAGCTCTTTTTAATTATATTCTGGCTGCTATTAGACGATTTAATTCAGTATATAAAGGGCCTCCGGCAATTAACAGGCTTCGAACTATCTCAGTAAACCCTAGTTTCTGCCACACATATTTCATAAGCTGCACAAAGTAGTCTAAATATAGCAATAATGTAATATAAAAATACATCACCGGTGCAGGAGGGGTTAGAACCCTTCCCATGATAAAGCAAAACAGAGCACTTTGTCTATCGTAACTTAATTATTTGATCCATGTGATTGATCAAATTATCGAATGTTCTTCCCTCCTCCACCTCCATGAAGTGACATTATTACCAACATATTCTGTATGTATGGAATAAAACTAATCTGATATCTACATTATTACCAACATATTCTGTATGTATGGAATAAAACTAATCTGATATCTACATTCACATTATATTATACTTACACCAATTGGCTTTCATCTTGGTGAAGTCTTACCCCCTTCTGTACCGGTGAAGTCTTTTCAATATTGATCTAGCTATAACTAGAATATGTTGTGCAGTTTAGAAAGGATGTGTGGTAGTAAAAAGGGTTTTATAAGTGAGATAGTTAGAGGTTTATTCATTGCTGGAGGCCCTTTCTAAGCTGAATAAAATGGTACAATAGTAGTCAGAACAAAGTTAAAAGGACGGCACCGTTACTAGAATGGTTAATGTACTCTCGGACACCATAGTATATAGTCCACTCATACACATTCGTGGACTTCACCTATTTCTAATTATGGTAGTATATCTCTGGAAGCGAATTGATGAATATACTTTTCTATAAATCAACTGCAAAAATAAATATAATATTTATTGAAAAGCAGGTTCTATCCAAAAATCAATCCAGATAGATATAGTTACATAAAGGAAAACATAGGGGTCAACGAATTCTTATGAGTGGGCTAGAGACTATGGTATCCAAGTGTACCTATTAGTGGATGATAACATTTTACTTATACTTCATGAATATAACAATACCTATATTGTTGGTTACAGTCGTTAGTTATCTATGATATGTTAGTTAACATTTGGTGAATATAATCTGAATTGGTGGGAGGTGTAGGTCCATGCATTAACCCCTTCTGTACCAGCGACGTCTTTCTAAGTATATTCTAGCTATATTCAGATGATTTTCCACAGTTTAAGAAGGATCTGCAGTAATAAAATGGTTAAGTGAGATAATTCTATCTATCTATCTATCTATTGCCTGATGCCGCGATCCCCGAAGGTGTGGCCACGAACGAACCACCCCCATGCACTTCTGTTCCCAGTCAGTCGACGCCAATCCCCCCAACCAGCACCGCCTTCGTTCATGTACTTCCTCACTCCACCCTTCCACCTCTCATTCGGTCTACCTCTCTTTCTCTGTCCCTCCACCTCGCTCTCGTACACCCTCTTAGTCATTCTCTCTCTTTCCATACGTTCCATATGGCCGAACCATCTCCAGTTGTTAATTTTCACACTTTTCAGCACATCTACCTCCACACCACACCTCCTTCTTACTTCCTCATTAGTCTGTCTATCCTTCCATGTAACTCTGCACGCACTTCTTAGGTAATTCATTTCCACTGCTCTCACTCTTGGTCTGAGTCTCTCAACCAACGTCCATGCTTTGCTTCCGTAAGTCAGTGTCGGGATTACCACACTGTCATGCAAGGACTTCTTCACTTCCATGCTGACCACCCTATTTCTTGTTACTGCTTTTAGCATTCCTACAACCCTCTTCCCTTGTTGTTGTCCCTCTCCCGCACTTCTTCATCCATTGTCCCATCTTTACTCAACACACTGCCCAGGTACTTAAAAGAGTTGACGATCTCCATAGCCTGACCGTTCAGCTTCACCTCACACTCTGTGACTTCACCCCTTTCGAAGACCATAACCTTGCTCTTCCCCGCATTTACCTTCAAATTCCGTTTTTCGCACACTGTTCCAAACTCATTTACCAGACCCTGCAACTCCCATTCATTATCACTCATCAGAACTGTATCATCTGCAAACAGCAGTATAGGTAGCTTCCACTCAATTCCCTCCCTTTTCAGCGATACACCAACATCCACTGCTCTTGATAGTATTTCTTTCATGACTCCATCCATATATACAGTAAACAACCACGGGGCCATCACACACCCCTGTTTCAAACCAACATTCAGGTCAAAGAACTCGCTCTGCTCACTCTCCACACGTACTGCCGCCTTTGCACCCTCATACATGCTCTTCACTGCTTTCAGCAACTTGACATCTACTCCGTATATTCTAAGTACTTTCCACAAACCTTCTCTATCCACTCTGTCATAGGCCTTCTCCAAGTCGATAAAGGCAACATACACCTTTTGTTTCTTCTCCAGATACTTCTCCACAACACAATTCAGGGTAAAAATCTGATCTACACATCCTCTTCCCTCCCTAAAACCTCCCTGCTCGTCGCCTATCCATTTCTCCGTTCTCACTCTCACTCTCTCAATCACTACCCTACTGTATACCTTCCCTACTACGCTTGGAAGACATATTCCTCGGTGGTTACCACACACTCCTCTTTCCCCTTTGCCCTTATATAGGGGGACTATTATGCCAGTCTTCCAGTCATGGGTGCACTCCCCTTCTCCCATGCTAGTTTGCACATTTTCCATACCCATTCGATCACTATCTCACCACCATACCTCAACATTTCCCCACACACTCCATCTGTTCCTGGTGCTTTCCCCAACTTCACTCTGTTCATGGCTTCCCACACTTCTGACCTCCTGATCCCCACCTCCTCCTCCAATACTTCTCTTCTTCTCCCTCCCATACCATAATAATTCTAAGACTGTTAATTGTTGGAGGCCCTTTTCTAACAGAATAAAATCGTATAAGAGTAGCCAGAGTAAAGTTAAAAAGACGGCACCGGTATTGAAAGGGTTGAGCATTACGTTAAATCCAAAACTTATCAATACGTAAGACTAGCAAACAAACTTGTTGCTTTGGTTAACCATTTACTTGTTGTTTATCATTTAGTTAAGGGTGAGGTAGTTGCATTTTCTGTACCCCCTTCTTCCTTATGTTTAGCCCCATTTGATATGAGATATTAAGACGTTCACCCCATTAGTGTGTCGATTTTATGAGCTTTCGCCCAATTTCTTTAATAATGTTGAGATACCAGGCCTAAAGGTTGTTAGGCCGAGGGAGAAGTGTTGGAAGGTATAATAGTGAAGACTCAACTTTGTGACCGTTAATACAGGTTTATTAGGTATAGGCATGGCTATTGCTATGGGCATATACATAGTAAAGTACACACACAAGGAATAAGACAATGGGCATACACATATTTAGGGCATACACTGTGAGACGTAACTGATATTTAATGAGACTCCTATGATGCTTAATTAAGTCTGGGGGAATAGATAATTGAATTCAAATGTGTTAGTATAAGTAACAGGTCATTGAACACATACATACTTAGGAAACACACTGTGAGAAGGGAATGATACTACTGAGACTCTTACAATGATGAATTGAATATACCTGGATTCAAATGTGATATTATCAGTAATAGGTCAGTGGACATCTATATAATTAGAACATACACGGCAAGATGTAAATTACATTAAATGAGTCTCCTTTGATAATTAATTAAGTATGGGGGAATAGCTAGTGTACTAGTAACAGGTCATTGGACACATAAATACTTAGGACATACACTGTGAGACGTGAATGATATTAAATGAGACTCTTATGGTAATTAATTAAGTATGGGGGAATAGCTAGTTGGATTCAAATGTATATTAGTATCAGGAACAGGTCATTGGACACGCACATAAGAACATAAGAAGATGGGAGTCTGCTGAAAGCCGATTGGCCCACATAAGGCAGATCCCTCTCACACCCAACCCTAATTATAAGGCCTAATTATAGGCCTAACTAACTAACACCATGAGGACCGACCTCACCAAAACGGTCAGAGGTCGTCATAAGTCTGCAGAGCGCCGATTAGCCCACATCAGGCAGATCCCCCTCACACCCAACTCATTTCGTTCATATCTCTATCTAATGTTATCTTAAAGCTCTATCGTTCTTTATCCCAGTATAGCACTCGGTAGCCTATTCCACCTATCTACAACTCTGTTACCAAACCAATATTTGCGTATATCTTTTCTGAAACGAAATTAATCTAATTTGAAACCATGTGTTCGAATTATTTCGCTATCACTGAGTTTCAGTACATCTTTCATGTCCCCTTTATTTATCCCGTTGACCCACTTGAACACCTTTATCATATCCCCTCTAACTCTGCGTCTCTCTAACGAATGCAAGCCTAGTTTTTTTCAACCTTTCTTCATATGGAAGATTTCGAATATTATGGATCATTTTGGTCATTCTACGTTGTACCCTCTCCAAGCAAGCTATGTCTATTCTGTAATAGGAACACCAACATTGGACAGCGTAATCCATAATTGTGGTCTTACTAACGCTAGATAAAGTTTTAAGATTACGTCTGCAGTTCTATTACTCACGCTTCTAGATATACAGTACAGTATATCCGAGAACTCTGTTTGCCTTATTTTGAGCACTGATGTATTGATTTCTAGGTTTCAAGTCACAGTTGACGATAACTCCCAAATCTGTGTTTTATTTTTCATTGTCTGAGTTTCTTATATTCACGTTATCTAACCTATATCCTGCATTTTCTATCAGGGCTTAAAAACTAAATTATTTTTCAATCTGTTCGTTCCGATCAGAAACAGTATTATTAACGTTTCGTTTTTTGTTCCTCTTCAAAACATAACGTTCCTGAACCGGTTAGAAAAAAATTAAAACCGGTTAGAACGTTATTCTCAAACCATGAATTAAATATGCTATTAATCCTAATAAATAATAATGGCTATACATGAATACATTCTTATAGATGGTAATAAAGCCATACATTTCATGGTGCACAGTATCCAACAAAATAAAACCCTTAGATGTCGTAAGAACTACGGTATATTATTATACGACTTAAATAAGGCAACACATTTACATATACAATACAGGAAGCGTAGTGTAGGAGTATGCAATCTCAGTTGCCGTAAAGTAAAGACATGAATCATTAAATTATTTATTAATATTATATATGGCAACAAATATATTAATTCGTAATATCACCAACCCACTAATTAAATAACTTAGGACACTCACACCGAAATTTGGCGCACCAAGCATTAGGCTATGAACACAGTTAAAAGTTTAAGGACACGCGATATATTATCCATTTTTGAATACTGGATATTAATCTAAGCATGTTCTTAAAGCCAACTGCAGTATCATAGCTCAATGATTGCATGAATGGAACGTGTAATATAATAAGGGAACGTGATGCATATCACGAAGACAAAAATTCATAATTATAAAAGGTAAAAACTAGTTACTCTTCACAAATTAAATGAAAAGTGATGCATATGATACTATTTGAAACAAAACCAAATGAAAAGTGATGCATATGATACTATTTGAAACAAAACCAAATCGTCAATTGCCAAGTGACCAAATACAGTAGACATAATTTCTTTGAAGAGAGAGAGAGAGAGAGAGAGAGAGAGAGAGAGAGAGAGAGAGAGAGAGAGAGAGAGAGAGAGAGAGAGAGAGAGAAAGAATGATAAATCCTCCCTGAATTGAAGAATGCTTGCAGATAAAAGATGTATTTACTTATATAATTTGGCTACTGGAAGTGAAAATGGATTATTCACCAAATATGACATGGAACGAAAAAATAACGTTATTAACCGGTTACAAAGATTTTAAAATATCTGTTTTGCTCCGGAACAGTAAATATGATAACGTTTTAGTTTCCGTTTTTGTTCCGAGCATAATTTCGTTCGTTTCGGTTTTCGTTTTCGTTCCCTTAAACCGTTTCAAAGCCCTGTTTTCTATAGACTTAGGACATACACTGTGAGGCGTAAATTATATTAACTGAGACTTTTATGATGATTACATAAGTATACAAGTAGCTGGAGTCAAATAGCTAAGGTAAGTTATAGGTCAGTGGACATATATATCATTAGTACATACACTGCGAGACATAAGTGATATTAACTGAGACTCTTATGATGATTACATAAGTATACAAGTAGCTGAAGTCAAATAGCTAAGGTAAGTTATAGGTCAGTGGACATATATATCATTAGTACATACACTGCGAGACATAAGTGATATTAACTGAGACTCTTATGATGATTAGTACATACACTGCGAGACATAAGTGATATTAACTGAGACTCTTATGACGAGTACTTAATCTTGGGGGTAATAGCTAGTTGGAGTCGAGTCTATTAATATAAGTAATGGGTCAGTAGACATACGTAATTGGGAAATACACTGCGAGACATAAGTGAGATTAACGTAGAGGGGAACTAGCTTGACTCTAATGTGGCGTGCGTGTAGGGCAGAGCTGGTCATCTATAGGTAATGCAGCTGTTTGGCGACGGAGTGGCCGGGCAAACATATAACAGTCTACTTATAGATGGTTATTTACGTTACAGGTAGCGTGTGAGGGTGAAAATAAAAGGCAAACTGGTAGATGAGTTATTACGTTATAAGGGGGGGGGGGGGTATCAGACAGACCACAGATAAAGTAAGCGTCAAACTAATAGTATCTTTTGTAGTGAGGCTGACAGATATACTTAGAAGATCTTAAATACTCCTGACTAACACCTTTCTGGATTAGCCATGTATAGGTGATATACTTATACAAATAGTGTCCACCCATAACGAGCATAGGGGTTTAAACACATACAGGGGCTGTAAGCTCTCAGCTCAGGAGGAGAGGTGGAATACTTTCCGTAACCTGGTCTGAGTACCTATTAACCTTTTAGGTATTCTGCGGCCCTTTTTGGCTGCATGGAAAAAGGGCGACCTTGGCCCTTTTTACTGTCGATATAGTCTGATTTTGGCAAGGGGGGTGGGGGGGGGGAGGGGACAAGTGTGATATGGCGGCATTTTCCCTTAAGGCTTCCCACTTGGTGTTAGGGCCGCATAGTGTCTCGGGTTTGGGTATAACACATATTATGACCGTTCGTACCATATAGTCTATATTTGTTTTCCTGGCGAACGATAGCGAGCCTATATCTTTGGAGGATTCGACTTTCAGCCGGGAAATTTGTCTACATAATATTGTACACATTACTCTGTAAGGTGGCCCATCTTGAGGATTTATTAATAGTTTGATGAGAGGCATAGGTAGGAAATACAATAATATTATATATATATATATATATATATACCGGTATAGTTATGAGAACCTCAGCAGGTGATCTTGGACACCGCAACTTCCAAATTAGTAGGGCAATGAGAAGAAATACGTTGTGGAACATCATGTTGATTTATTCTAATTTTCGGCGACGTCACGCAGCCATCCTCAGGAAAGGGTTACCAACAGATCCTAAAAAATTAGTATAACTCTGTATATATTGCTAACACAGGATCACTAAAATGTAATGCATTGTTGAACACGTGGCAATTTGCCTATCTAAAAAACAATTAGACAACATAATTTTGGCCAACTAGACAAGGTTTAAAAATAAAATAAATCTACGGCTAGACAACATCAAATTCAAAATAGCTAAATTTCAATGCAACAAAAGAAACCAAAACACATTAGATATCAAATTTATGTTATAATTTCTTTCTCATATCAAATATTATTCTGAATTGGAAAGGCTAAAATCTATTAAAATTTTCACCTACCGCTAAACAGCGTCCAAAGTATTATGCTAATATCCAACCATGTGAGGACAAGACTTAGCAAAAACAATCATAATAAACGAGAATATTAAAATGAAGGACTTTACAAAACAGTTCAAATTATCCTGTAATACAAATTAATATCAAATCATAGTAATCCTAATCACATCGAACCCCAACATAAAGCAAAAACGTACATATGAATTACTTTACTCTAAGAATAAAAAAATAAGTGTTGAAATTCATATAAAGGAAAATTGTCACAAACAAATCGGAACTCACCATGACACCACCAGTCTCCAATGAAAGACGATGAGGGACTGATTAACTGAACACATTTGAGCTCTATATGTAAACTCAATATATGGTGAAAATTAAACGAAATAAAATGAAAAACCAAACTATATGAACACCCAAAAAGCAGCCAATTGTACTTAATGAACCTTCAACTATAATTGACAAGATTTATTTCTGGTTTGTGCTTATTTATTAGCATTTTTCGCCTATTAAAGCCTCATACGTGCTAAACCTGCCGATGATTTCGAAATCCCTCTCCGAAAAAGGGTGATCTTCAAATCCCGTAGGCTCTCTCAAGAAGTGTTTTGATGGAATTAAGTTTATATATTTCAGGGCAATTACTAAAGCAACTTAATTCTATAAACTCCAGTGGTTAACCGATTACATGATTTAGTGATTAAAACATCAAAAAATGCCAAAGTTTTATTATCCTCGTTTTCACAGGTAAATCTTATGTTTTTATGCTGCTTGTTCATGTAACTGAAAAATCTATTATTATCATCCTTTCCATCAAAACACTTCTTGAGAGAGCCTACGGGATTTGTTCTATTTCACACTTCATGAAGAATTTTGCAAACTAAGAGAGTATTTTTTGAAAAATAATTATAGGATGGATTTGTTCAACAGAGTGCTAAAACAATAATTATAGGATGGATTTGTTCAACAGAGTGCTAACACAATAATTATAGGATGGATTTGTTCAACAGAGTGCTAACACAATAATTATAGGATGGATTTGTTCAACAGAGTGCTAACACAATAATTATAGGATGGATTTGTTCAACAGAGTGCTAACACAATAATTATAGGATGGATTTGTTCAACAGAGTGCTAACACAATAATTATAGGATGGATTTGTTCAACAGAGTGCTAAAACAATAATTATAGGATGGATTTGTTCAACAGAGTGCTAACACAATAATTATAGGATGGATTTGTTCAACAGAGTGCTAACACAATAATTATAGGATGGATTTGTTCAACAGAGTGCTAACACAATAATTATAGGATGGATTTGTTCAACAGAGTGCTAACACAATAATTATAGGATGGATTTGTTCAACAGAGTGCTAACACAATAATTATAGGATGGATTTGTTCAACAGAGTGCTAAAACAATAATTATAGGATGGATTTGTTCAACAGAGTGCTAAAACAATTTATGCATAATAAAGTGTCACACGGCAAATCGGTAACTTACAATGTGCCTAAACTTGTTATGTATGTCAAAATGCCTTTCTATGGGAGAGTGAGCTATGATTTTCGCAAATTACTTAATAACGTACTCCGGGAAAGTTTTCCTGCAATAAATTTTAGAATTGTTTTCACCAATGAATTCAGGATAGGAGCATTCTTCAACTTCAAAGATCGGGTGCCGGACTCCTTATGCTCAAATATTGTGTATACATTCACTTGTCACAGTTGTCAGGCTGGGTACATTGGATGGTCGAGTAGATCATTCAAAATGAGAATATATGAGCATTTGGGGAAAAGCTTCAGGTCTGGAATATTTTTGAAGAGTATGTCTTTTTCTGCAGTAAGGGAACACTCCCGTAATGAAGATCACCCTTGTTCGGAGAGGGATTTTGAAATCATCGGCAGGTTTAGAAGCACGTATGAGGCTTTAATAGGCGAAGAAATGCTAATAAATATGCACAAACCAGAAATAAATCTTGTCAATAATAGTTGAAGGTTCATTATTAGGTACAATTGGCTGCTTTTCGGGTGTTCATATAGTTTGGTTTTTCATTTTATTTCGTTTAATTTTCATCATATATTGAGTTTACATATAGAGCTCAAATGTGTTCAGTTAATCAGTCCCTCATCATCTTTCATTGGAGACTGGTGGTGTCATGGTGAGTTTCGATTTATGAGGACCAATGTAAGTAGCGGGGTAACCCAGGGATCGGTACTAGGACCAATTATCTTTCTAATTTACATCAACGACATAGATGAGGGTCTCACCTGTATAATCTCAAAATTTGCTGATGATACCAAAATTGCAAATAGTGTACTCTCAAAAGAACAAGTTGACGATATGCAACACAATCTAGATAAATTGTCACATTGGGCCCAAATTTGGCAAATGAGTTTCAATGCGGATAAATGTAAAGTACTACATATCGGATACCTAAATGAGAAAGCAAACTATTCGATGAATAGCACTCAGCTTAAGAATGTAAACAGAGAAACCGATCTGGGAGTAACAATATCGAGTAACCTAAAACCGAGTCAACAATGTTCAGAAGTTGTTAAGAAGGCAAACAAAATAATTGGCTAAATTTATAGGCAGGTCATTTGAGCATAAATCCAAATACTTTATCATAACCCTTTACAATTCTTAGTCCGCCCTCTTCTGGAATACTGCATTCAATGCTGGTGCCCTTATTACCAAAAAGACATAAACAAGCTAGAACGAGTTCAACGTAGAGTTACCAAAATGATACCTAGCCTAAAGAACAAACCATACGAAGAGCAAGAGCGTCTTAGAGAATTAAATCTATTTCCTTTAACCCAGCGCAGATTAAGAGGTGACTTAATTCCAGTGTTCAAAATCATCAAAGGCATCGACAATATGAACTGTAGTAAGTACTTCACTATCGACCAATCTAATTACACTCGGGGAAACGGTTGCAAAATCATTGGTAAATCTTTTAACTCACACGAATCCAAGAATTTCTTCTTCAATCGAGTTGTCAACTTGTGGAATGGGCTTCCCCGAGACGTTATAGACTGGAGCACCGTTGATTCATTTAAACTCCGCATAGACAAATATCTCGCATCAAACCCGCGACTGACTGTGTTTGTAAATGAATAACTTTATTTTATCCTCCCCTCAGTTACTAACCCATATGTCCCCTACTAACTTCCTAGTCCTGCCACGGACATTAGTTCCAGGGCAGTAGTTCCCTTTCCAATGTTCCCTTACCCACACTAAACCACTGTTTGGACACTTGATCGTCAGTGTTTTGGAGGACAAGCAGCCTAGAAGGGTCACTATATATGTTGTTGCTTGATTTCCTTTGTACTCCTTTGTACTCCTTTGATTTGTTTGTGACAATTTTCCTTTATATGAATTTCAACACTTATTTTTTTATTCTTAGAGTAAAGTAATCATATGTACGTTTTTGCTTTATGTTGGGGTTCGATGTGATTAGGATTACTAGGATTTGATATTAATTTGTATTACAGGATAATTTGAACTGTTTTGTAAAGTCCTTCATTTTAATATTCTCGTTTATTATGATTGTTTTTGCTAAGTCTTGTCCTCACATGGTTGGATATTAGCATAATACTTTGGACGCTGTTTAGCGGTAGGTGAAAATGTTAATAGATTTTAGCCTTTCCAGTTCAGAATAATATTTGATTTGAGAAAGAAATGATAACATAAATTTGATATCTAATGTGTTTTGGTTTCTTTTGTTGCATTGAAATTTAGCTATTTTGAATTTGATGTTGTCTAGCCGTAGATTTATTTTATATTTAAACCTAGTCTAGTTGGCCAAAATTATGTTGTCTAATTGTTTTTTAGATAGGCAAATTGCCACGTGTTCAACAATGCATTACATTTTAGTGATCCCTTTTTTAGCAATATATACAGAGTTATACTCAATTTTTAGGATCTGTTGGTAACCCTTTCCTGAGGATGGCTGCGTGACGTCGCCGAAAATTAGAATAAATCAACATGATGTTCCACAACGTATTTTTTCTCATTGCCCTACTAATATATATATATATATATATATATATATATATATATATATATATATATATATATATATATAGAATAAATAAGATGACGAGAGCAAACATCAACTCCATTTTCATTGATTATTAATTAAGCTTTTGACAATATTTCGAACAACTCTGTTCATCATCAGGTGAAACACCAACGATCCTAGAAAATAAACATGATATCTGTTAAAACTTTAACATGTATGCTTCAGGTACCTTGCCAGGAATATTGCATGGGTCCCCTAAAATACATAACGATGGTAGACCATTAAGACCGATCATTTCAACTATAAACACGGCGGGTTACAACGTGGGTAAATTTCTAATCAAATTAATTTCACCTTTTACCAACATTGAATATACAGTTAATAATTCAGCAACATTGGTCAATGAACTCAAATCATTAAATCTTCCTCAAGACTGTGTAATGGCTAGTTTCGACGTACAGTCCCTCTTCACAAATGTCCCTCTTCAAGAAACTACAAATATTATTCTGGACAAATACCATCCTGATGAATTTTATGGACTTGATAGAAAGACTGTGAATAAGCTGTTAACATTTGCCACTTCTGATAGTGTATTCATGTTTGATAATGCTCTATACAATCAGGTAGACGGAATTGCCATGGGTTCCCCTCTGGGCCCTGTTTATGTTAATGCGTTCATGTGTAAACACGAAGTTGAATGACTAGATGAGTGCCCCTTAAGTTTTAAACCTGTTTTCTATAGGCGGTATGTAGATGATAGCTTTTTAATATTCAGGAAGGCTGAACATGTGAATATGTTTTTAGAGTATATGAATAGACAGCATACGAATATAAAGTTCACTTCGGAAATATAAAAAGAGGGCTGCCTACCTTTTTTGGATGTAAATGTAATGAAAACGGGTTCTGGATTAACAACTAGTGTATTTCGAAAATCTACGTTCACAAACCATGGACTTCATTGGTTCAGTTTTACACCCGTAATTTATAAATAAATTCAATCAAGACTCTAATTAACCGAGCTTATAGCATATGTTCCACCTACATGTTTTTACATATTGAATTTAAGACTTTGGAAAACTTCTTTGTTAAAAATAATTATACAGTTAATTTAGTCCAGAAGACCGTTAAGTCAGTTTTAGTTAGTAAATATGTTACTAAAACCTGTGTTCACGAGGTCCCGAAACTTAAGAAATATATAAAACTTCCATTCTATGGTAAATCCAGTTACGACTTTCGTAAACAGCTCCAAAAATTGCTTCATTCTAGATTCCCAGCTGTTAACTTTCGCATAATTTTCACAAATTACTTTAACATTCGCTCATTTTTTAGAATAAAGGACACTGTTCCCAATAACTTATGTTCCAATATTGTTTATGAATTTAACTGTCCCAGCTGCCTTGCTGGGTATGTGGGATGTTCGTCTTGTTCATTCCGCGCTAGAATATTGGAGCATTTGGGGAAAAGTATCCGAACAGGTCAATATTTAACTAAAATGCCTTTTTCAGCAGTAAGGAATCACTCTTTCGAATTGGACCACAGATTTAATGAAAAAGATTTTAAGATATTGGCTAAATTCAGAAACAGGAACGATACTTTCATTGGGGAGAAATATTTCATAGACAAACTCAAACCGAACCTAAACTCAGTGCTCAGGTAGTTGATAGCTTGGGGCTTTAGGATCCCTTGCTATATATAATGTCTATAGTCAGTTAATCTAGTTAGTTCTCCCGGAATAGTCGTAAGGTGCAGGTCGAAATGGTTTGTTGCATGTTATTTTATATTTTGTATTACATGTTCAGGTTTATGAAGTTAGGATTATGTAATATTCTTGTAAATCTTGTTATTGTTTTCAATTATTAACTTATAGTCTAGCAGTTTTAAGTAAAGTATTATGTAGAATTGTCACATTAAACTTGTTTAAATAGATCCACATATTAAATATAAAGTTTTAACAGATATCATGTTTGTTTTCTAGGATCGTTGGTGTTTCACCTGATGATGAACAGAGTTGTTCGAAATATTGTCATAAGCTTAATTAATAAACAATGAAAATGGAGTTGATGTTTGCTCTCGTCATCTTATTTATTCTGAAGATCCGGTACCCTAGCGGCCAACCTACTACTGATATTGTTATATATATATATATATATATATATATATATATATATATATATATATATATATATATATGTTTATATATGGGGGTAAGGGGGCCTCCATCTTATGGTGGAGGACAAACAAAAATATGCCCCATGAGTCCTACTGCGTGTCGTAAAAGGCGACTAATAGGGGGAATGGGTTAGATTGTAGGCACCAATCGAACAGGGCTATACCCAGGAGAGGCAGTGGGCATTTGATAAGGAATCGCTGGAACTCCTGCTTCATTTGCTTGGCCTCTATTACTGATTCACTTTGGGCCTCACTTATACTGAGAGTAGTCCAGCATGCTCTCACAAACACCTCCTCCTCCTATCTATTTCACTACACTTAACATGCACACCACACTTCCTCCTTCAAAATTATTTAAATAAATGATGAACACAGGCCCAGCCTCGGAGTCCCCCGGGGGGGACGACCATAAATACCCCCACACATGCCCGACCTTCCCCTGACGGTCGAGGGGTCCTCTAAATGCTCTGGACCATGGCCTGTCACTCTTACTATCAACTTTTGCAATATTCGTGGCCTTTCCTCTAATTTTCACGCTGTCGAACACCATCTCTCCTCCTCCAAACCTGATCTTCTTTTCCAGGTATCTGAGACAACTTCCAGCAGCCCCTTCTCTGTATCCTCCTACTTTCTCTATCCTAGTTTCAAAGCCAAAGGTGGATGTTGTGCATACGTGCACAACAAACTCACTTGCTCTCGTGTTCCCGATTTCGACTCATCTGAATTCTTGACTTTATGGCTCAAACTATCCTGTCATTCTCATAATAAATATTTCTGTGCTGTCTATCTTTCCCCTAACTCTACCGACTTTCCCAAATTCTTCGACTATCTAAACTCTAAAGTGGAATCCATTCTATCTACCTCTCCTTTCTCTGAAATCTCCATCATAGGAGATGTCAACATTCACCACTGCCAATGGCTCTCCTCTCACACTACTGACCAACCTGGTGAACAAGCCTACATCTTTTCTATCATAAATGACCTAGAGCAGCTGGTCCAGCAACCCAACCGTATCCCGGATCACTTCGTAGATCGGCCCAACATTCATGACTTATTTCTGACTGCTAACCCTTCTTCTTATACTGTCAATCTTTTCTCTCCTTTGGGCTCCTCCGACCATAAACTTATCTCCGTCACCTGTCCTATCTCTTCAGTACGGCCATCCGAGCCTCCCAGCCGTCGGCGGTTGTGGCACTTTGGCGCTGCCGACTGGGAGGCTCTCCGGCAGTACTTCTTTGATTTCCCATGGAATGACTTCTGCTTCTGTGGCCAAGGACCCTCGGAGAGTGCTGAACGCATTACCGAGGTAATCCTCTCGGGCATGGAAGCGTACATTCAATTTTCTTTCTCCCAGTCTAATGCAAAAATATCTTGGTTTGCTCACGCTTGCTCTAATGCTGTCCACAACAAGGAGGAAGCATTCAAATGGTACCGACGCCTTAAAACTCAAGAATCTCATTCTTCCTATGTTTCTGCCCGGAATCAAGCTAAATCTGTTCTTCGAATTGCCAAGCACTCTTTCATCAATAATAAATGCACTGAACTATCCAACTCTAGCTCTTCCCAAGCTTTCTGGCATCTAGCCAAAAACCTCTCCAACAACTTTTCTTCCTTGTCTTTCCCTCCCCTTTTCCACTCTGATGGCACAACCATCACTTTTTCTTCTGACAAAGCTGAACTCTTTGCTCAAACTTTTGCTAGAAACTCTACCTTGGATGATTCCGGTGCTATTCCTCCCTCTCCACCCCCCTCTTTCCTACCTATCTATCTATTGCCTGACGCCGCGATCCCCAAAGGGGTGGCTACGAACGAACCGCCCCCATGCACTTCTGTCCTGGTCAGTCGACGCCCCTCCCCCCAACCAGCACCGCCTTCGTTCATATACTTCCTCACTCCATCCTTCCACCTCTCATTCGGTCTACCTCTCCCTCTCTGTCCCTCCACCTCGCTCTCGTACACCCTCTTAGTCATTCTCTCGCTTTCCATACATTCCATATAGCCGAACCATCTTAAGTTGTTCCTTTTCACACTTTCCAGCACATCTACCTCCACACCACACCTCCTTCTTACTTCCTCATTAGTCTGTCTATCCCTCCATGTAACTCCGCACAAACTTCTTAGGTAATTCATTTTCACTGCTCTCAATCTTGGTCTGAGTCTCTCAACCAACGTCCATGCTTCGCTTCCGTAAGTTAGTGTCGGGATTACCACACTGTCATGCAAGGACTTGTTCACTTCCATACTGACCACCCTATTTCTTGTTACTACTTTCAGCGTTCCTACAACCCTCTTCTCTTGTTGTACCCTCTCCCGCACTTCTTCATCCATTGTCCCATCTTTACTCAACACACTGCCCACACTCGCTCTGCTCACTCTCCACACGTACTGCCGCCATTGCACCTTCATACATGCTCTTCACTGCTTTCAGCAACTTGCCATCTACTCCGTATATTCTACGTACTTTCCACAAACCTTCTCTACCCACTCTGTCATAGGCCTTCTCAAAGTCCATAAAGGCAACATACACCTTTTGTTTTTTCTCCAGATATTTCTCCACAACACAATTTAGGGTAAAAATCTGATCTAAACATCCTCTTCCCTTCCTACAACCTCCCTGCTTGTCGCCTATCCATATCTCCATTCTCACTCTCACTCTCTCAATCACTACCCTACTGTATACCTTCCCTACTACGCTTAGAAGACATATTCCTCGGTAGTTACCACACTCCTCTTTCCCCTTTGCCCTTATATAGGGGGACTATTATGCCAGTCTTCCAGTCATCGAGTGCACTCCCCTTCTCACATGCTAGTTTGCACATTTTCCATACCCATTCGATCACTATCTCACCACCATACCTCAACGTTTCCCCACACACTCCATCTGTTCCTGGTGCTTTCCCCAACTTCACTCTTTTCATGGCTTCCCACACTTATGACCTCCTGATCCCCACCTCCTCCTCCACTACTTCTCTTCTTCTCCCTCCCATACCATATCCAGCTATGTTTGCTGGCTCTTCATTCCTTACATTTAGCAACTCATTGAAGTACTCCCTCCATCTTTCGACTCTCTCTTGCTTCTCGGCTAGCATTAATGCCTACTTATGCCTAATATCCTAATCTCTTCTAAAGATGTACTTTCTACCCTCTCTAGGCTTAATACTAAAAAGGCGTTTAGTCCGGAAGGTGTTCCTCCTGTTGTACTTAAAAACTGTGCTTCCGTGCTGACCCCATGCCTAGGCAAACTCTTTTGTCTCTCTTCTAACGTCTTTCCTTTTTGCTGGAAGTTTGCTATCATTCAACCTGTCTCACAGATATCATCCAATTGCTCTCATCTCCTGTATCTCTAAAGTTTTTGAAACTATTTTTGCTTCCTAATTACTTAAGCATTATTCGTTTCATAATCTGCTCTCAGATCGCCAGTATGGCTTCCTTAAGGGTCGCTCTACTGGTGATCTTCTTTCATATCTTACTAACTCTTGGTCATCCAAATTTCAAGACTTGGGTGAGACTTTTTCTGTTGCACTAGACATATCGAAGGCATTCGATAGAGTCTGGCACAAATCTTTAATTTCCAAACTGCCCTCCTTCGGTTTCTGTCCCTCCATCTGTGCCTTTATCTCTAATTTCCTTTCCGGCCGTTCCATAGCTACTGTTGTGAATGGCCATCACTCATTTCCTCATCCTATCAACTCCGGTGTTCCTCACGGTTCTGTAATATCTCCTATTCTTTTTCTAATTTTCATAAATGAGCTTCTCATATGTACATCCAGTCCCATTCATTCATATGCAGACGACTCTACCTTATACCACTCAATGAATTTTCTAGAACGCCTCAGCCAGCAGTCTTTCAAAAACAAACATAATGAAGCCATAAAATACTTATCTTCTGATCTAGCTACTATTTCCAATTGGGTAGAGAAAACCTTGTTGCATATAATGCTTCCAAAACTCAATTGATCCATCTTACTACCCGTCAGGAACCTCCAGAGGGCTAACCCTTATTCTTCAACAATAAAAAAATCAACCCTTCATCTTCTCTCAATGTACTTGGTGTCTCTTTTTCTTCTGCTCTCACTTGGAAAGATCATATTACCAGTCTTGCTAAGGCAGCCTCCCAGAAGCTGGGTGTGTTTAACTGCCTCAAAGGGGTTCTTTACCCTTGCTCTGTACAGGGGCACAGTGCGTCCTTGTATTGAGTATAGTTCACATGTGTGGGGAGGATCCTCTCACACCGCACTCCTAGACAAAGTAGAAAGGAAAGCCTTTCGTATCATTAACTCCCGTCCAGTCACCAACTCTCTGCAATCTCTCTCTCTTCGCCGCAATGTTGCATCTCTCTCGCTATTCTATCGCTACTACAATAATCAGTGTTCCTCGGAGCTTTCCCAGTGTATACCACCTCCTCTACGTAGGGTACGTACTACCCGCCTTGCAACACAATTCCTCCCCTACTCTGTGCAACTCTCCAACCCAAGAGGGAAACTCTATTCTCAGACTTTCTTCTATTCACCTGGTGAGTTTTGGAACTCTCTCCCAGAATCAGTCTTTCCTTCTTCCTATGACTAAAATTGCTTCACACTCTGTGTGTCCAGGCATTTTAGTTCGAACGTCCCTTGATTACGGCCATGTCACTCTTTCAAACCTGGGGGAGGCACTCGCTGCAGGCAGTTATGCGTTTTGTCCCCCTCATTCATATATAAAAAAAAAAAAAAAAAAAAAAAAAGTATATATATATATATATAATTATATATTATATAAACAAATAAAAAACGCCTACCCCCTTAAACGCATTAGTTGGTGCAGCCATTGAAATACAAATATTATCACCATCTCCAAAATGAAGTAACCGAAATATGTGACTGCCAAAACTGTTAGCTCTTAGTATATTTGGAATATAATCTAGCGAAAAAACCTTGGTGTGTGTGTGTGTGTGTGTGTGTAGGTCGGTCGAGAGAATATACTTTTCTACTGTATGAAGCACTGCTCCCATGGATCCAACAAATGGTATACTGTTTATGTGTGAATTGTCGATATCTCAGGTTTTTCATTATATTGTATTATGAATAATATTTTTGTGTGACTTCTTTCCTTGATATCTATACGTTGTTTACATTCATTCTTTCTTCCTCATTCATCCTTCAACTATTCGCTGATATTATTTCATTATCTTCCTTTCTTTTCTTCCTCAATCATCCATAAACTCCTATTTGCATCTACTATGTCATCCTCTTCTTGTGCTACCCCCCCCCCCCCCTTCATACCACACCCCATCACGAGTATCTGAATATCCCCCTTATGTGTTGTTTCCTTGCATACAAAAAGGTTGATCCCGGCTGCCACCGGATCCCGTGCGGTGTTCTCCTTCCCTGTGAGTTATGTAGGGTGTGATGGTTTGGAAATATGTGTGTGTGTTGGTGTGTGTGTGTGTGTGTTGGTGTCTCGTCTTCCAAATTAATTTTATCATATTTTATTTTACTTTGAATTGGCTTATACTCTTGGCACACTACCTTTTCTAGAAGTGAATTTTACTTTCCTATACTTCAACAATGTTACGACCTGGCACTCGGGTACACAAGGGCTCTCAATCAGGACTCGAATACGGCTCGCTGCCACAACGGAAACACACGATCCCAACCCCTGAGTACTGCCAGCCGAACAAAAAACACCAATACCCTCCAGAGTTCAATCTGCTATAACGGGGTATACAAGAACTCGGTACTAGTGTTCAACAACAGACTAATAAAGAGACAGGAATTATCTAGTCTGGTCAACAATCAAACAAAGAAGTAAGAAACAACAACACCAAAGAATAGTGTTGGCCGAAGTAATCCACCCTTGACTAAGAACTTAAGAAGTCCTCCACCCTCTACTTCGGATCGGCACTATTACGTTACGTTAATTAATAGTCCTTAAGCATCGAGCAAGGAATCTTCTGAAAAAAGTTAGATGCTTCTCGGATGCTCGTAAGAAGTACGTATCGGATTTTGAACAGTAATTCAATAAGCAAAAACACTGGCAATTAAATACTATTAAAGGTTTAAATTGGCATAAGAATAATTAAAAGAATATGCAATAGTAAATGGCAAACATTAAAAAGAAGTACTCCGCAAATGCAACGGCAATAGCCTACTCGGATTGTGCTCGTGGGCCACTAATCACTAAAGTAGCCAAGCGTGCAACACATGAAATCAATAGTGCATAAACAATATCATACAAAAGGAAAGCTTCAATACTCTTCTGTATCTACTAATCGAGTAAAGTCTAGCTGGGGTACTGTGGGCAAAAGGTAGCAGTGACTGAGCAAAAACGGCTCGTAGCCTAGCGAAGTCCTCACAACTGTTTAACACCTTACGAGCGGCCTATGCGGTTTATTTATGTGTACCGCACAGCGGGGTGTTTTTAGCCAAAATAGGGCTGTTTACGTGATCATTTTCATTCCTAAATAAGACCCAGAACGTAAAACAAGTACCTATCCCTGAAAGGGCATAAACAGAGCTTTCGAATGACACCATAACGATCCTTGTATGATGGATAGTTTTCTTGCAATAACCGTGCAACGCGAGTGCAAAAAGCAGGTAATTCGGTACTTTCAGTACATAATTGAGTATGTAGCGAGTGAGAGAGGGAGGAGGGAGCTGAGATTTGTGTCAGTAGGTTCGCCGCGGTGGTCTGGAGCAGTCATACGCTCGCTAGTCTCCTGCCACCACTTGTCTCTCTCTCTCAGCCACATTACGTGCTGAGATTGCCACTCGAGTTATGTCGAGCGCCGCCACATAGTCCAGCTTTATTTAACTCGACTTATGTTGCTCGCCGCTAAATAAGGGTTAAAGTATTACGTTAACACTAACAAGTGCACTTTGAGAAATCCAGATCCCTTGTATCTGGTTTTCTCCCGGCTCCTTGACAAAGTAAAAACAAACTGTTAATAAAATACAGGGTGGTTAGGCTCTTGCCCTCACGCACTGTAAATTATTAACTCAACACAGTCAGCCGCGAAGACAACCTAGGCTTCACTGAACCGAAACGAGTATGCAGGTTTATCGCTTAACCACTGCATCAAACAACAACTCGTAACACAGAAAAGCCTTACCCCAGTCTAGCATTACCTAGACTAGCAGAAAACAGGAATAATAATAATAACACACAGGGAAATGCATATACAAGTGCAACAAACATAAATCAATCCTATTCTAAGTTAACCCTTCCAAAATAGGCTATCTAATAGGCAAGTATCTAGTGAGAACTCAAGCGATAATACGTTAGCTGACTAGCTCTGCACCAACGGGACCATGGAAGTTAAACAGGCAGGGAAAAGAGGAGATAAGAATGTAAGGTAGTAGAGAAAGTTCACATCAGTCAGAAGAATATATATAGTTAGCAAGGGAAATGAGAAGTCGCTCTGCCTAATGAGTTCTGATGAAAAAATGTCTAGACTTCCCTTTTTATACCCGGCCCTCTAGTGAGCCCAACGTGAACTACTAAGGACCGCCCACTGACAACCATTACGTAATTTCTCTCTCTCCTCTGGGATAGACAAAGGCTCCCCTAGCACTGAGGGGAGGGGGGAGGGGAGAGTGCTAGTGAGTTAGGCCCACCTCCCGCCTGGCGCACCCACTGACCCCCAACTGTGGCGGTTTCTCTTCCCATCATTACAAATAAGTTTTACACACAATACTTATAACTAATGATATAAAATAGAACTCGTTGACTCAGATGAAAACAAAATACATATTCATAATACTTATAGTACAACGGCTCACATGAACTAAGTTAGGAAACTCTACATAGACTACAGCCAAAGTTCCTGCCCTGACGATCCTAGCGAGAGTGGGGCATGACTAGGCGTTCTGTACAGCATGCTCACACTGGACATGCGTCACAACAAGGAAAGGCACATTTTCTCACATCATTCTTGCAAGGCTTGACCGCCAATTTGAATGTATGGCCTCTCGTTCTTCCTTTTGATGGTGTGATTAAGTCTTCCTTGTCAATCCAGTCAATCTTGTTAACACATTTGTACATCGTGATCATATCTTCGCGGTCTCTTCTATCTTGCAATATAGTAAGGCCTATCTTTTCCAGTCGTTATTCATAGCTGCACCCTACCAATTCTGGAACTAATCTTGTTGCTGCCCTCTGAACTGTTTCCAGTTTATCTATGTGCTTTTTCAGATGTGGACTCCATACAACTGTTGTATATTTTAATATACTTGTACACATACACACATACAATGGTTTTGTGTCATTTTTCCATTACATGCATTGTAACGGCTCAAACGGGGTTGCCTTTCAGTAGTTGGAGTGTACTGTAGTACAATAGTCCTGCCATAGCACTGCCCCACCAAGTCATCAATGTGACTGATGTTGGTATAGTGCTAACCGTACCTCAGCAAGACTCAACAGAGCCCCCCTGCAGCACTTGCACCTGCAGTATCTGCAACCACACCAGCCTTAACAGTGTTACAAAAAGACATCACCATAACAAGTGTTACGACTGAGGTTTAAATATATCAGGGTTCTTATTCATTGGACTAGTAATGGCATAAATGCTACAACGGAAAGCGCTAGATCCAACCTCTGATGTATATTCCCAGTGAACAAAGAACATAAATACTCTCCAGAGCTCTATATGCAATAATAGGTTATTAAACTCTCAATAAATGTGCGTCTACTCTAGGCTTAATGTTATGTGAAAACAGCCTATTACTACCTATAACCGAAGGTGCTTGGTTATGGTATGCATAGTAAGGTGGTAAGAGAAGTTACAGCTTACGTTACTTTAATCAATAAATGTCAGGCACTCCTGCATGAAAGAAAGTGCACTAAAGTCCTTCAACACCAACAAGGAATTTTCTTTAAATGTTAGATGCTATCAAGATGCTCGAATCGGAAATGGAACCCAAAAAGGCAGGCAGCGGAACAATGCTCGTGCAGGCTATGCACACAAAAAGGCAGGAGATATAATACAGTCGGAGCCAAGAATATCCTAAACGCCCCAACAATAATAATAATCGCCACGACAATGCAGTATTCCTATCAACAAAAAGAGCCTAAGTCGTTTGTGTCTCAATACATCAAACTAGGCTGCGAAATGCTTGTGTAATCATAAACAGGTATGCATAAAAAGAGTAATTGGTTTAATATACTTAATGTCTACTGTGACTGATAAAGTCTAGCTAGAGTCAATGATACGAGATACTGGTGCGCATGGCATGCCGCATAGCCTAGTGCAAATCTCAAGTCTGTGTGTCAAGTATTACGTTATAATGAAGGCTAGCTCTCTTGAGAAACCTTAATACCGAAGTATTAGGCGTTCTCCTGGCGTACCTCAAAGCCAAACAACGAGCTTAGAACAGAGCAGAATGGTATAGGCAAAAAGGCCTCATTCGTGCATGCTCTATTCTCAAAGGCACACAGACTAGAATTTACCCAATCAACTCCAGTTCTCAGGTATGTCGTGCAGCTTTTAACTAAAGCCAACACCCATCGGAAACAATACCTTATAGTATCAGACTCCTAGTCTAGCATTATCTAATCCAGCAGAACACTAATAATTATAGGAAGCAGTACTGAACAATATGAATGCCAACTAATGCTTCGTGATCAACTTATCTTAACAACTAACATACATGGGTTATATAAGACCTTAACGCACAATACAACTGGCCAGCATGAAGCTGAATATGCAGAATTAACCAGAGGGGGTATAATATTAATAAAAGGTGGTGAAAGATATGGAAAATGAGAGAGATATGGAGAGGAAAAGATTCTCAGGTGCAGAAAGGGGGACGGATATCAAAGGGATAAGAGGGATGCGTTCTAGAAACCAGATCTAAGGGAGAGAGTAGCGAAGGAGCTGTATATATACCAGCACTATCTCGAACCGCGTAGGAAAAATGCGGTAACAAGTCCTCTAGCCAATGCTAAAGAAGCTAGCCAAACATGACGTCACCAAGCATGGTAAAAAACTCCTTCAACGAATTCCCACGAAGCCAGCCAGCTATGACGTCATCGAGTATAGCAAAACACTGCGCGCCTCCCCACACTCTGTTCTACTCTCTCTCTCTCTCAACTCCTATCATTACTACTTAATGATAAAACATATACTTTGCAATTAAATATATAAAGCCTTGACATGGGTGAAAACAAAGAGCCTTTCTGGACTGCCCATGACACGAGCTTTCATATGAAATAAAGCACACAACAATACATCAACTGTAGTCACATCAACTGCCCTGGCAATCCTAGCGAGTCACTGTAGGACAAGCCATGCGGTTTTAACGGAGTGGTTAACATCACACAAGACTCTACTGTATATTAGGCAATTTGGACTATAGAACAATACAATCCTGCCCCAACATGCAAACACTGTTGCCGACACAGGTGTGGTGACAAACAGCGCCCAAGTACGACTCAGTCCTCTGTGGCACCTCAGTCCTCCCCACCAGCCTCGGCATTGCTATACCAAGACAGTGCTAAGATAAAGACTATATTGCATAGTAATGGCTGTTGGTCCACAAGTCTATCGCCATCCCCCCTATTAGTCGCCTTGTACAACACGCAGTAGGATGCGTGAGGCATGTTCTTTTTTTCCTCCACCATTAGATGAAGGCCCCCTTACCCCCTGGGGGTCTTATAAAGGTAACTACTAGTTTGTTAATCATATATAAATCTATGTATGAAATAGCAACCCTAACATTGGATTACAGTCCATAAGCATTTCTCACACTCTCATTTATGTGATCTTCAGGTGATAGTCTGGGATTTATTATTACCCCCAAATCCTTTTCTTTCCTTGAAAGTTTTAGCTCTTCTTCACCCATTTTATAGCTTCCATGCGGCCTTCTTTGACTTTCACCCATCTCCATGACATGACACTTCTCTGCATTAAAATCCATTTGCTAAATTTTACTCCATTCGAAAAGACTTGTAATATCCTGCTGCAGAGCCATGCAAGAATCTTGATATCTTATTTGTCTCAGTAAGTTTGCATCATCAGCAAACAGGTAAACATAACTTTGCGAGCTGACGTTACTTGGCATTTCATTAATATACTCTTTCCAACTTGAAAATTGTCCTCTGACAACTGATTTCATCTTTCTTCCAACAAGAAAATCCTTCATCCACTTAAGAAGTGATCCTTTAATTCCGCCTTTCATTTCCAGCTTCCATAATAGCCGTTGATGTGGAACACGATCAAAGGCCTTTTTAAAATCTAAATAGATGCAATCCATCCAGCTTTCTCTCTCCTGTACTATTTCAGTAGTTCTATCATAGAAACTTAATAAATTAGTCACACATGACTTACCTGATCTAAATCCGAATTGCTTACTTGATAGTAAACTATTTTTGTCTAAGTGTTCTACCCACCTCTTTCTAATCAGCTTCTCCAAGACCTTGCACACTACACTCGTGAGGGACACTGGTTGGTAAGTTTGAGAATCCTTCATGAGTGTTCAAATATGACGCTAAGTGGGTGGCTTAATTCCTCCGCACATTCCTTCAAAACCCAGCATGCATTTCCATCTGTCCCCATCGCCTTCCTTTGATCTAAATTAATCAGGAACCCTCCAACTTCTTCTTTCTTGATAACTATACATATCATCCATTACAGTTTCCTTTACTGGAGTGTTTTTATATTCTACGAAACCATTTTCTTTAACAAAAACTAACTGACACTTTGCATTTAATACTTCACTTAATGCTTATTCATGTTCATAAAATTCACCATTCACAACAACTCTCTGTATTTTATCTTTTACTTTTAGTTTCCTTCTAATATAACTGTAAAAAAGGTTAAGTTCTTTATCACTTCTGTTTATTATATAGTTTAGGTATATATCTCGATACTCCCTCGTTATACATCTCGCTAACAAAATATATATTGCTGTTCTACATCACGCTCCTCAAATTCGTGTTGCCAATATATTTGTCTAAAGAATTGCCTCAGTTGCTCAGAATTACCCTTTGCAAAATTTAGTCTGTCTTGTTTGTGCTCTTCCCTCTCCTTGGTGATGTCATAATTAACAATAAACCGGAAACTCAATAGAGTATGGTCACTTTTACCGAGTGGATGCATGAACTCTAAACTCACAATTTCATGATCAGTTCTAGTAAGGATTAGATCTAACATTCACAGTATGTCCTCTCCTCGCACTCTGGCTGGTTCATTAACGTGCTGATGCATGAACAATTCCTTTATTAGGTTAAGTAATCTACTACTCCAGGTATGATTCTCCCCTCTAGTTTCCATCTTTAGCCAGTCAATATCTTTAGATTAACAAAAAAACAATAACGCTACTCTATAGTGCCATTTTTCAGATTGTTGCAGTAACATCACTAAGTTGTGTATAGTTTTATGTGTTAATTCTTCATAATCATCCTATGACAAGCACTGGTAGGTGGCGGCATATACACATTAATGATTAGTAAATGTTCTTCGCCTAGCGTAATATTAATGGCTATTGTTTAGTGTTTGTCTGTGTCAATTACTTCCTCTTCCCTAGCATGTAGACCCTCCCTTGTCAAAATAATCACGCCTCCTCCTTTTTTGCCTGTCCTGTCCCTCCTCCATATATGATATCCATCCACACCTATAACTACATTCCCAATTTTGTCATTCAATTTTGTTTCTGTTAAGCATATTATATGTGGTTTCTTAGAGTTAACTAAACCCCTTAGTTCTAAAAATGTCGATGGCAGTCCATCATTATCTGTATGCAGTATATTAAGGAACTCGTTTTTATTTTCTGGCCTAACTCCCTCTGCTACTCCAACCGTTCTTATTGTTTCACACACCAATTTCTTATCAGAAGTCCCACTACTTTGAAGAAAAATATGTCCTTTTCGTCTGGTGATCGTTCGTTGTCCTTTTTCTTTCCTTCCTCCAACTCTTCCTTTAGAACCGTCCTGTCTTTTCTACTTAAATCTCTCCTTAACATTAAAGTATTATATTTGTCACTGTCTTTTAACTTCCATGTGTTCCTTAGCACTTCATCCAAAACCTGATTATTCATAAATGTTATTTTTAATGGTCTTACCCTTTCCTTGTCATACTTCCCGATTCTTCTAAATTCAGCAACTTCTTTTTCTACATCATAATCGATCAGTTCTACGAGGAGATCTTTCACAAACTTATCCTCCTCCGTGTCTCTATTAACTCTTTATTCTATTTATTTGTCTTTGCTTCCAAATATAATCAAGGATTTGTTTTTGTCTACAGTCTCCCTCAGAAGTTTGTCATTGCTTCTTATCACGTGTTTTATTTAATTTTATATTTTGTCTTCTTTCTTTGCTCGTTCTACTTCACGTGAATATTCCTCTTTTTTTCTTACAATTTCTGCAAAACAAACTTTCAATTGTTCTTGACACTCATTAACCTTTTTGTTCATTTCTACCACCTCATGTTCTAAGCCCTGTTTTCCATTAAGAATTTGTTCTGCGTCTTTCTGGAGTTGGTCTCGCTGTTTTGCCACCTGTTCCACAACTGAATCAGATGATATCTGATCGACTCTTTCCTTCTGCTTCGTTATTTTATCACTAATTTTTTTCATCATGGTTCGAATCTCTGCCATTTCCTGCTGTCTATTTCAATCCTTTTCCTCTAGGGCTTCGTTTCGTTTGTATACATTTTGAAGTTCCACATTAAGTTTCACTACATTTTCCCTTAAAGATTTGTTGGTACTTATTACCGAAACTACCACTAATTATTTTTCAATATTTGAAGGCTAGTATAGAATAAGGATGTTGCTAAGATCATATTAAAATGTGTTTTAATCTCAGGAGATACATTTTATGTGCACTATATAAAGTAGTGTAAAAACAAAAAAAATCTCCCTATAATTCTCCCTATTGAAAGCAGTAATACTCTTATTAAGCCCCTTACTGTTAAAATAGATGTTGATTTCAATAAGTCATGGGAGGGGGGACGGGGTGGAAACCCCCCTCAACCCATCCTGTATCCAAAGACAAAACAAATTGTATATTTACTCTAAAAATGACTTACATCTGAGTGTTTTAAGATCGTTGGATAATGGGAGAAATAAAATTTTCCGGGGATTGTAACTAATTTCAACTACTGTATAATGATGCAAATTACCTAAAACCAAAAAGAAAACCATGGGAAAATTAGTGGTAGTTTCGGTTATATACTCTGATTAGTTTTCATCCCTTGCCCTTTTACACTCTTCTTCTATCTTCTCAATTTGTTTTGTTATATTGTCTATCAAAATGCTATCAAATGTACCAATGGATCATCACTAACCTGTTTGTTGTCTTGTTCGAAACTGTCATGGGATTGGGACACTTCAAACAAACTCGCCTCTGCCTCAACTGTGTGTGTGTATGTGAGAGAGAGAGAGAGAGAGAGCGCGTGAGGGAGAATGTGAGTGTGTGTTTGTGTGGAAAGGTGTGTGTGTGTGTGTGTGTGAGAGAGAGAGAGAGAGAGAGAGAGAGAGAGAGAACTCAATACGTGAAATCATTATGAATGTAAGGTAGTTATAATGGCAAGAGGCGTGGATATTATTGGTTTCACATTTGTATTGTAGCATTTTTGTCCCCATGTGTATGAAGGAGACAAAAGGCAGCCAGCTTGTAACGAATGTCTCCCCCAAATCCAAAAGTGACAAAGAGCCAAATTCAAGTGACGTTGTGATCAAAATGCCTGGACACACGAAGTTAACGGCAGTCTAAGTCATAGGATGAAGTAATAGGATGAAGGAAAAATTTATTGAGGGAGCGAGTTACTTTTATTACCATCTGAATATGATAAGTGACCCTCAACTAAAAAGCACAGAGCAACCCCCCCCCCCCCCCCCGATATTAATACTACGTGTCTAGCCTTAAATCCTCTCGTGCAAGGATCATTAACACCATATCCCAGGAAAGATAATTATGATGGTGAATATGGGAATAGATGGCTGGGGGACCCATCCCCATTTGTTTTCAGCTCATTCTTACCATGGCTTTGGGGAAAACATGAAATATATACAACAAATATATATAACAAATAAATACATAATATACTAAGTAAATAACTAAATAAATATATAAAAATATGTATTAATTACACAAACAAAATATATATATAATATATATATATATATATAAATGCATGAGTGAAGAAATAGATAATGCAATATAACATGTTAACACATATTGAATCATGTTCATGATTATAGTCTGTGTAACATTATGTATCTTCAATTACATGTATTGTGGAAATGTTGTCATGCATAGAGAACCGAAACATAAACAAATACAATAAAACAATATAGGCCTTTGCACAATATACACCTAACGCAAATATATTTGTGTCCAGGTGAATGAGAGATAAAAGACATATGGTGGTAGTGGTGGTGTTGGGGTGGGGGGGGGGAGAGGCGATTCTGGAGATTCTAATACATTCACACTATTAGTTTGGTTATTTTTAGACTTTGCATCCCATTTCCTTGTACAGTAGGTCTTAAGCACTATTGTGATATTTAGGTGCCTATTGTTTTCCTTGCGAGCAAGAACAAGCCTTTAACTGACGAGGAACTTGGCTTTTGCCAGAACATCCTTCTGCCGTAAATACAGGGTGTTTCATAAAATTTGATATCATTTCGCAATCTAATAACTTTGCCAATTCTCGTTCAAATGACTTCAAATTTTAACAGCATGTGTAGACACATGTACAAAAATGATGTTTAATGTTTTATGTTTTTATCTTTTCATGTATATAAAATGCCATGCACTGTAAGAGAAAAGGCGTTTTGTGTGATGGAGTATGCTCGAACACATTCAAACAAGAGTGTGCAGCGTGCATTTGCGAGATAATTCTCTAAACATTCACCAACTGCAATGCATATTTGGACATGGCACAAAAAGTTCAAAGAGGAAGGCTGTCTGTGCAGGGCAAAAGGATCTGGACGACGCATAGGAAGAGACGGTCGAGCGGGTTCGCGAAAAACTCTTGCAAAGCCCCAAGAAGTCCATAAGAAGAGCATGTCTGGAAACCTGGATTCCTCCAACGACAGTTTGGCGTGCACGGTGCACAGTCTTGTTCGACTGTGTTCGAGCATACTCCAACACACAAAACGCCTTTTCTCTCAAAGTGAATGGCATTTCTATACCTGAAAAGATAAAACCATAAAACATTTCCCATCAAATTTTTACCTGTTTCAACACATGCTGTTAAAAGTTGAGGTAATTTGAACGAGAATTGGCAAAGTTATTAGATTGCGAAACTATATCAAATGTTTTGAAACACCCTGTATAACATTTCACGATTGTACTATTTACTATGCAATCATTATTTACATATCTCATATAATTTTAAGGTGTTACAGTAGTTACAGTGTCTCTATGCTTATGTGGGGGACTGTACACGTTGGAGATCGTTCAACCCTACAAATTAATGTCTCAAACTCCTTTCCCACCAATGTAAGCTGACCTCAACACTCCTGATTTCCTCACCACTCTCTGAACATGTGATAGGAGGGGTCTTGGTAATATTCCATGATTTTAAGGTGTGGTAGACAAGGGGGAGTTGAGAAGTATTGAAGGAAAATTTGGGTTAGTAAGAGACAGGCCTCAGACACCACAGGAGGTCTGACAGATAAACTCGAACCTTGGGCAAGGCAACAGCCCAGAGATTCCCTCTCAATTTAGGGAATTATCTTATATATACTTTAGTAGTACATCTGTATACATTTTTCAGTTGTTACTTGCATAAATATCAAAGTTGGTTTGGATACCACATTATTTAATTTCCCCCTTTACCTATATATATAACATGTATAAAGTATAAGTGGAATGGTGGCAGCGATATACCTTATCTAACATAATATCTATCTATCAACGAGCAGAGGACGGAGAGCTGAGATCAACCTACTATCTTCAATCAACTTATAACCTATTAGGAACGTACCTCAAAACCTCTTCCCTAATATGGTTAATTATACTACCTAACATATAACTCATAAGGACAGATAGTCACCTTTAGACTTCCTTACTTGGAGTTAATAGTTAACCCTTATAATAAATATAGGATCGTACATTTGTACGTCTTCCTAAACTTAACCTCTTGCTAAAGTGACTGTCAAAAGTTATTTGTAACATTATGGTGGCAAGCAGCGGTCTTTCATTAACAGATTTGTTAAATAAGGCGACTACACCACGTTCCTTCGAAGAATTCTACACTCTACCATTGATCTACCATTATCTACCATTGATCCAGTTTTATCCAGTCTACCAGTCATCTATCCAGTTCATCTACGGCGATTTCTGTGTGCGCATCCCACGAGTGGACGAGTTGGCTGCCGGGAGAAGATGTCAGAGGGAGAGCATGTGCTGATCCCTCAACCCTCAACCCTGACTTTCTCAACCACACTCACTCCTAGCTGTGAATGCTGTAGAAAATCAGCTATCATTCAACACTCCCTTCAAGTGTATTTAAAGGTGTATACAGTGAAAATCAACTATCATTCAACACTCCCTTCAAGTGTATTTAAAGGTGTATACAGTGAAAATCAAACATCTATAATTTGTTTCACGGTAATTTTGTTTACGTTTCATACGCATGTCTAGCGAGAGAAATTCAATTTGCTAATTATGACTCATAAAATGAGCTTTGCTAGCCATTGTATGTTTTCTAACACATGTCAAATCGTCAGTGATATGGCGGTCATTTCATCATGTCGTTCAGTCAAAACTCCAATTTTTCATCATGTTATTTCATATCTGTATTCTCATATGGATCTGAGATGCTGGTGGCGACATCATGTCATACCACGACCCCCTGACCCGTCAGGTGATAGGGTGGCCAAGCTCACTCAGTCAGTCTCTCTATCACCCTTGCAATGTATATAAGTGTGTGCGATATGCGGTAAGTTCCAGATGTATCCCTAATTAAATTTGTATTCATAAGTATTAAGATTGTTTTTATTACTTAGGGAATTAATTTTCCAAGTCAGTAATCAATTTTTATCCAAGTTTCCTTCGCCCAGCAAGTTGAACTATGTGATTTGGGTTTAATTTACATTTGGAAACATCTGAGGTTTTAAAGTGATTCTAACATTCATTACTTAAAAACTGTTCTTATCTTTTTTTTACAAGGCGTACCGAGGCCACTGGATCCTACCCCCTTGTAAGCTCTTGGGGGAAGGTGCTGGGAATGGTCCCGGGGTTGACTGGAGCCGGTGTTCTGGGGGGGGGGGGGTGATGATGCACATCTGCCTGCCAATCTAGCTAATATGACTAAAACTAAAGAAAATAAACGTAAGTCCGACGATCCAAAACCGCACAAGATAAGTACAAATGCCCCCCACAAACTCAGACTTGCTAGTGTGAATGTTGGTAGTTTGAATCTGCGTGCAAATGAAGTGGCTGAGATGTGTGAGAGGAGGCGAGTGGACGTCTGCTGTGTCCAGGAAACGCTCTGGAAAGGGCATGGGGTACAGTGGATTGTCGGAAGAAAGAAAAGATATAGGATCTACTGGATGGGGGTGGAGACTGATAAAGCGAAAGGAGGAGTGGGTGTTCTGGTGGCTGAAGAGCTGGCGGAAAGTGTGCTTCAGATTACAAGAGTTGGTGAAAGGCCGATTGTTTTGAAGTAGAAAGTTGGTGAAAGATTTCTGAATGTGATATCTGCATATGCCCCACAGGCTGGTCTACAGAAAGAGAAACCAGAGGAATTCTGGAATGACACCGTCAGTGTCATTTCAGGCCTCTCGGATAATTAAATAACAATCGTGGGGGAGGGGGGAGGGGACCTGAATGGGCACGTGGGAGCATCTGCAGATGGATACGAGGGGGTACATGGAGGAAATGGTAACGGAAGGAGGAATCTGGAAGGCGAATATATACTGGAGTCCTGCGTTTCACTCAACATGGTTGTGTGTAACACGAAGTTCAAGAAAAGACAGAGCCATCTGATCACATATAACTCTGGGGTCTCCAGTAGCCAGATAGATTACTTCTTGGTTAACACGAAATACTGGGAACTGGTTCGGGATGTAAAGGTCATGCCGAGCGAAGAATGTATCCCCCAGCATAAGCTACTTGAGTGCGACATGAGCTTATACAGAGATCCTAAGTACAAGCAGGTATACATACCCAAAAGGAAAGTGTGGCTGCTGAAGAACAAGGAAAATAGGGATAGGTTTCATAGTGAACTGGAGGAAATTAATAGAAATAAGGAAGCTAGGCCTAACTATGTAAATAGTCAATGGAACTTTCTTAAGCATAGCCTTATCGCTTCCACTGACAAAGTATGTGGGAAAACAAAGGGTCACCCCAGGAATAAGACCTCCTGGTGGTGGAACGATGAGCTAGAACATGCTGTGAAAGAGAAAAGGAGATGCTTTAAAGCATGGAAGAAGGGAGGCAGCAAAGGAGGCAGCTAAACGAACTGCCAAAAGAGTGATTTACAATGCTAAAAAAGGCATTAAGGACCGGGTCCTCGAACCAGTGTGTAACACTGACAATCCCAATGGGATCTACAACCTAGCTAGACGAGTTAAAATGACAGTAGGGATATTATAGGTGGACAGTGTGTTAAAAACGATAATGGAAAGATTGTGTATGCAGAAAATGAAATCAGAGAAGCATGGAAGGCACACTATAAAAGATTGCTAGATGTAGAGTTTGAATGGGATAAGGAACAGCTTAGTATCGAAAAAACAATATCTGGACCCCTTCCTTTGATAGCACCAGCTGTAGTGAGCGACGCAATCAATACAGTAGGTGTGCAGTTTTCGCATTACCCCCCCCAAAAAAAAAAATATGCATACGCAACTCTGCGACCTATAATTCTGCAAGTAGTATTGAATCTTTTAGGTGAAATAGGTTTATATGCAATTTATATATATACTGTATATATAATAAATGTTTTTATAATCACAGCCGGACTTGAACCACCGACAGTCAGAACAAGTGCCTATACTTTAATCCACTCTACTATGGCGTGATGGAGGCTACTTGTGTGTAGTGGATTAAAGCATAGACACTCGTCCTGACTGTTGGTGATTCATGTCCGCCTGGGAGTATATATGTATATATATAATTACATTTATGATGTTGGTCATGATGATGGTTATGTTGAACGAATGGGAGATGAAAGGCTTACAAAGAGAATATGTGAGTCAGGTACAAGGGGAGATAGAAGGGCAGGAAGACCCCATTGAGATGGAGAGACTGTGTAAGAAAGGCTTTGGATGATAGAGGAATGACTATAGATCAGGGGGAAGGTGGTGGACAGGAGTGAATGGAGAATGCTTGTGAATAGTTGAGTGAACACATGGTCATTTGGAGTAAGGGGTCGGGCACAAGTTGGACTAGATAATAGTCCATCAGGCGCCTGGCCCGGGGAGACGATTAATATGAAGGGTGCGCCTAGAAGTGTGGTGGGAGGGCTTGTGGCTTTGGCTCCGCTGCATGTCTGCCTGCCGAGATCGGAACCTCTCCGGGTGGTCCGGGGCCGGGGGAGTGCTGGAGCGACCTAGGTGACCCTGGTCTCTGGGTCTTCTCCTGGGTGACCTGGATGTGTGTGAGTTTGTGCTATTTATCTGTGTTTATTTGTTGTTTTATGTTGTTTTTGTGTTTTCCCTGTTCTTGCTCTGTCTTGAGTCGGCTACCCACAAAATGGGAATAGGTCTGGGGCATATAGATAGATAGATAGACATTTATGATCACATTGAATCTTAACTATTAAAATATTTATCTATAATAAGGTCAGCGTAACACTATTTTGTAGCATTTTGAATATTTATTATAAATAGTGATCATATAGGCCTACTGTGACCTTGACCTTTGACATAAAATAAAATACATATATTTGGATGGTTGTCGCATTGACCAACTGAATTTGCCTGTATAACTTGGTGACAATATATTAAACAGTCTAGGAGGAGTTTAGGGAAAATGACAAATACTCTTGTTTTGACCTTGACTGCTGACCTTAACAATTACAATATGTATGTGAAATTTGATACATATATAATATTTAAGTAATAAGCCATAACACAGCCAGTTTTCCAAAATTTGAGTAATCTTTTTTAATAAATAATAAAAGATGACCTTTGACCTGTGACCTTGACCTTTATGTAGGAGTAAAACACATTTTGCATTGACATTGCCCATGAAAATCAAATAAGCATGCGTAATTTCATTAAAATCCATTAAATAGTTTCATATAATCAATAGAATAGTTGACCTAGACCTTTGACCATTATCTTGACCTTTATATGTCTCGACATTTATTATTTTACTTTTCACTTAGTGCAATTATCTCACCAAATTTTGTGAAGTTTGCATGGAAAGTAAAGAAAATAGCATATCGACCTTTTATTTGACCTGTGACCTTGACCTTTCATATGGAATTGTATAGTTTCTTGCATGACCTGGGCCTAGGTATTCCGAATAAACATGGTAAGCCTAGTGAAAACCTAAGTTTGTATAAGAAATACTAGTAGAAAACTATTTTGACCTTTGACCTTGATCTTTGACCTTACCCTTTAGAATATGCATCTAAAATGTGGGCAATACGATATCAAGGTTACCAGTAACTTGTATAGTGCAAATGAAGACATTTGAGTAAAAAGTAAAATAAATAGTAAAAGTTGACCTGTGACCTGGACCTTATGTAAGTGTTTTTTTTTTGTATTGACATTGCCCCGGAAAATCAAATAAGCATGCCTAATTTCATTAAAACCCATCAGTTAGTGTCATATATATTAATAAAATAGTTGACCTTGACCTTTGACCTTTATCTTGACCTTTATGATATGTGTGTCCAAATGTATTATTTCCTTTTCATTTAAAGTGCAACTATCTCACCAAATGTTGTGAAGTTTGCAAGAAAAGTAAAGAAAGTAGCATATTGACCTTTTATTTGACCTTGACCTGTGACCTTGACCTTTATTATGGAATTGTTTAGTTTTTTGTATGACCTTGGCCTAGGTATTCCGAATATACATGATACGCCAAGTGAGAATCTAACAGTTAGTATAAGAAATACTAGTGAAACACTTATTTTGACCTTTGACCTTGACCTTTGACCTTACCCTTAAGAATCTTTACATACAAATTTGGTCAATACAATATATACTGTAGGTTACCAGTAACTTGTATAGTGAAAATGAAGACATTTGAGAAAAAAGTAAAATAAATAGTAAAAGTTGACCTTAGACCTTGACCTGTGACCTGGACCTTTATATAAGAGTGTTTTTTTTTTTGTATTGACATTGCCCCGGAAAATCAAATAAGCATGCCTAATTTCATTAAAACCCATCAGTTAGTTTCATATTATATTAATAGATTAGTTGACCTTGACCTTTGACCTTTATATTGACCTTTACGATATGTGTGTCCAAATGTATTATTTTCCTTTTCATTTAAAGTGCAACTATCTCACCAAACTTTGTGAAGTTTGCATTGTGACGCCTACCAGCGTTGGCAGAATCGCCTCTCGTTAGCCACTAGCTCTCGCCAGGGCAGTGAAATGGGTTACAGTTATCAGAGAATGTTGTTCTTTCTTTCATAGTACTTGCATTGTTACAGACAGTCCAGTGGTGGTCTTTATTTTCGTCTGTGACAACGGGAAGTATTTTATATCATTAGTAGAATATAAGATGCATTGTAGTGTGAAGTTGAGAGAGAGAGAGAGAGCGGGCAGCGAGGGGGTAGTGAGTGTTGCCTCCCTCCTCCCTCCTCCTCCCGGAGGAGTTTTCCCGCCCTCGCGCGGGCTTTCCAACGCCTTTGATTGGCTGGTGGACCCTGACGCGGCCAGGACGCCTGCTGCCTTGTGACATCTCGGCCCGTGATTGGCCGACCATCGCGCCCTTGCGAGCTCCTGTGTAACTAACCTCCTGCGTGAGGGTCCCGAGGAGCTACCCTCCTCAGAGCAGGCTAGGGGCGCACACGACTAACATCCTTTTTATAACTGTCCCCCATATCTCCACCATTCTGCTACTGTCTCTGTCACTCAACTTCCTTTCTTTCATTCCTCTAATCTTTTAACGTCACAACCCTCCCTTTGGGTTCTGTACACAATTTTATATCGGCCCATCGTATTGTGTGCGTCGCTCTCATATATATTTACATGTATTAGAATAGGCTATAAGGGTTCTTAGTCTATGGAGGTTTGATGACTCTGTGTGTGTCTCCCTCAGTGTCCTTAGTCTATGGAGGTTTGATGACTCTTTGTGTGTGTCTCCCTCATTATCATTAGTGCTCTGCTCGGTTATTTACTGCTAGACTGGGATAAGGTTTCTGTTGTCGTTGTCACCGATGTGTGTACGGTTTGCTTATACCTACACGACTTCGACGGTTTCTGTGGTAGCCTAGGTCGTCCTTTTGGTTGTGTCCTTTGCGAGTGCAGCATGGTGTTGTAAGAGGGCATTAGCCTACTACCTTATAACACAGTGCTGCCTCTTTGCTTGACTTTAGTGGGATCGCCAGGGTAGAACCAGATACTTGAGATCTGGATCTACCAAGAGAGCATCCCCGTCATTGACGTAACTTTAATCATACCGCCTTAAGGACAACGCTAGGCTATGAGCCTGTCTTGCTCAGCCACAGTTTCCTAACCTTGATATCCCAGCTAGACTTTATTCGCCGAGCAGACACTAGTTAGGACATAAGCTCTTTTGTTATGTATGCATTATTATTCACAGCATTTATTAGTCTAGGTTGTTGCTGAGCAGCACAACCATAGCAGACTGTTTCGTTGATGAGGAAGTACTTATTTTAGTGTCGAGCATTGTTGCCGTTGATCATTTTTAGTATTCTCGTGTCAGTTAACATTATATGTCCTATCTTTTAGTGTATTCAGTCTACACGTGTGGTGTCGTGCTTCCTGCCTTTATATAATTTAAGATACGAGCATCTTATGAGCATCAGACTTTCTTCAGAAGTTTCCAGGTCTATGCTGTAGGACTATACTTCACTTTCTTTCAGATAGGAGCGAAGAGTTTATTGTTGTTTAGAGTAACTGTATTGAAGCATCTTTTAATTGTATTAAATCTTGCAGTGATTTAATTGATCTTTCCATAGCTTCCCTTTTATGCATTTTAACGTAACTTGCATCTTGTTTGTTATCAGGCTATACCAGTGTGGGTTAGCCTGAAGTAGAGTACATTTATGCTCAGTTAAGGATACCCCATTATCGCAGATTAACTCTGGAGGGTATAGGTGTTTTTGTTCGCCGGCATATAAGTTTGAGGGTTTGGATCTAGCGTACCGTTGTTGCATAGTGCCCTATTACTAGTCCAATAATTAAGTGCCCTTGTTTTATTAGTAGCCCTGGTCGTAACAGCATCAAAAGTAAAGAAAATACCATATTGACCTTTTATTTGACCCTGACCTGTGACGTTGACCTTTATTATGGAATTGTATAGTTTCTTGTATGACCTTCGCCTAGGTATTCCGAATATACATGGTAAGCCTAGTGAGAATCTAACAGTTAGTATAAGAAATACTAGTGAAAAACTTAATTTGAACTTTGAACTTGACCTTTAAGAATATTTACCTAAAATTTGGTCAATATGATATATAAGTTACCAGTAACTTCTATCTATCTATATATTGCCTGACGCCGTGATCCCCGAAGGTGTGGCCACGAACGAACCGCCCCCATGCACCTCTGGCCCCAGTCAGTCGATGCCACTCCCCCCAACTAGCACCGCCTTAGTGCATGTACTTCCTCACTCCATCCTTCCACCTCTCATTCGGTCTACCTCTCCCTCTCTGTCCCTCCACCTCACTCTCGTACACCCTCTTAGTCATTCTTTCGCTTTCCATACGTTCCATATGGCCAAACCATCTCAAGTTGTTCATTTTCACACTTTCCAGCACATCTACCTCCACACCACACCCCCTTCTTACTTCCTCATTAGTCTGTCTATCCCTCCATGTAACTCCGCACGCACTCCTTAAGTAATTAATTTCCACTGCTCTCACTCTTGGTCTGAGTCTCTCAACCAACGCCCATGCTTCGCTTCCATAACTCAGTGTCGGGATTACCACACTGTCATGCAAGGACTTCTTCACTTCCATACTGACCACCCTATTTCTTGTTACTGCTTTTAGCGTTACTACAACCCTCTTCCCCTGTTGAACCCTCTCCCGCACTTCTTCATCCATAGTCCCATCTTTACTCAACACACTGCCCAGATACTTAAGAGTTGACGATCTCCATAGCCTGACCATTCAGCTTCACCTCAAACTCTGTGACTTCACCCCTTTCGAAGACCATAACCTTGCTCTTCCCCGCATTTACCTTCAAATTCCGTTTTTCAGTAACCAGTAACTTTAATAGTGAAAATGAAGACATTTGAGTAAGAACTAAAAAATATGAAATATTGACCTTATTTTTAACCTTGACCTTTGACCTTAACCTTTAAGTGAAATGGAATAAGTCTTTTAGACTGACCTTCGCATTGACCAAATTAATATACCTGTGAAATTTGGTGAAAATCCATCAAACGGTCTAGGAGGAGTTTCCGGACAGACAGACAGACAGACGTTCGACGACGACGACGTTGGACGACGACGACGACGACAGACAGGCTGGCTGGTGGTGCACAGTATATGGGCGGGATCTGTGTGCGCGATACCACTCTTCTTCGCAGTGTTGATAAAATGAAGGACGGTAAAGCTCCAGGGTGCTCTGACATTGTCGCTGAGATGATAACAGCCTCAGGGGAGACTGGTGTCAACTTAGTCATTGAGTTGATAAACACCATTATTAAGAATGAGAAAATCCCAGAGGATTGGCTCAAAAGTGTAATAGTAAATATATACAAAGGAAAGGGGGATGCGCTAGATAGAGGAAATTATAGGGGCCTGAAAATGCTTGACCAAATCATGAAGGTCTGTGAGAGAGTCTTTAAGGGTTTTATCAGGCAAAGCATCTCCATTGATGATATGCAGTTTGGTTTTATGCCAGGACGAGGTACAACCGATGCTATCTTCATAGTCAGGCAGATACGGGAAAGATACTTACTAAAAGGCAGGGATCTTTACTTTGTGTTTGTAGACCTAGAGAAGGCCTTTGACAGGGTACCTAGAGATGTTGTGCAGTGGGCTATAAGGAAACTTGGTGTGGAAGAGTGGCTGGTGCGTGTGATAATGAAGATGTATGAGGATTCGCGAAGTGCGGTGAGGGTGAAGGGTGTACTGAGTGATGAGTTCGCAGTCCGTGTTGGAGTCCATTTTTTTTTTTTTTTTTTTTTTTAAAGAGACAATGAACGGAGGAAGGAAAAACACAGATAAAACAAAAGGTCCATGTGCCTAAAGGCATCCTCCATTCATAAAATGTTTGTAACAACTGGATTTAAACTTTTGTAGATTGTAAGTTTGTGGAAAGCAACTCGAGGGAAGTGAATTCCAAAGAGTAGTAGTTCTAGGGATAAATGAATTTTGATAAGCAGAAGTTCTGCATTGTGGAGGAGAAAGTATAAATTCATGGGCGCTCTCAGCTGCCCTAGTTCTACGGGAAAAGATGTGGAGAGGCGGCACAATTGAAGCAAGTTCCTCGGAACAATTGCTGTGAAAATATCTGTAGAATAATGCAAGGGATGCAACATTTCTTCGTATGGATAATGAAGGAAGGTCCTGTGTGATTGCAGGGTTATTGATTAATCTAATAGCTTTATTTTGAATTTTGTCCAACTGCCTCAATGCAACCACTCCACTTCCACTCCACAGAGGTGAACAGTAATCCATCTGAGAACGCACATGACTTTTATATTACGGCCAACCGCTCGTCAGTGAAGAATTCTCGAACTCTGTACAGGAGTCCCAGTTTTTTTAGAGGCATTCTTAGCAATGCCTCTAACATAATGTGTCCAGCTCAAGTTAGTATTTAATGTTACACCGAGAATGTTAATACTAGGGGAAGTGGGAATATTTACATTATTAAAAAATATATGGGAGTCAGTGAGATTCTGTCGGTTAGAAAATTGAATGTACTTGGTTTTCTGTGCATTAAAGGAAACTAGATTCTCTTGTCCCCATTCATTAATTCTAGAAAGGTCCTGGTTCAGAGAAATTGCAGTGTTTATTTTTGAATTTATAAGATTGGGTTGGGTGAAAAAATTGGTAAATGTGAAGGAACTGTGGAGTGTTGAGTCATCTGCATAGGAATGTATTGGATTATGAGTGGTAGATATGAGATCATTGATATGAATGAGGAACAGAGTTGGGGCCAAAACTGATCCCTGGGGAACACCAGCATTTATTGAGCGAAATTGAGAATAAAGGCCATCTACCATTACACATATTTTTCTGTTATGAAGATAAGAAGACATTAGTGGAACTAATGATGCAAGGCCGTAGTGTGACATCTTCGACAATCAGGATTGATGCCAGACTCTATCAAATGCCTTTGATATATCCAGTGCTATTGTATGTGTTTCACCATGTTGGTCTGTAGCTTGGTTGATTTGATGCGTACGAAGGCAAAGAATGTCTGCAGTTGATCGACATCGTCTAAAACCATATTGCCTATCACTGATTAATTTATTATTCTCCAGATGCTTAATTATGTGATTATTTAATATAATTTCAAAGACTTTACCAAGAGTGGAAGTTATAGCTATTGGTCTGTAGTTTGATGGATTTGAAGAGGCACCTTTTTTAGGAACTGGATGGATGTTTGCTTCTTTCCAGGGTACTGAGAAGCATGAGGTATGAGTACACAGATCGACAAATTTTGCCAATACAGGAGCGAGCACCAAGGAGCAATTCTTAAGTACTATTGGAGGAATTTCATCTGGACCAGGAACCTTATCTACTGAGAGATTCTGCAAAATAGTTTTGACATGTCTAGTGTGGATCTTAAGTGAGGGAATTTCAGGCGAATTAAAATTAAGTACAGGGACATCTTGATTTATTTCATCTAAGGTTGAGTTGGTGGAGAAAATATCCGCAAGAAGGTTAGCTTTACCTCGTGGGTCACTTACAAGATTGCCAGTCGGAGATTTTAATGGTGGAATGGATGAAGCAGTAGTAAAGTTGGATTTGAATGAGTTAAGAGTAGACCAAAATATTTTGTTATCATTTGGATTATTTAGAAGTTTATTTGCCTGCTTGTGGAGAAAGTTTGATTTAGTTAGGTTTAATACAGTTTTGGCATGATTTCTGATGTTTCTAAAGTAATTAAAGGCTTCATGTGTTTTTGATCTTGTGTATGCATTGTAGGCTATTGCTCTTTGTTCAGTTACTTTAGCACAATTATGGTCAAACCATTTAGGTGAATTAGATCTTTTACTGTACTTTTGATGAGAATAAAAGTTTCCATTCCAATCTTTACAAAATCTTGTATGTGGCTCAAGGTGGAGTGTGCATCATTAGAAAAGAAAGAGGTCCAGGGAATATCAATAAAGAAACCTTGAAGACCCTCCCAGTCTGCCCTATCGTAATGCCATTTAGTCACCAAAACAGGTTCAGAGTGGGAAGGTGTGGTAGGTGATAGACAGGTGGCCTGTATCAGACAGTGATCAGAAGATCCAAGCGGGGACCTCACTGTAACATCATCATTTTCTGAATTGGTTGTTAAAAATAAGTCCAGTAGGTGGGAATTATGATTAGGATTATCTGGTACACGGGTGGGTTGGTTGACTAGTTGAGTGAGATTAAATGAGTCTGCAAATAGCTCTCATTCAAGACCAGCATCATCAGTCCTGGCTGAATGAGTGAGCCATTCAACATTATGGACATTATAAATCACCCAACACAGTGATTTCAGAAGAAGCATTTAAGTTGAGGACACAGAGTTGTGAGGACAGAGAATCAAAAAGACTTTGCTCTGGAGGAGTATTTGAAGAACGGTAGATGCAACATATGTATTTAAATTTACCAGCAGAAATTAATTTGTATATAGAATAATCAAAATAGGGACAATTGAAACTAGTAACCTCCTCCAGGACAATTTCAGATTTTGCGAAGCAACATACACCTCCTTTAGGTCTGAAATTTTGGAGCAGTTGATAACCTGGAAAATTAAATCTAGACGTGTCAGATGTGGATGTTATTTGAGTCTCTGTCAAAAAAAGGAGAGTAGGGTATTCTTCTTGAAGAAATTGGTGTACAGAATTGATGTTAGAGTGAAGTCCCCTTATATTGCTAAAGAAAAAGCTGTACCAACGAGCAGCTTTGGGACGTTGCAATGCTCTTGACACAGTTGCATGATGACAACCGGGAGGGCCCTGTGTCGATGAACTAACCCTGCCGGGGGTGGATGTCCGAGGGACCACCCGGTTTGCTCTTAACAATTGTACTGCCATGATTTATTAGGTAAAGGTGTATGGTGTTACATGATGATATGTAGTGGGAAGAGTAGTGTTTTATGGATAGAGGATAGCGATGTAAGTCAATGTCGTGAAGTTGGATGTGTATGTTATAATTATAAAGAGGGTTTTCCTGATACCCCTGATGTGTGAGGCAGAAAGATATGTATCCAGCTACCAAGGCCTGGGAGAAAAAATGGAATTCAGGCTATTCCCTGAGTCTCCCGAAACCTTGGCTGTAGTACTTCCCTGGGCGGAGCTGCCTACCCCTACTACTCGTAGTAGCCCCCTCCTCTTTATTATGGTCCTGGAGGCACTGTCTAGAGTTTTTAGAGGCGGACTCCCGTTGGAACTGTTATATGAAGACAATTTAGTCCTAATAGCTGACAGTATGCAAGATGCTGAGGCCAAATTCAGAGAATGGAGAGAGGGCATGGCGAGCAAGGGTTAAGAGTCCATATTAACAAAACCAAGGTTATGCATTGTAGATTGAGACGAGGCAATGTGGAAAAGAGCAGTGCATACCCATGTGCAGTGTGTGGAAAGGGTGTGGGCATTAACACGATTCAATGTAGCATCTGTCGACGCTGGGTGCACCATGGGAGTAAGCATTGTAGTAGACTAAAGGGACCCCTGCCGAAGGATAAGTCAGAAATAGAGAAATTTGAGTGCGTAGTGTGCAAAGGCGAGCTTGTGTTAAGTGATGATCCTGTGGCTGTGAATTTTGGAAATGAATCATTGGAGCTGGTGGACAAGTTTTGTTACCTGGGAGATACCATTTCTTCGTATGGATAATGAAGGAAGGTCCTGTGTGATTGCAGGGTTATTGATTAATCTAATAGCTTTATTTTGAATTTTGTCCAACTGCCTCAATGCAACCACTCCACTTCCACTCCACAGAGGTGAACAGTAATCCATCTGAGAACGCACATGACTTTTATATATTACGGCCAACTGCTCGTCAGTGAAGAATTCTCGAACTCTGTACAGGAGCTCCAGTTTTTTAGAGGCATTCTTAGCAATGCCTCTAACATAATGTGTCCAGCTCAAGTTAGTATTTAATGTTACACCGAGAATGTCAATACTAGGGGAAGTGGGAATATTTACATCATTAAAAAATATATGGGAGTCAGTGAGATTCTGTCGGTTAGAAAATTGAATGTACTTGGTTTTCTGTGCATTAAAGGAAACTAGATTCTTTTGTCCCCATTCATTAATTCTAGAAAGGTCCTGGTTCAGAGAAATTGCAGTGTTTATTTTTGAATTTATAAGATTGGGTTGGGTGAAAAAATTGGTAAATGTGAAGGAACTGTGGAGTGTTGAGTCATCTACATAGGAATGTATTGGATTATGAGTGGTAGATAATGAGATCATTGATATGAATGAGGAACAGAGTTGGGGCCAAAACTGATCCCTGGGGAACACCAGCATTTATTGAGCGAAATTGAGAATAAAGGCCATCTACCATTACACATATTTTTCTGTTATGAAGATAAGAAGAAATTAGTGGAACTAATGATGCAAGGCCGTAGTGTGACATCTTCGACAATCAGGATTGATGCCAGACTCTATCAAATGCCTTTGATATATCCAGTGCTATTGTATGTGTTTCACCATGTTGGTCTGTAGCTTGGTTGATTTGATGCGTACGAAGGCAAAGAATGTCTGCAGTTGATCGACATCGTCTAAAACCATATTGCCTATCACTGATTAATTTATTATTCTCCAGATGCTTAATTATGTGATTATTTAATATAATTTCAAAGACTTTACCAAGAGTGGAAGTTATAGCTATTGGTCTGTAGTTTGATGGATTTGAAGAGGCACCTTTTTTAGGAACTGGATGGATGTTTGCTTCTTTCCAGGGTACTGAGAAGCATGAGGTATGAGTACACAGATCGACAAATTTTGCCAATACAGGAGCGAGCTTGAAGAAATTGGTGTACAGAATTGATGTTAGAGTGAAGTCCCCTTATATTGCTAAAGAAAAAGCTGTACCAACGAGCAGCTTTGGGACGTTGCAATGCTCTTGACACAGTTGCATGATGACAACCGGGAGGGCCCTGTGTCGATGAACTAACCCTGCCGGGGGTGGATGTCCGAGGGACCACCAGGTTTGCTCTTAACAATTGTACTGCCATGATTTATTAGGTAAAGGTGTATGGTGTTACATGATGATATGTAGTGGGAAGAGTAGTGTTTTATGGATAGAGGATAGCGATGTAGGTCAATGTCGTGAAGTTGGATGTGTATGTTATAATTATAAAGAGGGTTTTCCTGATACCCCTGATGTGTGAGGCAGAAAGATATGTATCCAGCTACCAAGGCCTGGGAGAAAAAATGGAATTCAGGCTATTCCCTGAGTCTCCCGAAACCTTGGCTGTAGTACTTCCCTGGGCGGAGCTGCCTACCCCTACTACTCGTAGTAGCCCCCTCCTCTTTATTATGGTCCTGGAGGCACTGTCTAGAGTTTTTAGAGGCGGGCTCCCGTTGGAACTGTTATATGAAGACAATTTAGTCCTAATAGCTGACAGTATGCAAGATGCTGAGGCCAAATTCAGAGAATGGAGAGAGGGCATGGCGAGCAAGGGTTTAAGAGTCCATATTAACAAAACCAAGGTTATGCATTGTAGATTGAGACGAGGCAATGTGGAAAAGAGCAGTGCATACCCATGTGCAGTGTGTGGAAAGGGTGTGGGCGTTAACACGATTCAATGTAGCATCTGTCGACGCTGGGTGCACCATGGGAGTAAGCATTGTAGTAGACTAAAGGGACCCCTGCCGAAGGATAAGTCAGAAATAGAGAAATTTGAGTGCGTAGTGTGCAAAGGCGAGCTTGTGTTAAGTGATGATCCTGTGGCTGTGAATTTTGGAAATGAATCATTGGAGCTGGTGGACAAGTTTTGTTACCTGGGAGATACCATTTCTTCGTATGGATAATGAAGGAAGGTCCTGTGTGATTGCAGGGTTATTGATTAATCTAATAGCTTTATTTTGAATTTTGTCCAACTGCCTCAATGCAACCACTCCACTTCCACTCCACAGAGGTGAACAGTAATCCATCTGAGAACGCACATGACTTTTATATATTACGGCCAACTGCTCGTCAGTGAAGAATTCTCGAACTCTGTACAGGAGTCCCAGTTTTTTAGAGGCATTCTTAGCAATGCCTCTAACATAATGTGTCCAGCTCAAGTTAGTATTTAATGTTACACCGAGAATGTCAATACTAGGGGAAGTGGGAATATTTACATCATTAAAAAAAATATGGGAGTCAGTGAGATTCTGTCTGTTAGAAAATTGAATGTACTTGGTTTTCTGTGCATTAAAGGAAACTAGATTCTTTTGTCCCCATTCATTAATTCTAGAAAGGTCCTGGTTCAGAGAAATTGCAGTGTTTATTTTTGAATTTATAAGATTGGGTTGGGTGAAAAAATTGGTAAATGTGAAGGAACTGTGGAGTGTTGAGTCATCTACATAGGAATGTATTGGATTATGAGTGGTAGATAATTATGAGATCATTGATATGAATGAGGAACAGAGTTGGGGCCAAAACTGATCCCTGGGGAACACCAGCATTTATTGAGCGAAATTGAGAATAAAGGCCATCTACCATTACACATATTTTTCTGTTATGAAGATAAGAAGAAATTAGTGGAACTAATGATGCAAGGCCGTAGTGTGACATCTTCGACAATCAGGATTGATGCCAGACTCTATCAAATGCCTTTGATATATCCAGTGCTATTGTATGTGTTTCACCATGTTGGTCTGTAGCTTGGTTGATTTGATGCGTACGAAGGCAAAGAATGTCTGCAGTTGATCGACATCGTCTAAAACCATATTGCCTATCACTGATTAATTATTATTCTCCAGATGCTTAATTATGTGATTATTTATATAATTTCAAAGACTTTACCAAGAGTGGAAGTTATAGCTATTGGTCTGTAGTTTGATGGATTTGAAGAGGCACCTTTTTTAGGAACTGGATGGATGTTTGCTTCTTTCCAGGTACTGAGAAGCATGAGGTATGAGTACACAGATCGACAAATTTTGCCAATACAGGAGCGAGCTTGAAGAAATTGGTGTACAGAATTGATGTTAGAGTGAAGTCCCCTTATATTGCTAAAGAAAAAGCTGTACCAACGAGCAGCTTTGGGACGTTGCAATGCTCTTGACACAGTTGCATGATGACAACCGGGAGGGCCCTGTGTCGATGAACTAACCCTGCCGGGGTGGATGTCCGAGGGACCACCAGGTTGCTCTTAACAATTGTACTGCCATGATTTATTAGGTAAAGGTGTATGGTGTTACATGATGATATGTAGTGGGAAGAGTAGTGTTTTATGGATAGAGGATAGCGATGTAGGTCAATGTCGTGAAGTTGGATGTGTATGTTATAATTATAAAGAGGGTTTCCTGATACCCCTGATGTGTGAGGCAGAAAGATATGTATCCAGCTACCAAGGCCTGGGAGAAAAAATGGAATTCAGGCTATTCCCTGAGTCTCCCGAAACCTTGGCTGTAGTACTTCCCTGGGCGGAGCTGCCTACCCCTTCTATTCGTAGTACCCCACTCCTCTTTATTATGGTTCTGGAGGCACTGTCTAGAGTTTTTAGAGGCGGGCTCCCGTTGGAACTGTTATATGAAGACAATTTAGTCCTAATAGCTGACAGTATGCAAGATGCTGAGGCCAAATTCAGAGAATGGAGAGAGGGCATGGCGAGCAAGGGTTTAAGAGTCCATATTAACAAAACCAAGGTTATGCATTGTAGATTGAGACGAGGCAATGTGGAAAGAGCGGTGCATACCCATGTGCAGTGTGTGGAAAGGGTGTGGGCGTTAACACGATTCAATGTAGCATCTGTCGACGCTGGGTGCACCATGGGAGTAAGCATTGTAGTAGACTAAAGGGACCCCTGCCGAAGGATAAGTCAGAAATAGAGAAATTTGAGTGCGTAGTGTGCAAAGGCGAGCTTGTGTTAAGTGATGATCCTGTGGCTGTGAATTTTGGAAATGAGTCATTGGAGCTGGTGGACAAGTTTTGTTACCTGGGAGATACCATTTCTTCGTATGGATAATGAAGGAAGGTCCTGTGTGATTGCAGGGTTATTGATTAATCTAATAGCTTTATTTTGAATTTTGTCCAAGTGCCTCAATGCAACCACTCCACTTCCACTCCACAGAGGTGAACAGTAATCCATCTGAGAACGCACATGACTTTTATATATTACGGCCAACTGCTCGTCAGTGAAGAATTCTCGAACTCTGTACAGGAGTCCCAATTTTTTAGAGGCATTCTTAGCAATGCCTCTAACATAATGTGTCCAGCTCAAGTTAGTATTTAATGTTACACCGAGAATGTCAATACTAGGGGAAGTGGGAATATTTACATCATTAAAAAATATATGGGAGTCAGTGAGATTCTGTCGGTTAGAAAATTGAATGTACTTGGTTTTGTCTGCATTAACCCTTAAAAAGCGGCTCACCACTTAAGTCGAGTTAAATAAAGCTGGACTATGTGGCGGCGCTCGACATAGGTCGAGTGGCAATTTCAGCACGTAATGTGGCTGAGAGAGAGAGACAAGTGGTGGCAGGAGACTAGCGAGCGTATGACTGCTCCAGACCACCGCGGCGAACCTACTGACACAAATCTCAGCTCCCTCCTCCCTCTCTCACTCGCTACATCCTCAATTATGTACCGAAAGTACCGAATTACCTGCTTTTTGCACTCGCGTTGCACGGTTATTGCAAGAAAACTATCCATCATACAAGGATCGTTATGGTGTCATTCGAAAGCTCTGTTTATGCCCTTTCAGGGATAGATACTTGTTTTACGTTCTGGGTCTTATTTAGGCATGAAAATGATCACGTAAACAGCCCTATTTTGGCTAAAAACACCCCGCTGGGCGGTACACATAAATAAACTGCATAGGCCGCTCGTAAGGTGTTAAAGGAAACTAGATTCTTTTGTCCCCATTCATTAATTCTAGAAAGGTCCTGGTTCAGAGAAATTGCAGTGTTTATTTTTGAATTTATAAGATTGGGTTTGGTGAAAAAATTAGTAAATGTGAAGGAACTGTGGAGTGTTGAGTCATCTACATAGGAATGTATTGGATTATGAGTGGTAGATAATTATGAGATCATTGATATGAATGAGGAACAGAGTTGGGGCCAAAACTGATCCCTGGGGAACACCAGCATTTATTGAGCGAAATTGAGAATAAAGGCCATCTACCATTACACGTATTTTTCTGTTATGAAGATAAGAAGAAATTAGTGGAACTAATGATGCAAGGCCGTAGTGTGACATCTTCTACAATCAGGATTGATGCCAGACTCTATCAAATGCCTTTGATATATCCAGTGCTATTATATGTGTTTCACCATGTTGGTCTGTAGCTTGCTTGATTTGATGCGTACGAAGGCAAAACATTTCTGCAGTTGATCGACATCGTCTAAAACCATATTGCCTATCACTGATTAATTTATTATTCTCCAGATGCTTAATTATGTGATTATTTAATATAATTTCAAAGACTTTACCAAGAGTGGAAGTTATAGCTATTGGTCTGTAGTTTGATGGATTTGAAGAGGCACCTTTTTTAGGAACTGGATGGATGTTTGCTTCTTTCCAGGGTACTGAGAAGCATGAGGTATGAGTACACAGATCGACAAATTTTGCCAATACAGGAGCGAGCTTGAAGAAATTGGTGTACAGAATTGATGTTAGAGTGAAGTCCCCTTATATTGCTAAAGAAAAAGCTGTACCAACGAGCAGCTTTGGGACGTTGCAATGCTCTTGACACAGTTGCATGATGACAACCGGGAGGGCCCTGTGTCGATGAACTAACCCTGCCGGGGGTGGATGTCTGAGGGACCACCAGGTTTGCTCTTAGCAATTGTACTGCCATGATTTATTAGGTAAAGGTGTATGGTGTTACATGATGATATGTAGTGGGAAGAGTAGTGTTTTATGGATAGAGGATAGCGATGTAGGTCAATGTCGTGAAGTTGGATGTGTATGTTATAATTATAAAGAGGGATTTCCTGATACCCCTGATGTGTGAGGCAGAAAGATATGTATCCAGCTACCAAGGCCTGGGAGAAAAAATGGAATTCAGGCTATTCCCTGAGTCTCCCGAAACCTTGGCTGTAGTACTTCCCTGGGCGGAGCTGCCTACCCCTACTACTCGTAGTAGCCCCCTCCTCTTTATTATGGTCCTGGAGGCACTGTCTAGAGTTTTTAGAGGCGGACTCCCGTTGGAACTGTTATATGAAGACAATTTAGTCCTAATAGCTGACAGTATGCAAGATGCTGAGGCCAAATTCAGAGAATGGAGAGAAGGCATGGCGAGCAAGGGTTATAGAGTCAATATTACCAAAACCCAGGTTATGCATTGTAGATTGAGACGAGGCAATGTGGAAAAGAGCAGTGCATACCCATGTGCAGTGTGTGGAAAGGGTGTGGGCGTTAACACGATTCAATGTAGCATCTGTCGACGCTGGGTGCACCATGGGAGTAAGCATTGTAGTAGACTAAAGGGACCCCTGCCGAAGGATAAGTCAGAAATAGAGAAATTTGAGTGCGCAGTGTGCAAAGGCGAGCTTATGTTAAGTGATGATCCTGTGGCTGTGAATTTTGGAAATGAGTCATTGGAGCTGGTGTACAAGTTTTGTTACCTGGGAGATACCATTCTGCCGGTGGTGGGGCCGAGGCTGCCACTGTCTCTAGAATTAGATGTGGCTGGGGGAAGTTCAAAGAACTGCTGCCAATCCTGACCATGAAAAGAATGCTCTCCCCCTGAAGGGAAAGGTGTATGCCTCATGTGTTAGAAGTGCAATGACGTATGCCTCAGAAACATGGGCCGTTAAAGTAGAGGATGTCAACAGAATGGAACGTAATGAGATGAGAATGGTGAGATGGATGTGTGAAGCCAGGTTACAGGATAGAATAACAAATGTTGAGCTGAGGAGACGTTTAGGTATAAAGAGTATTAGCGAGGTGATGCGTACAAGTAGACTGGGATGGTATGGACATGTGGAGAGAATGGGTGAACAAAATTGGGTGAAAAAATTTAGGTCTGTGATTGTGGAGGGAGCTGCACCAAGGGGTAAACCGAGGAAGACCTGGGATCGGACTATACGTGCCGATCTCAAATCCAAATACTTGACAAGTGAAGCAGCCCTTAATAGTTTTGCCTGGAACGCCGCCATTAGGACAAGAGACTGAAACTGCTCGTATGTGTGGAGCACTCGGTCTTAAACTGTTATGTATGTAAACATTTTATTTATGTAAGTGCTCGAGTGCTTAGGCCTAATTGTTGATTTCGTCTCGTCTGGCTAACGACAGCCAAGGTAATTGAGTATCTTTATTTCTCATAAGTGCGTTGTTTCAACATCATTATATACGTACATTGTAATTTATTTTTTCTTAACATCAATTTTGGATATCAAATGAGTTTAATATTCCATCTTAATTTGCTTTCTTTCACTCACTGGTATATTTATTCTTCTATTAATACTATGGTCGATTACTATTTGCTTTTAATTTGAGTGCGTGTTTTATAAAGATTTATTTTCGGGTTTTAATAACATATTTTTGTCCAAAATTTGTGGAAATACACTCGTCTAAGATTTGTTTTTTTCGAGTTTTATTTGAATTGAATTTTGGAAGTTTGATTGATTGACATTTTCATGGAGTATTCTTTTTGGAATCGTTCAATTATTCTTTTATTTACCGTTCAGTTCTTTCTTAGTGAATTATTTCCTTACATTTTTGTTTTGCCCATTTAAGTGTATTCGTTTCTGCCGTCTGGTTACAGTCAAGGGCTGTATATTTCGGTAAATTTCGTTCGCTAATATTGTGGCAATATTTTTTTTTAGGGATCATTACTAAGTTGAATTTGTTTTCCCTCACGTTTATTTCGAGTTAAATTTGTGTTGGATCACGAGATATTGTTAGCCACGTGTTTCTATGTTTTATAACGAGTTAGCTTACTGTACAATTGGGTCCAGTTAAGTAATCTTTATTTCTTTAAGTTTGACCGATTTTACTCGAGTTGAGTTCATACGTTGCATTACCATTACCGTAGTGTTCTCAATGAAGTTCTTGCTTCATTAATTGAAAACGTGAGAAGTTAATTATTTTTTGTTTTTTTGCCTAGACGATTTAAACATTCTATTAATTAGTATTTTTGGATGAAACATTGGCTATAGTTTGGCTAATATATATGTTTGAATTTTCTGTTTTGGCTTATGTCTCTGAAAACAAATATTTTGTGGACATTTTTAGAGAATGCGAGTTCATTTATCTAATATATATTTGTAATGTCTGGAATGAGGGCATATTTTGTGGAATATGAGATGCTTGACTTATTTCGTTGAAAAGAAGTGGTCTTGGAGATTTTTTTTTTCATCTTGGTGAGATCATTGTGAAACTGAATTTTTTTTTCCAAGTCTACTGATTGGGATATATATATACCGTATATATATATATATATATATATTTTCTTTAATACATACGAGGTTGAAAGAAATGGCAATTTCTGCGTTGGAAATTTTATTATTCAAAGTTTCCAGGTCTCTGATGAGTTTTCGCTGGGTGGCAGGAAGTAGATGAAGGAGATGAGCAAAATTCATGGTGGTACAGGGTTACATTAAAGTACATGATGATACAGGATATACGACGCGTTTCACTGGACAACCAGCATTATCAAGTAAGGAAGGAATGATATAAAAGGTAAACAGGAAGGGTATATATAGAGGGTGGAGGATCAGAGGAGGCGGAAAACAGGGGGCAAAAGTCTGCTATTGGTGGAAGGGAAAACTAGGAGAGAAAAAGGGGTAACCGCTTCACGCATGCGCACTGGATGCGGGATGGTGGTCGATAGGTGGGGTCGAAGCTGATTGGCTGCGTGTCGAGGGGCGTGGCCTAAGTTGTGTGGCGCCTGCAGAAGACGAAGCTGAAGGAGGTAGCGCGGGGGGCTGCGTCAAGGGCACCGGGGGGCGAGGAGGGGTGTTAGGTCCTGTAGGGTAGTGCCTTTTGGCAGAAGGAAGGATCTGAAGGTCCAGAGTTTGGTTGTTGATGTTGGGATGTAAGGCTTGGATATATAAAGCTTCGAGAATAGGTAATCTCCTTGGGTCACTTTCTTTATCGAGTATGGTGGTGTGTTTCTCTAACTCGTTGCGTGTGAGGTGAGGGTGGTTAGGGGTGAGATAGTGGTCTTTGATGGCTCCAGCCTGAAGGTGAAGAGTTAACCGACGTGAAAGACGAGTCTGCGTCATACCAATATAGGAATGAGGTCCACAGTCCTCATAATTACAGGTATGTTGGTAAATGACGTGATCGTCGGTCATCGGGCTCTTTATCTTGGTGGAGGCTGGTTTGTTGCGGAGAACGAGGTTGGAGGTCTTGGGGGATTTGTAATAAATTATTAATTTGATTTTGTTTTCCGGGTTGGTTGGGTGGACATGCTTGGAGATTATTTCTTTTAAGACGGCCTCGTCATTTTTGTGTTCAGAGGACATGTAATTGCGGTAGAAGATCTTAATTTCATTGGGGGGGTCAATGTTGGGAGGGCTTTGGGTGTACCATTTTTCAAGATGGTGGTTGATGGTGCTGGAGATGTCGGAGTTGGAGTATCCGTTATTTACTAAAACTTGGGATAGTCTTTCTAGTTCCTGGTGGGTGTCGGCCCAGGTAGAGCAGTGCGTGAGGGCTCTCCTAACATAGGCGGAGATGGAGGATAGAAGATAACGGCGGGGGCATTCACTATCACCGTTGAGGAATTGTCCTGTGTTAGTTGGTTTAATGTAGACGGTGGTTTTGAACCCATGGTCGTTCAGAGCTACGAGGATGTCGAGGAAGGGATGTTGTCCATTGTTAGATTTTTCAAAGGTGAAGTTAAGTCCGGAGGAGGTCATGAAGCGACGCTGGAGTTCCTGTAGTTCGTGGAGGTCCTTGATTTGCACGAAGATGTCATCCACGTATCTACAGTAGAGGGCGGGTCGTTGGGAAGCCAGGAGCTCTTCCTCGATGGTACCCATGAAAAAGTTCGCAAAAAGAACTCATAGGGGGCTGCCCATCGCCACACCGTCTATCTGCTTGTACATGTTGCCCCGGGGGCAAAGGAAGGGGGCCTCCTTGGTACATAGCTCCAGTAGTGTTTTCAGGGCCTTCTCCGGGATGTCCAGTGTAGGAGTATCAGGGCAATGATAAATTCGACGTAGAATCATGTCGGAGAATACACCCCTGGTTATGCGTACGGAACCATCAAAACACACAAACCTGGGAACCCCCTCCGCCCCATCATCTCCCAGATCCCCACTGCCACCTACCAGATCGCCAAGGCCCTGAACAACCTCCTCACCCCCTACGTGCCCAGCCAATTCAACCTTAACTCAGCCCACGATTTCTTGGAAATTTTACGAGACGCCCCCCGTAACAACAACCACACAATCGCCTCTCTCGACGTAGAAAGCCTGTTCACCAACGTGCCAGTGGATAGGACCATTGACATGATTCTACGTCGAATTTATCATTGCCCTGATACTCCTACACTGGACATCCCGGAGAAGGCCCTGAAAACACTACTGGAGCTATGTACCAAGGAGGCCCCCTTCCTTTGCCCCCGGGGCAACATGTACAAGCAGATAGACGGTGTGGCGATGGGCAGCCCCCTAGGAGTTCTTTTTGCGAACTTTTTCATGGGTACCATCGAGGAAGAGCTCCTGGCTGCCCAACGACCCGCCCTCTACTGTAGATACGTGGATGACATCTTCGTGCAAATCAAGGACCTCCACGAACTACAGGAACTCCAGCGTCGCTTCATGACCTCCTCCGGACTTAACTTCACCTTTGAAAAATCTAACAATGGACAACTCCCCTTCCTCGACATCCTCGTAGCTCTGAACGACCATGGGTTCAAAACCACCGTCTACATTAAACCAACTAACACAGGACAATGCCTCAACGGTGATAGTGAATGCCCCCGCCGTTATCTTCTATCCTCCATCTCCGCCTATGTTAGGAGAGCCCTCACGCACTGCTCTACCTGGGCCGACACCCACCAGGAACTAGAAAGACTATCCCAAGTTTTAGTAAATAACGGATACTCCAACTCCGACATCTCCAGCACCATCAACCACCATCTTGAAAAATGGTACACCCAAAGCCCTCCCAACATTGACCCCCCCAATGAAATTAAGATCTTCTACCGCAATTACATGTCCTCTGAACACAAAAATGACGAGGCCGTCTTATAAGAAATAATCTCCAAGCATGTCCACCCAACCAACCCGGAAAACAAAATCAAATTAATAATTTATTACAAATCCCCCAAGACCTCCAACCTCGTTCTCCGGAACAAACCAGCCTCCACCAAGATAAAGAGCCCGATGACCGACGATCACGTCATTTACCAACATACCTGTAATTATGAGGACTGTGGACCTCATTCCTATATTGGTATGACGCAGACTCGTCTTTCACGTCGGTTAACTCTTCACCTTCAGGCTGGAGCCATCAAAGACCACTATCTCACCCCTAACCACCCTCACCTCACACGCAACGAGTTAGAGAAACACACCACCATACTCGATAAAGAAAGTGACCCAAGGAGATTACCTATTCTCGAAGCTTTATATATCCAAGCCTTACATCCCAACATCAACAACCAAACTCTGGACCTTCAGATCCTTCCTTCTGCCAAAAGGCACTACCCTAAAGGACCTAACACCCCTCCTCGCCCCCCGGTGCCCTTGACGCAGCCCCCCGCGCTACCTCCTTCAGCTTCGTCTTCTGCAGGCGCCACACAACTTAGGCCACGCCCCTCGACACGCAGCCAATCAGCTTCGACCCCACCTATCGACCACCATCCCGCATCCAGTGCGCATGCGTGAAGCGGTTACCCCCTTTTTCTCTCCTAGTTTTCCCTTCCACCAATAGCAGACTTTTGCCCCCTGTTTTTCGCCTCCTCTGATCCTCCACCCTCTATATATACCCTTCCTGTTTACCTTTTATATCATTCCTTCCTTACTTGATAATGCTGGTTGTCCAGTGAAACGCGTCGTATATCCTGTATCATCATGTACTTTAATGTAACCCTGTACCACCATGAATTTTGCTCATCTCCTTCATCTACTTCCTGCCACCCAGCGAAAACTCATCAGAGACCTGGAAACTTTGAATAATAAAATTTCCAACGCAGAAATTGCCATTTCTTTCAACCTCGTATGTATTAAAGAAAATTTATTACCTGGCTTTACCAACATATATATATATATATATATATATATTAGTGGTGTTCTACGGAACACAAACATACTGAATGAAGACATGAGTCTCATATATATAAATGTATTCCGTTTTTCTAAGAATTTATTGTCTGTGATTTTATGATAAAAAAAAACATTTAGGAGTTTGTTTATTGATATCTGTATGTAGGATATTAATATAACTTCTATGCAGTGTTTTTTTCGGTGGTTATATTTTTGGGTTTTATCTTAATGATTTTTGATTGCCCATGAGTGTTTTTTGTTTTTCTTGGATGGTTTTTGCCTGCCATTTCATTATGGTGTGCAAGCTATTGTAATTCCATAGTTTTTTTTTGTTTTTTTGTGGGGTTTGTGTATTTATTTTAGAGTTGATTTGCACTAAGTTGTAATTTGATTTGCATCGACGAGTGTGTGATTGTATTCTATATTTTAGGATTGGCCATTAGGAAATTCATTATTTGGGGAACGGTTAGCTACCGCCTGAAAAAATGTATTACAATTTTATTTGAATTTTCTGTGATTTTATTTGCGCAATGATTGTTTTCAGATTATGAAGGTATTATGTTACACACCACGGGGATGTGGCTTGCTGTGTTTAATATTGTTTTGAGAATAGGAAGGTATTATGTTACACACCACGGGGATGTGGCTTGCTGTGTTTAATTTAATATTGTTTTGAGATAGAAGGTATTATGTTACACACCACGGGATGTGGCTTGCTGTGTTTAATATTGTTTTGAGAATAGGAAGGTATTATGTTACACACCACGGGGATGTGGCTTGCTGTGTTTAATATTGTTTTGAGAATAGGAAGGTATTATGTTACACACCACGGGGATGTGGCTTGCTGTGTTTAATATTGTTTTCAGATTATGAAGGTATTATGTTACACACCACGGGGATGTGGCTTGCTGTGTTTAATATTGTTTTGAGAATAGGAAAGTATTATGTTACACACCACGGGGATGTGGCTTGCTGTGTTTAATATTGTTTTCAGATTATGAAGGTATTATGTTACACACCACGGGGATGTGGCTTGCTGTGTTTAATATTGTTTTGAGAATAGGAAAGTATTATGTTACACACCACGGGGATGTGGCTTGCTGTGTTTAATATTGTTTTCAGATTATGAAGGTATTATGTTACACACCACGGGGATGTGGCTTGCTGTGTTTAATATTGTTTTGAGAATAGGAAAGTATTATGTTACACACCACGGGGATGTGGCTTGCTGTGTTTAATATTGTTTTGAGAATAGGAAGGTATTATGTTGCACACCACGGGGATGTGGCTTGCTGTGCTAAATAATTATATATCATTTTCCTATAGATAGGGTGTTTATCCTTTTATTTTTACATCAGGTTTTAATTGTGGGTTTAGTTTGGTTTTATCAAACTTGGAAGGTTTTAATATTGTCTTTATTTACAAACTTGGAGAGCATTTATTTACGCACCACGGGTCTAACCTAAGTGGACTTTTGTGTTTATTTTTTTTATTTTATCCTATGAGAAGGATTTTTTTTTCTTCAATGCAGTTGTTTTAGTTTTTACCTAGATTTATATATTTTACATTTATATTATTTTGCATATGTATTACTTTGCTTTGTTAATTGAGTTATAACAGACTTCATTGCATAATGAGTCTTTGTATTTGTTTTTTGTTTTCTTTAGTTCAGAATTTTGTTTAAAGATACTACCATTAGTATTTTCTTTTGCAAGTTATTTGTGTTCATTGTCTATGCATTTGTTTGCCTTTGTTCAATTTGTTATCGTTATATATACTTTGAACCAATTTATTGGTACATTTTTACAATTTTATTTGTATTAACAAAATACTTTGAAAAATGTCCTCTACACTTTCGATTGTTTTCTTATTTTTTTTATTTTTTTTACTCTTTAACTTATTTTTGTTTACTCTCATTATACTTTTTAAGTGTCTGCCTTGCGGTGGGTATACGCAAGTATTTTAGTTAAGGCGTATTACATCTTGCGAGTGTACTATTTACTATGCAAGCATTATTTACATCTCTCATATAATTTTAAGGTGTTAGATACAGTGTCTCTATACTTATGTGGGGTACTGTACACCTTGGAGATCGTTCAACCCTACAAAATCATGACTCAAACTCTTTTCCAACCAATGTAAGCTGACCTAAACACTCCTGATTTCCTCACCACTCTCTGAACATGTGATAGGAGGGGGAGTAGAGAGGTATTGAAGGAAGATTTGGGTTAGTAAGAGACAGGCCCCAGACATAAAAGGAAGTCTGACAGATAGACTCGAACCTTGGGCAAGACAACAGCCCAGAGATTCCCTCTCAATTTAGGGAATTCCCCTATATATAGTTTATTAGTACTCCAAAAAAAAACTGAAATGCCCTGGAATTCTGGACGGACAGACAGACAGACAGACAGTCAATCAGAGTATCAGACTGTAAGTCAGTCAGTATTGTTCATGCCCTTGCGATGAGCATAGGTGGGGCAGTGTTCTTTGTAACCAGATGTAATTCTTAAATTTGTATTCAATATGTTACAAATTACTTTTGACAGTCACTGTAGCAAGAGGTTAAGTTTAGGAAGACGTACAAATGTACGATCCTATATTTATTATAAGGATTAACTATTAACTCCAAGTAAGGAAGTCTAAAGGTGACTATCTGTCCTTATGAGTTATATGTTAGGTAGTATAATTAACCATATTAGGGAAGAGGTTTTGAGGTACGTTCCTAATAAGTTATAAGTTGATTGAAGATAGTAGGTTGATCTCAGCTCTCCGTCCTCTGCTCGTTGATAGATAGATATTATGTTAGATAAGGTATATCGCTGCCACCATCCCACTTATACTTTATACATGTTATATATAGGTAAAGGGGGAAATTAAAGAATGTGGTATCCAAACCAACTTTGATATTTATTCAAGTAACAACTGAAAGATTTATATAGATGTACTAATAAAGTATATATAAGGGAATTCCCTAACTTAAGAGGGAATCTCTGGGCTGTCTTGCCCAAGGTTCGAGTCTATCTGTCAGACTTGCTTTTGTGTCTGAGGCCTGTCTCTTACTAACCCAAATTTTCCTTCAATACCTCTCAACTCCCCCTTGTCTACCACACCTTAGAATCATGGAATATTACCAAGACCCCTCCTATCACATGTTCAGAGAGTGGTGAGGAAATCAGGAGTGTTGAGGTCAGCTTACATTGGTGGGAAAGGAGTTTGAGCCATGAATTCGTAGGGTTGAACGATCTCCAAGGTGTACAGTCCCCCACATAAGTATAGAGACACTGTATCTAACACCTTGAAATTATATGCGAAATGTAAATAATGATTGCATAGTAAATAGTACAATCGTGAGATGTAATACGCCCTCACTAAAATACTTTCGTATACCCACCGCAAGGCAGACACTTAAAATTATATGAGAGATGTAAATAATGATTGCATAGTAAATAGTACAATCGTGAGATGTAATAATATTTTTTTTTATCGAAGGAGAGGGGTGATTATTTAAGTAGAGGTCTCAGGAAAAACTAACAAATACATATATAGATAAAACAAATATATATATATATATACAGTATATATATATATATATATATATATATATATATATATATATATATATATATATATATATATATATATATATATATATATAAATATATATATATATATATATATATATATATTATAACAAAAACCCACTGAATAGATAATAATATAATTATGTAATACAAAAATAAAATAAACATATGTTGTCAAATTTATCTGTTCCATTTAGGCAGGTTAATTGTAAAACTTTGGACATTAGTTAGTTTCCAGTACCGTTGATCGTCCATTGTGTGGTGTGTGGCTCTAATGGCCCTCGTTATCTCCTTAATGTATTGTACTGTTACAGTTCTTTCTCTTATACTTTAACCTTTTATTACCGGTGGTGTCCAAAAACTTTATTATGGCTACTATTAAGCGATATTATTCAGTTTAAAAAGGGGTATAAGGCTTCGAACTATCTCACTTAACCCTGTTTACTTCAACATATCCTTCTTAAGCTGCACAAATTAATCTAAATATACCCTTTGAATCTCCGATAACAATTTGTTTTTCTTTCTGGCTATTATTAAACAATTTTATTTAGATTAGGCATGATATAATGAAGTCAGACCGTTAGTTGAGATAGTCTTTACCCTTATAATTCCCATAGTTACTTCCTAAACTAATCCTAAAGGGACATCGCCAGTACAGAACGGGTTAATGCATTTTACCGTTGCAGTGCTTTCCCTTTTATATTAAACCTTACAAAATCAGGTTGCATTTAGACAGGTAATTCTGGCAAATATTAGTGGATTACGTACAGTTTAGGAAGAACATATAGGATATATATGGGTAAAGACTATCTCAACTAACGCTCTGACTTCTGAATACCCTGCCCAATCTGAATAAAATCGTCTAATAATAGCCAGCAAACAAAATATATGCATTATCAGATATTCAAAGGGTTAAACCATTCAGTATTCGAGGACGTGTATCATCTTTTTTTCAGACTATATTTAGTACGTAATTAAATTTCGGAAATCTGAGGGTTAAATAAATGATGTAATACCGCTTTTAATTCTAAGGGATCATAGTTATTCCATCATTCAAACAGTAACTGGTCCTCTTAATAATATATATTAATGGTGTTGGTTTATTTAGATCTGAACGAAATTATAAGCCTAATGTTTATATCCATAGACAACTGTGGGTTTCTTAGAGTTGGGTATACATGTATAATGATCAATTGATGAATTCATAGTATAACCAACCCACCAATTAACTTTCAAATAACCCCAATTGAAATGAAATCAATGAAAATTAAACTGGTGAATATAAACACCCTTTGAGGAGAAGCACTTGATTGACAACGTTTCGCATATCATAGCTTCCTCAGGCCGAATGAAGGGCCTTATCAAGCTACTGTACAGTATATGCAAAACTTTGTAATTATAGTATTCCTCCTCACATTGTGTTTATAATCATTAACCCATTCAGTACTGGTGCCCTCCTTAGAACTTTATTTTGGCAACTATTAGACGATGTAATTCAATTTTCAAAGGGCCTCCAGTAATCAACAGGCTTCGAACGATCTCACTTAACCTTTTATACTACCACAGATCCTTCTTAAACTGCATACCATCCTCGAAATATAGCCAACATAAAATTAAAAAGACGTCGTGGTACAGAAGGGATTAATTGGTATGGGGGCATTTCTAAAGCACGTGTTGATCTGCAACTAAAACTTCAGATCAAAAGTCAGCAGAGTATAATGCCGGCCACTGTTAATATCCCTGAATTATACAAACAAAGCCGACCACTCAATGATCTAACAGCCCCACAGCAAACAGCAATGAAATCCATTAGCAAACAATTAAAAAACAAAATATTTGTATACATAGAAAGGGAGCCTAAATTGGGTGATAAAATATAGAGAAAAAGGAGAGAAAGTAGTCGGCAAAAGAGTTTACTACCATCAAACCATAGCCATTGTTGCATAAAAGTAGAGAGAGAGAGAGAGATAGAGATAATTATGAGTAAAGACCGGATTTTGCCGTCAATGCCATAAGTGCCTTTTTTGGTGAGTTCATCACTATAATGCCTTGTTTACCGATTTAGTGCCTATTATGCCTATTTTGTGTTTTTTCAGAGCCTTTTTGTGCTTTCTTTGGTGATTTCATCACTATAATACCTTGTTTACTTTTTGTTTGTGTTTTTCAGTGTAAACTATTGGTGCTTGTTGCTGCTGCCAGATGGCAACCTGGCCCAAGTTGGCCTCTCTCCGACAGACGGCACAATTTAGCGCCTGACAATTTAAAAAAAAATGGTTGTAATTATGTGCAATCAGGGAAAAATGTAGAAAGTGTATCAATGACAATGTTACTTAAGTATTGTTTACCCATTTTACCCTATTATAGCTTGATTTTAGCATTTTCACTATAATATTCATACACAATATAAATGCCTTTTTATTGCCTTTTTATCAATAAATGCCTTTTTTTAGCCTTTTTTATAATCAACTCTGCGTAAGCAGAGTTTGGTATCGCCCCCCCCCCCCCCCGTATAGTGGGTACCACTGGACAAAAATGTCTGTCGTCGTCGTCGTCGTCGTCCGTCTGTCTCGAAACTCCTCCTAGACCGTTGGACGGATTTTCACCAAATTTCACACAACAATTTGTTGTGTGAATGCGAACGTCAGTCAAAAACGATGTTTTGAATTAATGCAATAATTATGATTTTAGGTCCAACATATGGTTTTACCCCCCCCCCCCCCCAGCAATGATGGCGTTCTTAGGGCGAAAACATCTCGCTCCACATTTGCTAAGTTAAGTTAGTTTAATTGGCATTAGCAGTGATGGTAGTAATAGTGGGATTGATGGTGATAGTAGTGATGATGGTGATAATAGTAGTGTTGATGGTTGTATTTGTATTGATGATGATGACAGTAGTAGATATGATGGTGACAGTACTAGTAGTAGTGCTGATGGTCATAATAGTAGTGATGATGGTGACAAGTAATGATGATAGTTGTAGTGATAATAATGACAGTAGTGATGATGGTAGTGACTATGGTGTGAGTATTAGTGATGATGGTGAGTAGTAGTGATAAGTTGTAGTGATGATGACAATAGTTGTGATGATGGCAGTAGTAGTGATGATGGTGACAGTAGGATATGTAATGGTAATACTTGTGACAGTAGTCATGATGATGGTTATAGTAGTAGTGATGATGATATCAGTAGTAATGATGATTGTAAGATGGTGGTGATGATAGTAGTAATGATGGTTGATAGTTGTAGTATTAATGATGATAGTAGTGATTAAGATGGTAGTGACAATGCTGACAGTATTAGTGATGATGGTGAGAGTAGTAGTGATGATTGTATTTGTAGTAGTGATGATGATCATAGTAATGTTGATGATGACAGTAGTCGTGATGATTGTGGCAGTTGTAGTGATGATGGCAGTACAAAGGAGTACAAAGGAAATCAAGCAACAACAGATCTAGTGACCCTTCTAGGTTGCTTGTCCTCCAAAACACTGAGGATCAAGTGTCCAAACAGTGGTTTAGAGTGGGTAAGGGAACATTGGAAAGGGAATTACTGCCCTGGAACTAATGTCCGTGGCAGGATTAGGAAGTTAGTAGGGGACAGATGGGTTAGTAACTGAGGGGGGGATAAAATAAAGTTATTCATTTACAAACGCAGTCAGGTGCGGGTTTGATGCGAGATATTTGTCTAGGCGGAGTTTAAATGAATCAACGGTGATGCAGTCTATAACGTTTCGGGGAAGCCCATTCCACAAGTTGACAACTCGATTGAAGAAGAAATTCTTAGATTCGTGTGAGTTAAAAGATTTACCAATAATTTTGCAACCGTTTCCCCGCGTGTAATTAGATTGGTCAATAGTGAATTACTTACTACAGTTCATATTGTCGATGCCTTTGATGATTTTGAACACTTGAATTAAGTCACCTCTTAATCTGCGCTGGTTAAAGGAAATAGATTTAATTCTCTAAGACGCTCTTCGTATGGTTTGTTCTTTAGGCTAGGTATCATTTTGGTAACTCTACGTTGAACTCGTTCTAGCTTGTTTATATCTTTTTGGTAATAAGGGCACCAGGATTGAACGCAGTATTCCAGAAGAGGGCGGACTAATGAATTGTAAAGGGTTAGGATAACTTCTTTGGATTTATGCTCAAATGACCTGCCTATAAAGCCAATTATTTTGTTTGCCTTCTTAACAACTTCTGAACATTGTTGACTCGGTTTTAGGTTACTCGATATTGTTACTCCCAGATCGGTTTCTCTGTTTACATTCTTAAGCTGAGTGCCATTCATCGAATAGTTTGCTTTCCTCATTTAGGTATCCGATATGTAGTACTTTACATTTATCCGCATTGAAACTCATTTGCCAAATTTGGGCCCAACATGACAATTTATCTAGATTGTGTTGCATATCGTCAACTTGTTCTTTTGAGAGTACGCTATTTGCAATTTTTGTATCGTCAGCAAATTTTGAGATTGTACAGGTGAGACCCTCATCTATGTCGTTGATGTAAATTAGAAAGAGAATTGGTCCTAGTACCGATCCCTGGGGTATCCCGCTACTTACATTGGTCCAATTTGATGCCTTACCGTTTATGACTACTCTTTGCTTTCTGTCGCTGAGCCAATTTTCTATCCATTTCAACACACCGTCTTGTATTCCATGCGCTTTTAGTTTTAGCAGTAAACGTTTGTGGGGAACTTTGTCAAAGGCCTTTTGAAAATCAAGGTATATAATATCTACAGCTTTACTCTCATCGTAGAGGTTGAGGATATCGTGGAAGAAGTCTAAGAGGTTTGTTAAACAGGAACGTTTTTTACGAAAGCCGTGTTGAGTATCTTTAAGTATGTTATTTTCCTCTAAGTGATTTACGAGTCTGTCTCGTATGACCGTTTCTAGCATTTTACATACAACTGAGGTTAAGCTAATTGGACGATAGTTACTGGGTAGGGATTTGCTGCCTTTTTAATATCGGTGTTACGTTGGCTAGCTTCCACTGATCGGGCATAGTTCCAGACTGCAAGGATTTATTGAATAGTAATGTCAGTGGTTTAGAGAGCTCATCCTTAGCTTCCTTTAGAACTCTAGGCGAGATTGTATCAGGTCCAGGCGTTTTATTTACCTTGAGTTTATCTAAACAATTCAATACTTCTCTCTCTGTAACGGTGATATTGCTTAGAACATCTGAATTATCAATCTGAATCGGCGATGGTGTAGGGATATCACTGAGGTCTTCTGTTGTAAAAACTGATGCAAAGAAGGTATTGAGGGCATTACTCATTTGTTCTTCGTCTTTGGTGTATTCTCCATTTTCATCGACTAACGGTCCAACAGTTGAAGTAACAACTTTTTTCTTTCTGATATAACTATAGAATTCTTTCGGGTTTGTTTTACTTTGATTCGCAATATGTAACTCTAAGGTCTTTTTACTTTGCTTAATTAACTTTTTGGCTTTGCGTCGTAGCTCTACAAATTTCAGCCGTTCTTCGTCATTTTGTGAGGATTTTAATCTATCATTAGCAAATTTTTTAGCAAGCAGGCAGTTTGAAATATCTTTATTCCACCATTTGGGCTTATTATTATGGCCTGGACGCCGAGTTTTCGATGGTATGCAGTCTTGCACTGCTTTTAGGTAAGTGGCTTCGAATAACTTCCAAGATGTATTTATGTCGTTATTGTGAATTAAAAAGCTCCAGTCAGTTTCTTTAAACATAGCTCTAAGTTTATGGAAGTTTGCTTTCTTGAAATTAGGGACTTTTTCGATGCTACTATTTGGTTCGTTACTAGTAAACTTTAACCCTTATTTAGCGGCGAACAACATAAGTCGAGTTAAATAAAGCTGGACTATGTGGCGGCGCTCGACATAACTCGAGTGGCAATTTCAGCACGTAATGTGTGGCTGAGAGAGAGAGACAAGTGGTGGCAGGAGACTAGCGAGCGTATGACTGCTCCAGACCACCGCGGCGAACCTACTGACACAAATCTCAGCTCCCTCCTCCCTCTCTCACTCGCTACATACTCAATTATGTACTGAAAGTACCGAATTACCTGCTTTTTGCACTCGCGTTGCACGGTTATTGCAAGAAAACTATCCATCATACAAGGATCGTTATGGTGTCATTCGAAAGCTCTGTTTATGCCCTTTCAGGGATAGGTACTTGTTTTACGTTCTGGGTCTTATTTAGGCATGAAAATGATCACGTAAACAGCCCTATTTTGGCTAAAAACACCCCGCTGTGCGGTACACATAAATAAACCGCATAGGCCGCTCGTAAGGTGTTAAAGTGAAAGTTATCGTACGATGGTCGCTGTTACTGAATTCGTAGTAGTAGTGATGGTGATTGTGATTGATGATGGTATTAGTAGTGATGATGGTAACCCATCGCATAGTTGGGTATGCCGTTTTGATTTTGGGCAAAACGGCAAAACGTCAGTCAAAAAAGATGTTTTGAATTTGTGCAATAGTTATGATTTTAGGTCCAAAATATGATTTTACACTCCCTCCCCCCCCCCCCCCCAGAAACCCCCTCCTCCCACCCAGGCGTCCCCCCCCCCCATCCCCCCCCCCCCCCCCCCAATGAAGGCGTTCTGCATTTGTGTGCCCCATAGGGGCACACACACAGAACGCCTTCGTTCTGGGGGTGAAAACATCTCGCCCCGCATTTGTTAGATTAAGTTAGTTTAGTTGACATTAGAAGTGATGTTAGTAATAGTGGGGATGATGGTAATTGTAGTGATAATGGTGATATTATTGGTGACGATGGTAATTGTAGTGATAATGGTGATTATACTAGTGATGATGGTTGTAGTTGTAGTAATGATGACAACAGTAATGATGATGACAGTAGATGATATGATGGTGACAGTACTAGTAGTAGTGATGATGGTCATAATAGTAGTGATGATGGTGACAAGTAATGTTGATAGTTGTAGTAATAATGATGACATTAGTGATGATGGTAGTGACGATGGTGACAGTAGTAGTGGTGATGGTGAGTAATAATGATGATGGTGAAAGTTGTAGTGATGATTACTAGTAGTGATGATGAGAGTAGTAGTGATGATGGTAAGAGTAATAGTGATGACTATAATAGTAGTATTGTTGATGATAGTAATGGTGATAGTGACTAGTAGTGATGATGTTGACCCATAGCAGAGTTGGGTATGCCGTTTTGATTTTGGGCAAAACGGCACGTCTACTTTATTAATAATTTATCCCTTATAGTGGGGGCATTAGTTGCAGAATAGGGACTGAATCAAGCATAATTTCAAACAAGTATGGCACTTTGCACTGTGGGTTCAAAAACTGTCGAGGGGCAACCCCTATGAGGTCTGTGAAGTGAAATATGGGCCGTTTTCAAAGTGTACCTTCAAAGGACGTTTTCGCAGGCTAAGCATGCTAACAAAACCATTTCCTGTAATTCAAGGAGGATTTTGACCTTTAAAGCAACATTTATGCTTGCTAGTGCCATGCTTATGAAATCTGGATGGAAAAGACTCTGACCAATGAAAGCATGTCTGCAATGAGCACACTTTCTCTTCAAAACAAGAGCATTTACACATTTTATTGTTAAAAAATCATCAAATTGTACACCACAGTAAAAAGAAATATATGAAGTTGGAAAATAAAAAATAATTCAGTCTCGCTGACATTTGCCATCACATGAACATAGGGCAGTGCAGGGAAGACCCGCTTTGACACAGCTACAACGGCCGGTGCAACCTTTCTTCTCCCACTTACAGCTACACTTCACCAGTTCTTCACAAATTTTGGATGCTTCAGGAAGGTTTGTCCAAACTGACATGTACATGCCATCTTTTCTGTCCCAGCCCCAGTTTGTTGGACCTGGCATCTCTGGCTGCGGGATTATGGCCTCTTTCCAGATCAGTGCTCGGAGAATAGCACATTTTCTGTGTTCAAGAAGGGCAGCCTGAGTTGGTGGGATTGTTTCCAGTATGCGACTTTCTTTGTAAAGAGGTGTTTCCTGGTGTTGTTCACCTTGTTGTACATACTGTTTTTTTTTCATATAGCTGTGAGACCAACCGTTCAACCTGTGGGAAAACCTTGAATTTCTCTGGTGATGACGACAACAACTTGAGGAAAATCTGTGTGATATCTTGATCTGACATCCACACCTCCCAGCAAGTTTTCTTTCCAACACCGCCGAAGAAATAATTTGTGTCACAACCAGTGATTGCATGAAATATCAGTGATGCTGCTGCTCTCTCTGGCCCCAGGGTGCTGGTATAGTCATGAATAGGTAGAAAGCGAAAATGTGCTCCAGCACCAAATGCAACCCACAGTTTGTCCAGCTTGAGTGAATGGTAGTGAGCTGTTGCTAGCAAGACTACATCAGTGTCTGAAGTCCTGATCATAATGTCTGTGTGATTCATTCGGGTCAGGTCAAAACAGTGCACAATGAGTCTGGTGTCACCTTCTTAGTGTGAACATGGTGACAGTCGAGCATTCTGTTCTTCTGAAATGTCACTAGAACTGACAATATTCACGCCTTGTGTTGCAATGACCATTTTCCCCTCTTCCTTGCTCAGCTTGATGTTCTGAGACAGAAATTCGAACAGTTCTGTTTTGTTTTGGCTGTTTCGAAGGAACTCAGGCCAGTTGCGTGGCAGAGCTACATCTTCTTTCACTCTTCTCCTGATGCCAGATCCTCGCTTTTTACTCACTGAAGATTTCAGACTGTCATCACGGTAACAGTCCCAGACAACGTCCACACGATCAACAGTAGCCAGGTACAAGAGAATGTGTGGTACAAAAAACAGAGTCACTGTACTTTTGGACGGTCTGGGCTTCGCATGGTTTCAGAATGTGCACAAGTACAGCACCAATGACAACAGCTGACACTTGTGGCTCAGTGAGGATTGTGTAAAGACCTTTCGAAAAGCACTGTAGAAGATCAGATTTGTTGCCATGACGCAGATATCCAGAATCTGACTTTGACGGAAGAAATTACTGGTTCTCATGCTCAAAGAATTCATCAAGATCACCTCCCCTAGCATGACATCCAATGTAGAGTCTTGCAAACAAAGCACAGTTGGTTTTAGCTGTCTTCAGCTTCAGATCCTTGGTCTTCTATTCAGACCTATTCTGATTGCTGAACAAGGTAACTCTATTTAGTTTCATCGAGTGTGACAGTAGCTTTGTACTTTGCTGCACTTGCAACATCTTTTGTAAACAGGCACAGGAGTTCTTTGCTGTCTGCTGCAAAGGAATTACCCGTTTCTTTCTCAGTGATTCTAGGTCAGTTTTGAACCGTTTCTGATGAGCCTCGGTCTGTTCATGGTCTATTTTGTCACTGTCACTGGTGGATTTCATTGTTTGCTGAAACTCTTCCACGAGACATGCCATTTCTAGTCCAGCAGTCATCCAACGTTCTAATGCAGCAGAATTTTCTGTTAGTCCAACAGCTCCTCCCTCACCTTTAACTATCTTGTTCATTTGTTTGGAAGCATGGTCCAGAGCAATGGATGATAATATATTTTCCGTCTTTTGAACAGTGAACTTTTCTGCAGCAAATGCCTGTGCAATCTCTGGTGCTTTGGGCGGCAATTCTTTCATGTCCCTTAAATGGACGGGCAGCCAGCGGGCATAGTGATAATGATCAAGGAGGAAGAACCAAGGCAGGAGCTCTTCAAGGGACTTCATGTACAAGGGAAAATCTGAGGTTCTGAGAGATCTCACAAATGTGAGAACTGACAGCTCTAACTCCATCACCAGCGACCAGTAGAGGAATTGAGGATGATGCTTTTGCTTCTCATGCTTCCACTCCAAGAATGACAATCTGCTTTCTGACTCTTTCAGCTGTGTGGTGTACTGCTTGTAAGCTTCACACTGAAGCAGAAACAAAGCAGCAACAGTTACTTCATGGGTGTATCTGGTCTTCTTCAAGCTTCCACAATTCAGCAAGCTGTTTGCTGTAGCTGGTCCCACAACGCCAGACTCTGAAATAGCCTGTGTCCACCCACTGTCTTCCAGCCAGTATCCAACTGCACTCCATGCTGCTTGCTCGATGTGGAATCCTCCCATGACTACGACTACTTTGTCTTTTCCATACTGCTCTAGTCATGTCCACTGGATGCTCTTAGAAATTGATAAAAGGGGTTGGTCACAGTTCATGACAGGGTTCTGGCCAAGATTGAGGTAAGCGACAGCATTCTTGATAACATCCATGGTGTGACGAATCACAGCAGGTGTGTGTGCATGTTCTTCAAACAATGGGAGAAGTCTACCTCTGCATGTTGAGTGGTACTTGAAAAGTAGACAGAATGGATAAAAAACACCATCTGAGGAAGAGCACTTTATTGACAACGTTTCGCAGAGTGACCTGATGAAGCTATCTGCGAAACGTTGTCAATAAAGTGCTCTTCCTCAGATGGTGTTTTTTATCCATTCTACCTCTGCAATTTGGTTTCACACGCTGAACCTCATTTGCATGAAAGGCAGACCAGCTCAGGCACAGATACTTCGTTGGAACATCATTGCAATGATTGTGCACAGACTGAAGCCATTCATATTCCTGCTGGATTACAGATCCTTCCTCAGAAATGTCAGGTAACAGAGAGCTTGTTGCAGCTGGAACTTGAACATCTTTAGGAGGTTTGGTGATGGGTAGCACTTGCACGTAGTAGTCTGGAAAGTGCGGAGATGTCTTTCCAGAGGAAAAGTCAATAGGTTCTATTGCCTGCCCCTGACCTTCATAGTCTGGGTGCTGGAACAAGGAGATTGCTGTCCCATGATATGATCCATTTGCAGTAGATGATGAGGGATTATGGTCCAGGTTGTCGACAGCTCCAGTTGTGAATACACAAGGCACTTTATCTGCAATATCTGCTTATAATGGCAAAAATCCCTTTTGCAGATTTTCAAAGTCACATATTTTTTGTTTTCAACAAATTGCTTCACTTTGTCCAAAACATGTTTCTAAAGGTAGCTAAAATAGTGTTGCATTGCTTTTGCTTGTCAGTGGTTGTCTTTTGGTGCTTAAAGTTCTTAATATATTAGTTACGTCAGTTTCGTATCACACACGATATGGCGTGAAGTTTGACTAGCCATTCAATTTACAAGAGGGCAAAATTGGCTTGCCCCCCCATTGATTTTGCATGTTATTGATGTCTTCTAACAACACACCAAAGGATATACTTGTTTGAAAATAACCATGATTCTTTCAGCTAACACTCCCACTATTATGGATTTCTCGTACTACAACAACAGATGATATTATTGTGGACACGAATAATATGATGTCAATAACCGGTTATACAGTTGCTTATTCATGTACAACATACCTTCTAGTTCTGTCCAATATGACCTTCATATTTTTTCCAGTTGAAAACCATGTTTGACATTTCAATCTGGAAAGCTCTCAGCCAATGCTAGTCAGGACCTTTTTCAATCATATATACTGTATATACTGTATAAACAGTATATATATATTTATTATTATTATTTTTTTGTTTATTGAGAACGACTCCACAAAGCCAATTTTGGTGTACCTCTACATGATATTTCGTGGATATTGGTAAACAAAAAAATAGATACATTTGAATGCCCCTTAGCTATCGAGAGGGAAAGGAATTTAGTTGAACTTTTTAGTAGTAACAAAAGTAATAGTAGTAGTTTTGTATTTAAGGGGAACAAGGCTGTCTGCACCGAAACCAACGACATCAGCATACATGGACAATGAGGCAGCAGTGGCACAGGCTCGATTCAGGTTGCAACAAAAATAAGGGGGTAGTGCTTATTTGCTGGTCTATTTATATATTTACTTATTGTTTTATCGGAACCTCGCTAGACCTCCATCAAACTTTAAATAACACCCCCTGTTAGGAGTAACTCAAATCAGTGTGTGTCACCCGGTAATGAATCTTTGTTTTTGATGATTACCTGAAACAAAACAAAAAATGTTATACCAGGTTTCTGGGGTTGATTGGATATAGGTAGGTTCTTATTCGATGGGAGAAACTATAGTCAGACTACACAAGCACACAAGTCGTAAAGGATATATATAATACACATGAGTTTTCTTAATAATAATCACTTGATACATAGATAACACTACACTCAAATTATATAATACACTGGTTATATATTTTTTGTTTTTTCTATGTGAGTGAGGGAGGCAAAAGGCAGAACTGCCTATAGCGAGTGCCTCCCCCATAGTTGAAAGAGTGACAGGGCCAAGATCAAGGGACATTCGAGCCAAAATGCCTGGACACACAGAGTTTGAAGCACTTTAAGTCATAGAAAGAGGGAAAGACTGATTCTGGGGGAGAGTTCCAGAGCTCAGCTGTTGAATAGAAGACAGTCTGAGAGCAACGTTTCACTCTTGGGTTGGAGACTTGCACAAAGTAGGGGTGGGATTGTGTTGCAAGACGGGTACCACGTGCCCTACGTATAGGAGGTGGTATACACTGGGAAAGCTCTGAGAAACACTGATTATTGTAGTATCGATAGAATAGCGAGAGAGATGCAACATTGCGGCGAAGAGAGAGAGATTGCAGAGAGTTGGTGAGTGGACGGGAGTTAATGATACGAAAGGCCTTCCTTTCAATTTTGTTTAGGAGAGCGGTGTGAGAGGAACCTCCCCACACATGTGAACAATACTCAATACAAGGACGCACTATGCCCCTGTACAGAGCAAGAAGCTGTACAGGGGTAAAGAACCCCCTAATGCGGTTGAGCACACCCAGCTTCTGGGAGGCTGCCTTAGCAAGACTGGTAATATGGTCCTTCCAACTGAGAGCAGAAGAAAAAGAGACCAAGAATATTGAGAGAAGATGAAGGATTGATTTTTGTATTGTCGAAGAATAAGGGATAGTCCGCAGGGAGTTACTGACGGGTAGATAGATGGAGAAATTGGGTTTTTGGAAGCATTAAAGGTAACAAGGTTTTCTCTGCCCCAATGGGAGATAGTAGTTAGATCAGAATTTAAGTGTTCTATGGCTTCATTCCGTTTGTCGTTGAGGAATTGCTGGCTTGGGCGTTCTGAAAAACTAATGGAGTAGTGTAAGGTTGAGTCACCTGTGTATGGTGGATGGGAGTTGAGGTACATTTGAGAAGGTAATTTATAAAAATTAGAAAGAGATTAGGAGATAGGACAGAGCCCTGAGGAACACCGGAGTTTATAGGGTGAGGAAGTGAGCGATGACTGTCCACAACCGCAGCTATGGAACGGCCGGAGAGGAAATTAGAGACAAAGGCACAGATGGAGGGATAGAAACCGAAGGAGAGTAGTTTAGAAATTAAAGATATGTGTCAGACTCTATCGAAGGCTTTAGATATGTCTAGTGCAATAGAAAAAGTCTCACCGAAGTCCCGAAAGGAGGATGACCAAGAGTTAGTAAGATATGAAAGAAGATCACCAGTAGGGGGACCCTTAACCCTTAATTATAGGCGAGCAACATAAGTCGAGTTAAATAAAGCTGGACTATGTGGCGGCGCTCGACATAGGTCGAGTGGCAATTTCAGCACGTAATGTTGCTGAGAGAGAGAGACAAGTGGTGGCAGGAGAGTAGCGAGCGTATGACTGCTCCAGACCACCGCGGCGAACATACTGACACGAATCCCAGCTCCCTCCTCCCTCTCTCACTCGCTATATAAGGAATTGTATCGGGAAAGTGGCTAATTACATGCTTTTTGCACTCGCGTTGCACGGTTATTGCAAGAAAACTAGCCATCATAAAAGGATCGTTATGGTGTCATTCGAAAGCTCTGTTTATGCCCTTTCAGGGATAGATACTTGTTTTACGTTCTGGGTCTTATTTAGGCATGAAAATGATCACGTAAACAGCCCTATTTTGGCTAAAAAACACCCCGCTGGGCGGTACATATAAATAAACCGCATAGGCCGCTCTTAAGGTGTTAAGGAAGCCATACTGGCGATCTGAGAGCAGATTATGAGAAGAGAAATGCTTAAGAAATTTGGAAGCAAGAATAGTTTCAAAAACTTTAGAAATACAAGAGATGAGATCAATTGGACGATAGTTGGAGGGTTGAGAGCGGTCACCCTTCTTTGGGACAGGTTGAGTGAGAGAAAACTTCCAGCATGAAGGGAAGATGTTAGAGGATAGACAGAGACGAAAGAGTTTGCCTAGGCAGGGAGTCAGCACGGAAGCACAGTTTTTTAGTACAACAGGAGGAACACCGTCCGGACCGTACGCCTTATTAGTATTAAGCCCAGAGAGGGTAGAAAACACATCTTTAGAAGAGATTAGGATATTAGGCAAAAGAACACAAATAATATACATAATATATACATATATAAAATATAAGAACACACTAATATAACGCCAAGCACGGACGAGGATCCACAACGAACTTAGAAAGTCCACTGGCACTTCTATTCCAATGCTGAGTAGAGTCTTGAAGTTGTTTGTTGTGAAGTCCTTGCTTCTGTCTTCGTCGGGACATTTAGGTGGTCCTACCGTGTGGTCAATGGAGAGGGATTTACAGATTGACTATTTGGTTTGGGGCTTTTAATAGTAGTTCCTTATGTCATGACACAGGGGGCATATTATCAGAGTAACGCGAGCATGAGTGAGGACATGTCCCGCACTATGATTGCTTGACCATCCTGACCGTTATAATGGTTGGTGATGAAGTTCTGTTCCGGTACTCTTGAATGTGGGGTCTTTAATGAATAGTCGCTTAAGTCATAACGGAGTAACTAATCATCAGGCGAACATGGGGAAGAAGTGTGACCATGGCCGTACTATCTTTCCCAACTACCTTTGACCGTTATATTAGTGTTCAAAGAACCATGATGATTAGATTTTTAGGCCTTTTTACGAACATATTATGTCCTCAACCATGGATTTGGTACATATGCTGTAAGGACTTTATATGCTGATTGCCGCTTAAGTGACGGTGTCTTGCAAAGCCCTGACTATTGCAGCTGTCTTGCCATGGCAAAGACTTCTCCAAGTGTTGAATTGATACTAAAAGTGTTTTAACACCTTACGAGCGGCCTATGCGGTTTTTTTATATGTACCGCACAGCGGGGTGTTTTTAGCCAAAATAGGGCTGTTTACGTGATCATTTTCATGCCTAAATAAGACCCAGAACGTAAAACAAGTACCTATCCCTGAAAGGGCATAAACAGAGCTTTCGAATGACACCATAACGATCCTTGTATGATGGATAGTTTTCTTGCAATAACCGTGCAACGCAAGTGCAAAAAGCAGGTAATTCGGTACTTTCGGTACATAATTGAGTATGTAGCGAGTGAGAGAGGGAGGAGGGAGCTGAGATTTGTGTCAGTAGGTTCGCCGCGGTGGTCTGGAGCAGTCATACGCTCGCTAGTCTCCTGCCACCACTTGTCTCTCTCTCTCAGCCACATTACGTGCTGAAATTGCCACTCGACCTATGTCGAGCGCCGCCACATAGTCCAGCTTTATTTAACTCGACTTATGTTGCTCGCCGCTAATTAAGGGTTAATGACATGTCCTTATTTCCACTTTTAATGTCAAAACCATAAGCCTAGAAATGATCCTAATGTATCTCGAGCACGATGGTGTGCGAGACAATAGTTCTTAAATAGGGAAAAGAACTCTCAGACAATTCGATCTACAGCCATGGCATGTATATTTGGTGGAAAGAGAGGGTAATTCTTGGACTCCAGCCTTGCATGCAAGTTTACTCGAGCCCTGAGAATTGCTGCTCTACCCTGGGCAAGTCGGGATGGTCATGATTTGTGCTGCGATGTCCCAGGTACGGTGGTTGAGGATCACAGGTGCGGGGGGGCGGATTAGGGGGGTTTCAGGTAGACCCCTCATACGTATATTTTTCCCGGGCTTGGGCGGCAGAATGGGCATGATGGCGGCGACTCGAGCATATCGGTTGATGTGTTGGTTTTTAGTGGGGGTGGTGGGGAGGCGGCCATGTTGTTAGTACTCTGCTTTCCTTCTTTCGTTGTTTGGGTTGGTCCTGTCTTCTTTCTTTCCCCGGGACTTGTTCTGGTTCTTCTCCTTCCTTTCATTCCTTGTTTTGGTCCTATCTTCTTTCTTTCTCCGTAAGTTGTTCTGGTTCTGTTTTTCCTCTTTCTTCTTATTTGTTGTGGTTTTATCCTCTGTTGTGGTTTATCTTTTCTTTGCCGTTTTCTTCTTCTGGCCCTTACTTCCCCGACACACGGTTAATTGGTTTATTTGTTTAACTCTGTTACTTTACATAGTAACAACAATAACAATATTACTGCGAAGCTGTAGCTCCGAACTTATTTCAATAATAATTAGTTTGTCAATGATGACTAAGAACTACAACCAATAGTATCTAACAGTTGAATACCTTATACAATATGATAAGCAACTCCATAATAAGTTATATTACACAAAATAATTGTTAGACCTTACAATAGTAACTACATATCACACGTCACCCACACCTCACACACCAGCTCGTCACATGACCAGACACAGGTATCCAAAGAAATAATTATTCAAATTTCAATTTTATAGTACATTATTGACTCGGAAGGATAACACCTTGTCCACATACAGTATATGAATTAGTATTATTTACCATCTATTCAGTAACATTGACATATCAATTCTTCAAATATTACAAACCTGTGATACCAAATTTATTCTAGTCAATTCAACGATCCTGCGTTCTGCTTGTAGTTAATAATTCACATTGTATGGAATGGTACCACACCAAAAAACAAATGATATATGCAGTATTATGTCATTCTGTCACTAACTCACACAAAGCTTCAACCCTTACAGTACGGGTGACGTCTTCACTCCAACTAACATAAGACGATCCAAGATCCATCAGGAATGATCTCTAGAAACCACACAGGTAAAAAACATCGCAATCATCTTTCTTTTAGTCCCACATAACCTTCCTAAACTGCACACAAGTGTTTATATACAGCCAACACAAACTCTAAATGACGCCACCCACACAGAAAAGGTTAGTTAATATTATAGCTTTAACACTTAGCGAATAATTATCAGTTACGTCCTAACGAGTACCCCACCCCACCTTAGAGTTGGTGTAACCACTCTCCGGTCCTAATTGATACTGACCTATATGCCACACACTTACCCAACTGTTAACTTGTAACTCAGAATCTCATTAACTGAAGCTTTACAAACACGTTTCAAATGCCTCAAAATATATGTAATGACAAAATATGAAGCTTCATAAAAGCTCATATGCACAAAACACATGACACTCCGCAAATCAAAATTATATACCTGAAGCATCCCAAACGAAGATCCAATGCTTTAAAACACAATTATGAATTTTCATAAATCATAATCGCCTTTCCAAAGCTTTTTTATAAAACACATTTAATAACCTAGGGTAAACTATATCTACATGATATTTAAGTGTCAAGACCAAAAGTGTTTTCATATATTATTTTGGCCATTACACCCCCTAAACCCCCCTTCAAGATAGATTTGTACATTTTTCACTAGAAATATTGTCCCGGCCGAAGGCTGGTTCCTCCTAGAATTACAAGCTCGCTATCGCTCGCCAAGAAAAACTAAATGGCACAAAAGGACTTTAATTATATTCATAACTAAAAATGTGGTGGAAGGTCTTACAATCACCACACTAATGGAACGAACGTCTTAAAATCTTACAATTAATGGGACTAAACATGAGGGTGAAAAAGCAACTCCCTCTCATTTAACCCGGGAACGGCGAGAACACTCTTAAGAGGTAAGGCCTAACAATTTTGTTTTTTAAAGGCCCCAGTAGCACTTTAAAACATTTTTTTTCCTTCATACCTCAAATCACTTATCCACATGTGTCAATATCCCCTCCTTACCCCCTCCCCTCCCCCTTCAATTATCACCTATTTTTCCTCTTATGACCATCTATGTTGGTGTATTTATCATATTTATCATGCAACCCAGTTCCAGGGTGTGGTGTTGTTGCTACCGAGCATATAGATGTGAGAGAATGAGGGAGGGGAGGTTCAGTGTGGCTGTAGGCTCCAGAGAGAGAGGGTGTACATCACTGCTGGCTCACAATTCATGAATGGAAGGGCCAATTATAATTCACGATTTTGACCATCCAAATGATATTCCCACTTTTGTAATTGTTGTTACAGGTTACTATCTTCATATTAAACATAAAATAGGCACATATGAATAAGTAATAACGATATTTATCGTAAAATGACGATTATAGGCAGGAATGGAGCTTAATATTGCCGCCCAGAACTGTGGTGTTCACTACACCCTGCGTGCGCGCACCGGGTTAAGGCATAATAGAGAGTCTAGGAATAGATTTAGTATCTGATATTTGTAAAGAAGACTGGAAAAATAATGGATACAAAATACAATCATAATAAATCAAAATTATGTATAAAAGAAATACTAATACAAAATACATAATATAACAAAATCAATAAAATAAAATAATAAATATAAGGAAACAATACAGAATCAATAAAATGGGGCACAGTTACTGGCGTGCTTGGGGTCATTGTCACTTGTATTATAAAAATCATATGATCTGGATTGAATCGACAAATATATTGGTAGTAAATTCCGTTTATATATATTTCGCTTATTGGATAAAAGGCTTTTCCTAACACAATGATAGTATATCATGGAGTTTCCACCGGAAAAAAGTAGTAGTAGTAGTTGTAGTACTAGTAGTAGTCGTATTAATAGTCGTCGTCGTCGTAGTAGTAGTAGTAGTAGTAGGAGAGCGGACGTGTTTTGAATAACCTCTCATGGAGTATACTCAAACAAGTGGAAGGAGTGGAGTGGGAGAGGAGTGAATATAACCATCAAAAGGGTAAAAATATCGATATTAGACATGGAAAAAGGGAAAGTAACACTGTAATTGAAAACCGAATTACAAGCAAAATTCCCATCCAATTTTATCGGTGTAGGGAGTGTAGATGTGTAGAGCAGCCTACGAGGGGAAAATCTGGAGGTGTCAGCCGACACCCCCTACTGACCGCTGCCATAAAAAACAACGGTCACCACCCAACTAACCCCTCACCCCACCTCCTCACGCCTCACCCCTCTCCCCTCCCCACCCACCCACGTCCACCGTCTTCCTTCCACTTAAAATCTACATAGCCACGATATCCACACGTCCAGAGGTGCTACTTACAAGATGGAATAGGAGTCATCAAGAGAAAAAGTACTGAACAGTAAGGAAGGCAAAGTGATAGTGAAACAGGACAATCAATATTGGGCTACAATCAAGCTACCTATAAAATAATATATACTTGTGGTGATATTGCTGAACATCTGAGGAATATATTTAATACTTATTGTGTGTGCCCTATAATTATCTCCCTTACCCCTTACCCTACCCCCTCCTACAGTCCTTCTTACCCCTTACCCATACCCCTACCCTCTCCTACAGTCCTGCCCTATACTACCCCTGCTACCCAAACCCAGTGACCAATTTACAGCCATATGACACCTTTCGCTCTCTCTCTCTCTCTCTCTCTCTCTCTCTCTCTCTCTCTCTCTCTCTCTCTCTCTCTCTTTCTCTCTCTCTCTCTCATATTCACTGATCAATGAATCACTTTCAACTTCAGTGAATACTACGATAACTAGTCCCCCCCCCCCCTTCTCTCTCTCTTTCTTTACCTTACTGCCCTATTCCACCACTATAAACTGTCCCTATCTAGTAGTATTAAGGCCGGACCACCTAGCTGGGACCGCAAGGTCTGTGTGGTATTGTAACTTTGAAATACACAAGGTGAGTGTGGCGATTATATAGGACAACCATTACGACCCTTATGTTATGCGATAGGTCTATAAGCTTCGCTCAAAGCATTTCCAACCCTATGGTAAACCTGCTCTAAGGATTACTTTCCCTATTACACACACACACACACACACACACACACACTCTCTCTCTCTCTCTCTCTTTCACACTCACTCTCTCACTCACGCTCTTTCTCTCGATCTTGTTGTCCTGTTTAATCGCATACTTAGTTTGTGTATGTCACGTAGTAACACCAAATTATACAGACACAACACAACAATCTTACACATACATCCCACCGGTCTGTCAGGGGGAATATACAATATTATGACAAACAATTATACTAATAGGAAATAAACACTGTAGTACAACAATATATGTAGACACACATACCAAAAAATATTTGGTTGTTGCTACACAGGTTACATACGGACGATAAGGTAAATTTATAATTATTTAAGTAATACTGATTTTTGGGCACGAAAGCGCCTTCTTAGTTACAAAAATTAGGTACTGCTTAAAAGTTTCCTAGAATATTCGTTAGGGTCTGTGAACCTGCCTACAGGTATCCTAGACCTACTCTTTAAGGACTTAGTATGGGAACGGACAGAAATGTGTATTTATTAATGGTATAAGGATAAGATGGAGGACGAGGACAGCTCAGACGAGGCTCTATCACAAAGGTCAAAAAATGCTGCTTATGTACCAAACATGAACACAATTGTACTCGATGCAAATGTGTGAAGAATGGACAAAGATGCACAGACTGTAATAAGGGGGACACATGTTGTAACCCTTTAGGTAGAGCATGAACGAGTGGAGAGACGGCAGCAAATTCCCAGAGTGAGCAACGGGACGCAGCTGAGGGAGGCCGTCATGGTGGCAGGGAACCCGAAAGAATACGGGGAGAAGCAAGAGACTCAACGGTCCCAAGAGAGATCGAAGAACCCCAAGAAGCGGAAAGTAATGAGGAGCCCGCAAGAGACCCAAGGGGGGGAGAGGACAACCGAGCTGCAAGAGAGGATGACAGGCCTCCAATGGGGCCAAATGAAGCAGATGGAAACAATGAGGACTTGCCAGACAATGAAGAGCCTCGGGATATCCAAATGGTGGCCGAACCACAAAGGGAGAGGGCCCCAGGTAGACCCTCAGAAGAAGCAGGCAGAGGTGGAAACATACTATGGAAAGGATTACGGGAAGAGGATGTTAGAACTTGGACAGATGCAGCTTACTCAGAAATTGTATATTGGTCTGCACACAACTTTTTCAACCCACCAAATTGTGGTGCCACCACCAACATGCTGAACGCTATGACAAAGCTCATTTATAACTATGTCTGTGACACATCTTTAGCTCCGTATGCTCTCAAGATAATTTTCAGCATTCCACATCTCTTCTTTCAAAATCTCACCGCAAATCTAAACAAGGTAAAAATGTGACTGCGCTAACAAGAAGAATGAAATTATGGAATGATAACAAGATGGATGACTTACTCAGTGAAGCCAGAGCATTACAAGAGAGACAAGGCAGGCGGCGGAAAAAAAGGGAAAACACTGACGACGAGGTCAGGAGATTCGGCGACCAGATGAGACAAGGAAAAGTGGCACCTGCAATACGGTCCCTGACAAAGAAGGCAGCTGGTGGGTTGCTGCCTATCACAAGAGACACCATCCAAATGTTGAAAGAGAAACATCCACAACCTACTATCTACGAGAGTCAGAAGCTAGAGGGGGATTATATACCACCGAACCCCGTCATATATGAACAAATCACAGGCGAAATTATTTGGAAAAAGGCTCTCAGGACACAAGGCAGTGCAGGCCCATCAGGGCTGGATGTAAATGGCTGGAGGACAATCCTGAGCAGAGCAGTCCTTGGACTTGCAGCAACAGACTTATGTAGGGCTCTGGCAGCTCTTGCAAGAAAGATGGCCACCCAAAATTGTCAACATTTGGAGGCTTTCACAGCTTGTCGCCTAATACCATTAGAAGTGGGCGAAGTGCTGAGAAGAATCATCGGAAAATGCATAATGGATGTGGTGAAGGACGATGTGCGGTCAGCGGCCGGTAATCTCCAAGTGTGTGTTGGCCACCAAGCAGGGGGATAGGCAGCAATTCATGCCATAAGAAAAATATATGAGCATGTGGACTGTGAAGCTGTGCTGCTAGTGGATGCAACAAATGCCTTTAACTCCCTCAGCCATATTATGTTCCAGTAAGTCCGAGGAGGCGGGAGCCCCAGGATCATTGCCACTGCCTCGCACTACACTCACAACAACACTGCGGCCGTTAGAATTATCGCAGGAGGCTGAGGTTGCCACCAACGGTTTTATCGTATGGTAACTTATCGGACTTACTGAGCTCATATGACGCAAAATCGATTCATAAACTTATTGGAGAGGTATAGAGATAAGTCCATATGACGCGATCACGTCATATGAGTTTTTGGTGGACTTATTCATATGACGCGATCGCGTCATATATGTCACAAGGAGTTAACACCATCAACAGAAAGACAGCAATACATAACATCAAGGTAAAATGCCCCAGCTTTGCCACCTATGTAGAGATCACCTATAAAAGGCCTGCGGACCTCTTCATAGTAAACAACCAGAACACACAACGTGGATCAGCTCTGAAATCAATGGAAGGAACCACACAAGGTGACCCCGTAGCAATGGCAATGTATGCATTAGGTCTCTCAGTCTTGCTAACCTTAACAAGCCATGAGGTGACGCAAGTCAAGCAGGTGGCCTATGCAGACGATCTCACTGGACGGGAAAAGTCAACGATCTCAAGCACTGGTGGGAGCAAATATCAAATGTAGGCCCAGAAATAGGGTACCATCCAAATGCCAGAATGTCAATACTAATAGTAAAACCAGAACATTATGAAAATGCGTTAGAAACTTTCAGAGGTAGTGAAGTGGTAGTAACAAAGGACGGACAGCGTCACCTTGGGGCAGTGATGGGCACGGAAGAGTTCAAGAACAAATACATAGAGGAGAAGGTCAGAGAGTGGGTAAAAGAAATTGAAAAACTGGCCAATATTACAAAGACGGAACCACAGGCTGCGTATTCGGCATTCACATATGGGGTCAAACATCGCTGGACCTACTTGTTGCGAACAGTTCCAAATGTGAGCGCATTACTTCAACTGCTGGAAGATGCCATCAGAGACAAACTCATCCCAGCGTGGGTAAAGTCGCACACCCCGAGTGATACAGAGAGGGAGTTGCTCGCACTGCTTTCTAGGTTGGGAGGGTTGGGAATCATCAACCCAGTGAGGAGGGCGACAACGGAATACCTGAACTCGGTAAAGATAACAGGATCTCTCACTGACCGTATCTTAGCACAAGATTCTGATGGTGAAGTGGACCAGGCGGACATCTACAACATCAGAAAGACCATCACATCAGAGAGGCAAAACTCACAGAAAAATGACCTGGCACAATTGATGGGACAACTTTCCTGGGGACAAACAAGAAAACTACAAAAAGCACAAGAAACGGGTGCTTCAAATTGGCTGACAACACTACCAATCAAGGCAAAAGGCTTCAATCTCAACAAACAAGAATTTAATGATGCTATTGCACTGAGGTATGATTGGCCGATTGAAGGACTGCCCGATCGATGCGTTTGTGGAACCATCAATGATGCAGACCACTCCATGATATGTAAGAAAGGAGGATTCATCAGCATCAGGCACGATGAAGTAAGAGATGTAACGGCAAACATGCTCAGGGAGGTGTGTAGAGATGTGGTGTGCAAACCATCACTCATTCCCTTGGATGGAGAGATCTTGCAGCACAGGACGGCCAACACATCCAATGAAGCATGAGTGGACGTTAGTGCAAGAGGTTTTTGGACAAATGCATAGCGAGCGTTCTTTGACAAAAGAGTATTTGACCCAATAGCCCATAGCTACAGTGAGGTGTCTCTGGATGCTGCATGCAAGAGGAACGAACAAGAGAAGGTCAGGGCATATGGGGAAAGGATCTTAAATATCGAACAAGGCAGCTTTACCCAACTAGTCTTCACCACATCTGGAGGGATGGGACCCAGGGCCCAGTGCTTCTATTCAAGGCTTGCAGAGATCATCGCAGAGAAGAAGCAACAGCCCAGGAGCCACGTCGTAGCCTGGATGAGGTGCCGTCTATCTTTCTCATTGCTCAGATCAGCACTACTATGCCTGCGGGGAACAAGACGGTCTGCACCACAACCAGCGACGGTGGCAGAAGTAGACTACGAGGCAGCAGTGGCAGAGGGTCGCATAGGGAGGCGACTGGATTGAAGTTGCATGGTGTAGAATAGTAATATCTGATGCTTGTAAACAAAAATTTATGAACAATATTAAAAACAAATCAATGTAGTAGTAGAAAAATAAAAGTAGTAGTAGTAGTAGTAGTAGTTTTCTATTTACAACCTCAGTCTAACTCACACAACGTAGCTGGATGTTTAGTTACATTTAAGGGGAAGTTTTTGTTTTCCAAATCCCTTTCTCCTTCACGTTTAGTCCCATTACTTTTCAAATTGCAAAACTTTTGCCTATTTTTTGTTTTCAATATTGAGACCTTTCGTATCGTGGGCCTTTATTTTAGGAGGTACCGACCTTCGGCCTAGACATTTTTCTACCGAAAAATTTACATATTTATGTTGATAGGGGTCTTTGGGATGGTGCTGTTTTTTTATTTGTTATTGTATTGCATTTTTGTTTAAGGTTGATAGAGGTCTAGGAAGCAAACTAAAACAAATATTAATAAATATAGGTCAATGTTTGTCAGTTACCCGATCAGTTACCCGACCTTTGTTACTAACCTCCTCCCACAGTTTTGGTGCCAGGCGGGAGTGTGGGGCACCGTTGGAAAGCCCAGGCTTTGGAGATGGTTTTAGGCGAGTTTAGTGGAAATCAGAGACACTTTTGTTCAATAACATTTTCGGCAGAACTTATGTAGTATACGGGAGCGAAAAAAATGCGAAAACAAAATGGCCATTTGGGGCAGAAGGAGGCCTCCGATCGAAAAGGTGTATGGAACGAAAGTTGTTCGCAGTCCCCAAAATGGGGGTACGGATGAGGTCAGTTCCTAAATCGGAGGTCATTTAGCGGCCGAATTCGAGGTCGCCGTTTAATGAGGCACAGGGAGGGCGAGGCCGGTGATTATGGTAGTAGTAGTATTGTGATGATTGTGGTAGTAGTGATTGATGATGGTGATTATGGTAGTAGTAGTGGTGGTAGTAGTGATGGTGATTATGGTTATTACCCGGGCAACGCCGGGTACCCCTGCTAGTATATAATATAATAGGGACATTATTTTGCAAACAAAACACAAAAACAATAGAATAACGTCCCCTTAAATTGTTTTGAAGCTAACCTGATAACAATTGGTAACGCTGTCTTTCTATGCATTTATTAAATAAAAGGGGCGTCACACGAACAGTTTAGAAAGGCGATATTGGAAGAATAGAAAGGCAGCGTTACCAATTTCTCCCAGGTTATCTTGAATACACTTTAGGAAAGGAACGTAACATAACACAATGTAAACAAAAACAAATTCACCCAGCAAGTCTTAAAGTGTTTCTCAATATGCACAATCATTTTAAAAGATTTGACCGACAAATATAAATAATAACACCTCCATCAATATGCTTATGGGAAACTCGTTCAGTTTTGATGGCCTCGCTTGTTGTGAAACATTTGCTTCAATTTAACCCTTTGAGTAAAAGGACAAGTTGTTAACATATTTTAGTTAATATCAAGCAAACATACTTACTGTAGACTTCGAAGATCAAATGGGAATCTAAGAGGAAACTTATATCGCCATTAACTCTGATACTACAAGTTTTTCCTCAGCTGAGTATAGTGGTATAATACTAGCTATCATAAAATTAAGATATTCGAACTGATATACAGAACGATGTTAATCTATGTAGAACGAAAACTAATGCCTTAACATATTTTTGCGTAACATTATAAGGAATACCTTTACCTTGATTTTGGTTCGTATTAATTAGGATAGTCTTATTTTGTTGACTTATATAGGTTATTCCTTAACTAAATTGTCGATTAAAAGACCTTTCACTCTATTTCTTTGTCAATATTAAGATCTATCATGCCATTTAGGCGTTAATTTTTTCCCTGGCGAGCGACTATTAGCCTGTAATTTTGGAGGAATCGGCCTTCAGTCGGAGCTTTTTTCTACCGAAAAATGTACAAATTGGTCTTGAGAGTTTTTGTTGTAAGCTTGATGGAGGCCTAGGGAGAAAAATATAAACACAAAATAATAAAAAGATAAGTATATACTGTATATGCATATAAATACGCCCATCCCCCTTAAGGGGAGGTATTTAGTTTCTTCCCTAGAACTCCATCAAGCTTAAAATTACACCCCCTAGACTCCCTTTCAAGATAAATATGTACATTTTTCGGTAGAAAAATTTCCCGGCCGAAGGCCGGTTCCTCTTAAATTACAGGCTCCCTTAGCTCGCCAGGAAAAAATCGACACCTAATTGGCACGAAAGATCTTAACATTGACAGAAATGGGTCGAAAGTTCTTAAGATCGCCTAAATAATGGGGCGAAAGTCTTAAAATCTCAAAGGCAATGGGGCTAAACATGAGAGAGAAAGGGGTCCAGAAAAAAATCCCTCAAGTGGAAATCTCCCCTTACTATATGTCTCCTCTGAAGCGAACCTGTCCATTATAGGTAGGTCAACAATCATAACCTCTATCCTCTGTAACTCATAAAGGGCTAGAACAAATGAGCTGTAAATGTCTACACCTATTCTCCTCCCAATTGGTTTTAAAATTAACTCGATTACTCTAGTCCTTTTTGAGATACAGAGGCTAACAGTCTAAATTTCTGACCTACCAATAATGAACAGGTTATAGTCACCTAATATATCGTCTTATGGGTGTCTATAATGCGTCTGTCTGGTAAATATACAGTAGACATTAATAACTTCCAACAAATATTAAATTCGTTTTCAATACATACATTTATACATTCAGGCACACATTCAATTTGACAAGTATACACTTACTTGCACATAGTGAGAGAGAGAGAGAGAGAGAGAGAGAGAGAGAGAGAGAGAGAGAGAGAGAGAGAGAGAAGAAAAAAAGAGAAAGAGAGAGAACAAAATGTGTGTGTGTGTGTGTGTGTTTTCCAATACAAATAAGTAAATGTTCCAATTAAACATACATAAAACATATCAGGACACCTGCAAAGCATCCATCTATACTATTTGTATCAACCATTTCTGTACCAACGACATCTTATTAATTTTGTTTTAGCAATAGACTACCTAGACGATTTTGTGCAGTTTAAGAGGGATTTGTGGTAGTAAAAAGGTTTAAGCTGAATAATAAAGTCTGATAGTACCCATAATGAACTTAAAAGAACGTCACCGGTACTGAATGGGTTAACACTCGGACTAAGAGAAACCTTTAATCTATCTATCTATCTATTGCCTGACGCCGTGATCCCCGAAGGGGTGGCCACGAACGAACCGCCCCCATGCACCTCTGTCCCCAGTCAGTCGACGCCCCTACCCCCAACCAGCACCGCCTTCGTTAATGTAGTTCCTCACTCCATCCTTCCACCTCATATTCGGTCTACCTCTCCCCCTCTGTCCCTCCACCTCGCTCTCGTACACCCTCTTAGTCATTCTCTCGCTTTCCATACGTTCCATAAGGCCGAACCATCTCAAGTTGTTCCTTTTCACACTTTCCAGCACATCTACCTCCACACCACACCTCCTTCTTACTTCCTCATTAGTCTGTCTATCCCTCCATGTAACTCCGCACGCACTCCTTAAGTAATTCATTTCCACTGCTCTCACTCTTGGTCTGAGTCTCTCAACCAACGTCCATGCTTCGCTTCCGTAAGTCAGTGTCGGGATTACCACACTGTCATGCAAGGACTTCTTCACTTCCATACTGACCACCCTATTTCTTGTTACTGCTTTTAGCGTTCCTACAACCCTCTTCCCCTGTTGTACCCTCTCCCGCACCTCTTCATCCATAGTCCCATCTTTACTCAACACACTGCCCAGATACTTAAAAGAGTTGACGATCTCCCTAGCCTGACCGTTCAGCTTCACCTCACACTCTGTGACTTCACCCCTTTCGAAGACCATAACCTTGCTCTTCCCCGTATTTACCTTCAAGTATATGAAACCTTTAATAAGCTTAGTAAAATAGCCCAGTATTAAACAGAATATAAACAATCACTGGAAGTAAAAGTACTTGTGATTGTATTGACTTAGAAAATAAATCACAAAATACTGTTTATACTTAGTGCAAATTTCGCTATTAGGCTATAATGTATGATTTTATATAATTTTTTTATTTTTTTTAATATTCCGTGCAATTCTGCTTTCTACTTTCACCTATTAAAATAGTTATGGAGGGACAGAGAGGGAGAGGTAGACCGAAAGAGAGATGGAAGGATGAAGTGAGGAAGTATATGAACGAAGGCGGTGCTGGTTGGGGGGAGGGGCATCGACTGACTAGTGACAGAGGTGCATGGGGGCGGTTCGTTCGTGGTCACACCTTCGGGGATCACGGCGTCAGGCAATAGATAGATAGATAGATAGATTATATATATTTATGTATATTTTGCTAGATAAGAAGACTATGAGGGCAAGTATATGAACTATTATATTTCAAGACACTGGATTGGATAATGTAATTGAATAACTCCATATATACAATACAATCAACGCAAAATGAAAACGACAAAACCATACTTGAAAGGAGAAGCCGAAAACTACTGTAGTGTAAATTTACATTGTTTTACATATTGGATCTGTTCTACGAAGAAAAGGGTTTATTATTGGAGACAACGTCGTACTTTAGCGGAAGAGCTTTAACTCTGTTTGTACCGGCAACGTCTTTTTAATTTTATTCTGGCTACTATTAGACGATTATATTCAGTTTAAAAAGGGCCTCAAGCAATTAACAGACTTCGAACTGTCTCACTTAACCTTTTTTACTACCACATGTCCTTCATAAGCTGCACAAAATTGTCTAAATATAGCAAGTATAAAATTAAAAATACCTCGCCGGTACATCTATCTATCTATTGCCTGACGCCGTGATCCCCGAAGGAGTGGCCACGAACGAACCGCCTCCATGCACCTCTGTCACCAGTCAGTCGACGCCCCTCCTCCCAACCAGCACCGCCTTCATCCATATACTTCCTCACTCGATCCTTCCACCTCTCTTTCGGTTTATCTCTCCCTCTCTGTCCTTCCACCTCGCTCTCGTATACCCTCTTAGTCATTCTCTTGCTTCCCATACGTTCCATATGTCCGAACCATCTCAAGGTGCTCCTTTTCACACTTTCCAGCACATCTACCTTCACACCACACCTCCTTCTTACTTCCTCATTCGTCTGTCTATCCCTCCATGTAACTCCGCAAGCACTTCTCAAGTAACTCATTTCCACCCCTCTCAATCTTGGTCTGAGTCTCTTCTCAAACGGCCATACTTCGCTTCCGTAAGTCAGTGTCGGGATTACCACACTGTCATGCAAGGACTTCTTCACTTCCATACTGACCACCCTATTTCTTGTTACTGCTTTCAGCGTTCCTACAACCCTATTCCCCTGTTGCACCCTCTCCCACACTTCTTCATTCATAGTCAAAGCTTTACTCAACGCACTGCCCAGATACTTAAATGAGCTGACAATCTCCATAACCTGACCGTTCAACTTCACCTCACACTCTGTGGCTTCACCCCTTTCGAAGACCATAACCTAACTCTTCCCTGCATTTACCTTAAGATTCCATTTTTCGCACACTGTTCCAAACATATTTACCAGACCCTGCAACTCCCATTCATTATCGCTCATCAGAACTGTATCATCAGCAAACAGCAGTACAGGTAGCTTCCACTCTTTTCCCTCCCTTATCAGCATTACATCAACAACCACTGCTCTACCTTGTATTTCTTTCATGACTCCATCGATATATACAGTAAACAACCACGGCGACATCACACACCCCTGTTTCAGCCCAACATTCTGGTCAAAGAACTCGCTCTGCTCATTCTCCACACGTACTGCCGCCTTTGCACCATCATACATGCTCTTCACTGCTTTCAGCAACTAGCCATCTACTACGTATGTCCATACTCTATATACTCTATTTAGTATGAACAGTATCAATGTTACGTAATTTGGGTTAATGTACCGTTACGTATCTTTCCGTAGTCTTAAGTTGAACGTTTCCGTAACCTTAGGTTGAACGTTATATATTTCGGGAAGAGTATAGTATTCTATAGCTAAATATGGGCAAGTATTGTAGGATTATAATTCCCATATATTACTGTGTTACTTATTATTATTGTTCCCAAGTATCTCATTGTATAATAATGGGATACATTTACCGCATGCTTTGCGCGTGCACCGATCGTCACGAGAGACTTGAAGAAGACTCCCTCGTCCCTTCTCTATCCAACCTCCGTCCCAACAACATGTTGCATCACCCTTGTGTCATGTGTTCATTTGTTTAGGTGTATTAGCTTCACTATTAATTTCATCCGTCTTCTAATTACTCATATTATAGAAACAGAAACTTAGAGTAAATTCATTAATATTAAGTTAGCCTAGCCTATCCACTTCCTTTCTTATTCCTTGTCCTACTAACACCGAGTTGAGCCCTACTGCTAAGTGCCATCTTTGATCATCCTTCTGAGTTAGTATCATAATAAGGTAAGCTTGTTTTTTCTTTATGCGAGTTAAATTTATCTAAAAGTCCACTTGTAATTAGTAAATAACCACATACAGTAAAATGGTCCTTCGACAGTGAGTTATCGTGACTTTGCCTTCATTTAATTTTGTTGGTTCCCTGGCTGGCTTGGTTAGAGGTGGGGCTAACCTGCTTTTTTGCTGTATTTCCTGTTGCGACCTCATGGCCCAGGGCTTTTGGCCCCATGGAGCTGTCGGTGGGGGTGTGGTGGAGGATTTTGTAGTGAAAAGGCCGGTGTATCCAACGCCCATAACAAAATTGGCCATAATAGGCCATTCCTACGTTCGGCACTTGTACGTTGATCGCCCAGTATACCGTCCTTTTTTTACTGTCACTCCTCTGGCCGCCCCAGGTGCCCGCATCGACAGCCTGAGGGGTTCAGGAGCCTGGAGTCTTCTGCTGCAGATGCAGCCAGACTTGTCGTTCCTAGTAATCGGCGAAAACGACATAGGGAGCGAGGTGAGCCCTAGAGGACTAGCAGAGGGTATTTGTGAGATAGCGAAGGAGATAGAGAGGCACACTGGGGGTCATTGCCAAGTAATCGGGGTAGAGAAGAGGCCAGCTCCCTGTGGTGTTGAAGCGGACGAGTTCAACCGAATCCGCAACGCCGTTAATCGATGGCTGATACGACACATTCCCTTCACTCATGCGCGGTACTCGTCATTGAAAACGTCTGAGGCCGACTTCGGGCCTGACAGAATTCATCTCTCACCTGCTGCCTCAGACCGTCTCTGCTTGGAAATCCTGGCCACCAGCAGGAAATTCTTTAGCCAGGACGAGGATGCTCTGGTGGATAGGGCATATGATGAGATGTTTTCTCATCATGAATAGATAATTCAGTAATAAAACATGCACAGTACAGTATTAAATAAATTTCCTCAATAATTCAAAATTAATTACACCTACCAAACATAATTTTTGGCTGAAGTTATTAAATATTTCTATTTAGGCCTCAATGTTAATAATCCAATTGGCATATCGGTAGGATATTTGAATTAAGCGTAGCCTACTGTACTGTAATAACTTCTTCAAAATGTACTAAATTATGCATACTATGCTTTAATTTCTTAAGTTATTAAATTCATTCAATTAACTATTTTCAAAATTAATACCCATCATATGCCCTAAAGGTTGGGATTACTATGAACATTTGTTTGTAAGAGCATGTGTTCTTTCCAGCTCGAATTCAAATTTACCACGTATGACTGAATTTGGTGTTTAACTTTTTACATATTTCAATACTAATGTTCCCTCTCGGCTCTTATTAAATTATTATTATTTAATACCGGTACCTTTTGACACCTAAAGGCCTTAGGCCTACTGTACTTAAATTTTCCTCCCGGCTCTTCTTGAATTTTGTTTTGAGCTTATACTAACATTTCTTAATCTAAAATCAAAACTAGTACCTAATGAGCTAAATTTAATATCTCCAGATTGTTAGTCTACATTTCAAGGCAATTTCTTACTCCGCATTCGTGAGTGTGTGATACTTTCAGCTCGTGGTTTAATTTATCGGATTGTTGTTGTCTGCAATTTATTTGGCCTAGCATTTATAATTTAATTTGACATTACCGCTAAATTTCCTTTGTTCGTAACATCATGGCTGCGACTTTACAACTGCGTTGGGTGGGGCTTAAGGGCTCGTTGACAGTCTTAACCTCGGAAATCGACGAATTTCTTGACACAGCGTCTAAAGTTGAAGTGGAGGCCAGGTTACTCAGCATCCAAAAACAAATTGACAAGTATGAGGTCACACAGGAGGACCTGGCTGCCCTTTACGAGACAGATGCCGAATATGTCAAGGAATTAAGAGAGGATACCCTATATTTGGAGGGCATGCAAGTAATCGTCGTCACACTGAAGGGAATCTTATCTCCAGAGGTCAAGAAGGAGTCGGCTCGACCCGAGCCGAATACGTCAAATGTCAAACTACCACATCTTACTCTTCCGAAGTTGGAGGGCGATGCAACGTTGTGGTCGGGGTTTTGGGAAATGTTTAAATGTACCATACATGATAATCCCGATCTCACCGACATACAACGATTCACCTATCTTAAGGGTCAGCTTCTGGGTGATGCGCATAACTTAGTCGAAGGATTTATTGTCGAGAGCGCAAGTTATGCCCCTGCGATAGAGCTCTTGCAAGAAACATATGGGCATCCATATCGCATCAAGGTGGCTTATGTTACACAGTTTAATCAACTAGCTTCACCCAGATACTAAACTGCTGATCTAAAGAATTTCTATGCAAATACGGAGATTGTGATGAGGTCAATCATTAGTCATGGCACTTGTTTGGAGGAATTTTGTGTGGTGACTCTTGTCAACAAATTACCATCACCACTAAAGGAGACTATAAAACGGGAAATGGGAGATTTGAGCCTGGATTACAAGAAATTTACCCAATGCTTCCAGTCTGAAATATACAACTTGGCAGGTCAAGACAAAGGGGGAAGTGCACCAATGGCTACTGCAACGTTTACCGCCCAGAGTGAAAGCAGGAAATTCAACTGTGTCTTGTGTAGTAGCAACAATCATTTGTGGTACAAGTGTTTAAAGTATAAAACAGGGTTTCTTAAAGTGAAAAGAGCCCGTCAACTACGTCTCTGCACTGGGTGCTTATCAAAAGAGCATGGCCATCTGGGTTGTACTAACCCTAACATTAGAAGCTGCAAGTTTTGCAAGGGTAAGCACTTTCATTCCTTATGTACACAGAAACAAGGGAAGGAAAGTAGACCAGCGGAGGATAACACCAAGAGAGAGCATACTGCTGCTACATCAACTACAATGTCCGTTGCTACAGGTAGAAATACCGTAATCTTGCCTACCGTACAGCTGTCGGTAAAAGGTAAGAAACATAAATGTGTCAAGATCAGATCGCTACTCGATCAATGTGCTCAGAGGACCTTTGTGAAGTCTTCTGTTGTATCCTCCCTTTCCTATATTTCTAAGGGAACTGAGGAGTTGTGTCTTCACGGATTCACCGGAAAACAAGCCTCTAGGGAATATTATGTTGTAGCACTGCATTACAAACACAGAGGTAAATTTCATCAACTAGACACAATAGTGATTGATGAATTGCCAGAACATAAGAGTGAGCTTAGCTTAAAGTCTAAACTGGTTAGTTTGCAGTATAAAGTCATAAAATTAGCCGATTCTCACGCAACGGTTACAGATCAGTTGGAGCTGCTCATCGGTGCTGATCACTATTATGACATAGTGTGGCCTGGGTATAAAAGGTCAGGGAGTCCAATTCTGCTTCCTACCAAGTACGGGTACACCGTGAGCGGGTCATATGTGGCGCAGAACACCAGCTCTAGCACTGAAGTAATTACTGTATTGAAAGTAGCAGCAACACCAATGGACGAATACATGTCTACTGGTAAAATTCCACCATCCAGAAATGACTTAAATATTTTATGGGATATCGATCATATCGGGATATGATATAAGGAATATTCACAAGTTGAGCGTCAAGCACTATTGTCATGTGAGGATACCGTTATCTATGATCCTGACAGCCAACAATACCAAGTGAGACTGCCCTGGAACAACTATAAGGATCAGCTGCCAACAAGCAAGGGTTTGGCGATAGGCCACCTTCGTGGTCATCAGAAAAGATTCTTTAAAGAACCTGACTTTTGCGAGGAATACTCAAAAGTCATAAAAGATCAGATGTTCCGTGGATTTATAGAAGAGGAGCCTTTTGCCAATTTAGATACCGGTCATAAGTTGGCTCATCATGGAGTTGTCAAGGAGAGCAAAAAGACACCAGTGCGTATCGTCTTTGATTGTTCAGCCAAGGTGAGTGATCGTCAGCCTAGTCTTAATAACTGCCTGCATACTGGACCTTCACTGGTACCAGACTTGGCGCAGGTTTTACTCTGGTTTAGACTCGATAAATATGCCTGGGTGTCTGATATCGAGAAGGCTTTTCTGATGTTAAAACTCCATGAGGACGACCATGACTATACTCGGTTTATGTGGCCAAAATTTCCGCAGCAGCTCGATTCCCCCCTCATTTGTTACCGCTTCCGGGTGGTATTATTTGGTGCTACATGTTCCGAGATCCTTCTAAACGTCACTATTTTAAATCACTTATCAAATGTCAGTGCAGATCCGCAGGTTATTCAGTATATTCGGTCAGGGCTATACATCGACAATTTACTGGGTACAGGAAATGATGAAGATCTCCTGATTGTGGTCCGGGAAATTATGAATGATGCCCATCTACATTTGCGTGAATGGGCAACAAATAGTTCTGCTTTGCGGACTCTACTGCAACATGATGGAGTGGCGGCTGTACAGCAGGAACAAGTGAGGGTGCTAGGGTTGCTTTGGCAGACATACACAGATACCCTATCATTCAGCGTTCAATACACTCAATATTCGCAGATTACAAAACGGATTTGCTTGAGTTTGACTGCTAGACTTTTTGACACCTTGGGGATAGTTCTACCGGTGTCGATCAAATCAAGATTATTCCTTCAGCAATTATGGAGGATAAAATTAGATTGGGATGAGGTTTTAACGGGCGATCTGGTTCAGGAGTGGGAAGACATTATATCAGATCTTCGTCTCTGTAAGGGTTTTAATTTTCCTCGGAGAGTAGTCATAGATCAACCTGTTTCCATTCATGCCTTCTCAGACGTTAGCAAGGTCGCTTACGGGACTGTCATTTACTTTGTTGACACAAGTGGCAGCCGTCATGTCATGGCAAAGGCTAAGGTCGCCCCGATCAAATCTCTTTCCATCCAAAAATTAGAGCTAACTGCAGTTCTGTTGGCTGCTAGACTCGTTCACTTTATCGAGGTTACTTTTAAAAATTTGCTACACCTCTCGGAGACAGTTATCTGGAGTGACAGCCAAATTACGCTCTACTGGTTACATAGCCAAAAGAAGCTGCCAGTATACATCACCAACAGTGTCCACGAGATTCATGACCTGCTCCCGACCACACAGTTCTGGTTTGTGTCTACCAAAGAGAATGCAAGTGACTGCATTACCCATGCTGGCTTACTGATCCCAACGAACGGCCGGAGAATATAGATTTGAACGAGCAGCACACTGCTATTGTGGCACCAGTAATTGACTCGGTACCTAAAGATGACACACGGTTGTGGGACTGGGCTAAATTCAGCAGCTATGAGAAACTACGTGTTACAGCATGGGTGATACGCTTTGTACAAAATGTAAAAGCAAAAATCAATGGTACACCTCCCACAGGAAGTGCTCACCTCAATGTGAAGGAGATCAGAATTGCAGATAAAATACTACATAAGCTCTGTCAACAAGAAGTCTATACGAAAGAATATAAATTATTGGTTAAGGGAACAAAGTCCAGGAATAACCTGATCATTACACTTGAAGGGAGATCTAATACATTGCGGAGGCAGATTACAATTGGCAGCACTCTCTGAGGCAAGTAGGTATCCAATACTAATGCCCTCCAATCATCCCTTAACCCAACTTATAATAGATAGGTGTCACCGACTCTGTTGCCATTATGGGGTTGGACACATAGTCACCTATGTTTGACAGAAATGGTGGGTTCCTAAAATCAGGCAAGTGGAAAAGAAAGTTTTGCAAAAGTGCCTATAATGTAGACGGGTACAAGGAGCACACTATGATCCCGTTGGAGTACCTCCCTTACCAGACCTGAGGACCACCCCAGGTGACCCATAAAAAGTTACCGGGGTGGATTACAGTGGAGCAATCTCTGTTAAACGTTCACCCAATCTTAATTAACTATTAAATACTATATTCTTCCCGAAATATGTAACGTTCAACTTAAGGTTACGGAAGCGTTCAACTTAAGACTACGGAAAGATACGTAACGCTACATTAACCCAAATTACATAGCATTGATACTGTTCATACTAAATTGAGTATATAGAGTATGGACATATTCCCGCCAACGAAATATACAATATTTACATGATTATAATTGCCCAGAGGCAATCATATCCCGCAGGTTTGGGAGGATATCTGGGCCGCCGGTCGACTGGCGCGTCCGCTGGACACATCAATAGGCTGCGCCGAAGTAGAAGCCAGGGAGGGAACATCTCTGGATAACTGGTCCAGGGGTCATCCTTGCGTTCTAGGTCACCTTCTAGAGGGTATAACCGTGTAGTTGGATGTGTGATTATTCCAGGCTTGGTCCGAACCACCGCTACCCGAACCTCACCATCACGACCGGGTGTCAAATGCTCTATTCGACCCAATTTCCAGAATGCGCAAGGGCCCACTTCATGGACGGTTACGATGTCACCTACCCTAGGCCAATGACCCGTTGTTGGTGCTAGTTTACTTTTCTGTGCTCCTCTTAGAGTTACCAGATATTCTGTCGACCAGCGACGCCAAATGTCTCGCGACAGTTTGCGAATGTATTTGTAACGTGCCAATATCACTTCTTTACTCACATAGTCTGGATCTCCAACGGCATCCTCATCATGTTCCTCAGGAAGATCCCGCAGTCGGTATCCTAGTACCAGTACTGAGGGTGTGATTGGGGTTAGATCCTCCAAATCACTAGAGACATAATATAGAGTGGGATCATTGACAGTGGCTTCAATCTACAAGAGTATGGTGCTGAGTTCCTTAATCGAAATGAGAGCTCTACCCAGCACCTTTTTCAAACCTGCCATGACGATCCCGATGGCTCTTTCCCAAATAGCACCACACCAAGGTGCTCTAGTGGGAATAAATCGCCACTCGCATTTCACGTCCGCAAGGCTGGTCTGAATCTTGGGGTTATTGGTCACACCTTGAAGATATGTAGATGCCCTTATAAATGAGTTTAGCGTGATCACTCAGCATGATACGTGGATATCATTGTCTACTGCAGAATCTTCTGAATGCATGTAGGAAGCTATCACAAGTGAGATTGTTGACCAGTTCCAGGTGAATTGATCTGGTAATGGCACAGGTGAAAAGTGTCATATATACCTAAGTTGAACGTTACATATTTCGGGAAGAATATAGTATTTAATAGTTAAATATGGGCAAGTATTGTAGGATTATAATTCCAATATATTACTGTGTTACTTATTATTATTATTCCTATGTATCTCATTGTATAATAATGGAATACATTTACCGTATGCTTGGCGCATGCACCGATCGTCACGAGGGACTCAAAGAAGACTCCCTCGTCCCTTCTCTATCCAACCTCCGTCCCAACAACACGTTGCATCACCCTTGTGTCATGTGTTCATTTATTTAGGTGTTTTAGCTTCACTATTCATTTCATCCATCATCAAATTAGTCATATTATAGAAACAGAAACTTAAGAGTAAATTCATTAATATTAAGTTAGCCTTGCCTATCCACTTCCTTTCTTTTTCCTTGTCCTACTAACACCGAGTTGAGCCCTACTGCTCTTTAGTATCATAATAAGGTAAGTTTTTTCTTTTCTTTATGTGAGTTAAATTTTTCTAAAAGCCCACTTGTAATTAGTAAATAACTACACCATATATTCTAAATACTTTCCACATACCTTCTCTATCTACTCTGTCATAGGCCTTCTCCAAGTTTATAAAGGCAACATACACCTTTGGTTGCTTCTCCAGATATATCTCCACAACACAACTCAGGGTAAAAATCTGATCTACACATCCTGTTCCCTTCCTATAACCCCCCTGCTCATCACCTATCCATTTCTCCATTCTCACTCTCACTCTCTCAATCACTACCCTACTGTACACCATGCCTTATGTAGGGAAACTATTATGCCTGTCTTCCAGTCTTCAGGTGCACTCCCCTTCTCCCATGCTAGTTTGTAAATTTTCCACACCCATTCGACCACTATCTCACCGCCATACCTCATTTCCCCACACACCCCTGGTGCTTTCCCCAATTTCACTCTTTTCATGGCTTCCCACACTTCTGACCTCCTGATCCCCACCTCCTCTTCCACTACTCTTCTTCTCCCTCCCATACCTCATCCAACTATGTTTGCTGGCGCTTCATTCCTTACATTTAGCAACTCGTTGAAGTAATCCCTCCATCTTTCAAATTTCTCTTGCTTCTCGGCTAGCATTCTCCCATTCTTATATTTCACACCCTTACTGTTTCCCTTGCTACCTTCACTAACCTTGTTGACTTCTTTCCAGAACAGTTTCTTGCACTCCCTCCATTTTACACTCAGATTCCTTCCAAATTCCTCATCTACTTTTCTCTTACTTTCCTTCGCTACTCTCTTCACCACTCTCTTTCTCTCCATGTACCTCGCTCGTTTCTGTCTCTCCAAATCTTCATTCCCTCTACTACCCAACCATTCTCTATACACTTCCTTCTTGTCTTCCACAGCTATTTTTACCTCTTCTGTCCACCATGCCGTACCTTTCACTCCCCTCCCTCTTCTACTTACTCCACACACCCCCTCACATGCTGCACATAGTATGTTACAAATATGACATGTACCAGCTTTGCATAATTCCAACTAAGGATAGCCCAATAAGGCCGTTAGGCGTATTTCCATTGTGGTCCTCGTGGGATTAGGTTAGCTGGGGAAAAGGGGAGGATAAAATAAATAGATATTTTAGAGAGAGTATTTCTAGGGGGTTATTTTAAGATACCTTACATCCTATGGTAAATATCAGTAATCCGTAATCAGTAATAATTTCAGTTTGGTTTGCCTATCTCTTATGTCGTATTTAGTAGTAGACATAAGCTTGGTGCTCCCTTCTCGCAGCTGTCCGGTTCAGGTGTTCCTTCAGGCTACGTCTGAAGGAATACAGTGTTCTCTTTTCACGGACTGACTGGGGTAGGTCGTTCCAGTCTTTGATGGCAGTGAAGAAGAATGTTTGCTTACCCTGTCCTTGGATTCTCGAGACCTTAAAATTAAACATCCTGTTTCTTGTATTATGTCCACTCCTCTCATTTGCTTTAACAAAATCACTCTTAAGATACTCTGGAGCTCTGTCATAGAAAATGTTGAAGGCATTAGTGAGCCTGATTTGTTTGGCCCTGTCAGAGACATTGAGCATACCTAGTGACTGAAGTTGTTCCTGGCCAACATGTGATCTGGGTCCTAGGTTCAGCATGAACCTAACCATTTTATTTTGAGTGACCTGAAGTTTGTGCTGTGCTGATTTAGATGATGCAGAGTACCAGGATGACACAGAATAGTCAAAATGACATTGAACAAGTGCTTGGCAAAGGGTCTTTTTGGTCGCCGCTGGCAAGCATCCCACCTACCTATACAGGTATTTTATACGTGCTCTACACTTACACAGAATAGATTCCAAAATTGTTTCACCTGACAAACTCGAGTCCAGTTTTAGTCCGAGATATTTAACTTGTGACACTGTTGTTATAGGAATATCATTACAGTTGACCGAGAAGCCCACAATGTCTTTCAGTTTGCGTTTAGTCCCACATAAGATGGCTTCCGTCTTGCCCAGGTGAAGAGATAGTCCACTAACCATTCACTACATGATTCTAGTTCTTTGTAAAGTGAAGCGGCAATACTTATTGGGTCTTTTCCTGAAACCAGAAGCACGCTGTCGTCAGCATACAGTAATAATTTACACGAGACGCTCAGTTCCATGTCATTCACATAACAGAGAAAGAGTAAGGGACCAAGGATGCTTCCCTGCGGGACCCCACAGTTAATTGGCATAGGATCAGATATATTATCATCAATTTTGACTCTTTGTGTTCTACCACTAAGATAAGATTTAAACCAGTTCACAGACCCAATGCCCATTGCTTGTAGTTTATTACATGGGATATCATGGTCTACTGTGTCAAACGCTTTTTGTAGATCAAGAAGAACCATACCGATGTAGTTACCTTTAGACATTTCTTTATGAATGTGATCTGTTAAGTGGATGAGACAGGAGTCAGTCGAGTACATGCATCTGAAACCTGATTGAAACTTATAAAATAGATAATTTTGTTTGAGGTAGTGTTCAATTTGGGTGTATACCGCTCTTTCAAGGATTTTAGATACAATACATAATATGCTAACTGGTCTGTAGTTGCCAACTTCTAGTTTATTTCCTTTCTTGGTTACAATAGCTTCCTTCAGTTCAGCAGGTACAGTGTTGGTGTTAATTGACAGGTTGATGATGTGGGTTAGGGGACGTGCTATACCAATGGCTCCATCTCGTAGAAATTTGGCAGGAATTTTGTCTGGTCCTGTGCTTTTATGTACATTTAGGTTAGAGAGCTCGTCAAAAGTGTATTTTGGTGTAACATTTTGCAATCCAAATGTGTTCGGGTGTATGCCTTTATCTCTGTAGAAATTTCGAAAGGTGGCCGTTGTTGTGTATTTATTGAGAGGTTGCGGTAGGTTCTGTGCAAGTGTGTTTGCTATGGAGGTGAAGAAGGTGTTGAAGTAGGTTGAAATTTGTCGTTTATTGTGGCAAACCTGATCATTAATGTTGAGAGCAATATTAGTGTTAGACGAATCCCTTGCCTTGTTGCTGTAGCCTGTTGTTTTTAGGTGCCTCCAGAGTTTCTTTGGGTTATTCTGATATTCCTCTGCCTTATTGTGGAAATAATTAGTTTTCGCTGATTTGATTTTTCTACTTAGTTTATTCCTGGCCCTGTTGAACTCATGTTGCAGACCTTGATCCTGTCTATGTTTCACTAGCCTTTTTAACACCTTACGAGCGGCCTATGCGGTTTATTTATATGTACCGCACAGCGGGGTGTTTTTAGCCAAAATAGGGCTGTTTACGTGATCATTTTCATGCCTAAATAAGACCTAGAACGTAAAACAAGTACCTATCCCTGAAAGGGCATAAACAGAGCTTTCGAATGACACCATAACGATCCTTTTATGATGGCTATTTTTCTTGCAATAACCGTGCAACGCGAGTGCAAAAAGCATGTAATTCGGTACTTTCCCCATATAATTCAGTATGTAGCGAGTGAGAGAGGGAGGAGGGAGCTGAGATTCGTGTCAGTAGGTTCGCCGCGGTGGTCTGGAGCAGTCATACGCTCGCTAGTCTCCTGCCACCACTTGTCTCTCTCTCTCAGCAACATTACGTGCTGAAATTGCCACTCGACCTATGTCGAGCGCCGCCACATAGTCCAGCTTTATTTAACTCGACTTATGTGGTGAGCCGCTAATTAAGGGTTAACAGATTGTCTCTGTGTTCCAGATGGTGTAGTATGTCATTGTTGATCCATGGGTCTGACCTTGCTTTAATTTGTATGTCTTTCAGAGGAGCTATTTCGTCTAGGATGTTTGTGATGATGGTTCAGAAGCCAACCCATGCGTCGTTAGCGTTTGTACTTCCAAACACTGGAGACCAGTCTGTATTCCATAAAATGTCCAGAAATGTTTCTTCGTTGTAGTTTCTGAGTGACCTTGTTTTGATAACCTTTTGATTCTCTAGGGTAATTTTTGTGGTTTTCCGTGTGCAATATGTGACAAAGTGATCACTTTTCCCAGTCTGTATAACCCCTGATTGGGATATTTTGTCCTCTCTGTTGCAGTTTATGTGGTCTAATATTGTGGCAGTGTTCTCAGAGATATGTGTGGGGGTTGTGATGAGTTGTTTGTGATTGTGCATTGTCAGTATGTGCCTATATTCTCGTACAAGCCTATTATTTCGTTGTTTGTAGCACAGGTTAAAATCCCCTAGTATAATGGATTAATTCCGAGGGTCTAGCGATGACAAAGTTCGTTCAAATTTGGTCAAGAATTGTGTGTCGTCTAGTGGCCTATAGCACATCCCAATTGTGATGGGTCTTGTCCTCGGCAGGTGTAGGTCGATCCACAGAGCTTCGTGATTTTCTACATGGAGGTCGGTCCTAGTTGTGTGTGTGAGGTTGTTTTTTACTTACAGACATACTCCTCCCCCTTGCCTATTGCGATCATTCCTAACCATGTTGAAACCTTGAATGTTTATTTCACCATCGTTTATACTTGAATCTAGCCAGGTTTCTGTGATTACAATTATTGAAGCTTTGGCCTTATTAGCTAACAAGTTTATTTCTGACAATTTATGGTACATTGATCTGGCGTTAATGTGGATAAGATGGAGCCCTTTGTTGGTGAACACTCTGTATTCATCTTTGATTTTGAATGTGTCCTGGCTGGATTCTGAGTTGTTAAATACTTGGTTCATTTACATTAATATTCGATAATGAATGCAAGGCACACATGTTGCATAGGAATTCCCGTTCTTCGCTGTTGGTCTTCTTAGAGATGCAGTTCATGTGAGCTACAGTTTTACACCTAACACAGTTTAGGATCCTTTGTTTTCTTGTTATGAGTGATTCACATATTTCACAAATTATTTTAGGACCTTTAAAGGTGGTGGGGCATGCGAAATTAAAATTAATTTATAATGTATTTAAAGAGATGTTTAGATCTCCAGTAATCAACCTGAATACTCCTTCGTCAAAACTAATCTTCAATATTAGAGAGCAAATCAAAAATAGATATTGAATTGCGACCCCTTGCAACTAGTACTCATGTGAGGATGTGACGTAGGCCCAGGCAAACATTTGGGAAGTAAACATCAGCAAGTATAGCAAAAATGGTGAATAGGTGTTCTGTTTTCGGGTGTAGCAACATCCCTGGACCAAACATAGCACTACACAAGTTTCCAAGTGATCCATACCATTGTAACAAATGGGTGAAGTTTATACAAAGAACCAGAGTGTGGGAGGCAAAGCCCAAAATAAGCTTCATATGCAATGGACATTTTGTGATGAATGCTTTGACAATAAAGTGCGATGGAGTATGGGTATGGCTAGATGCACCCGCTGATTGCCTATACGGACTGGGGTCTTGTCACGCCCAGTGCCAGGTCCGTATATATACAGACTCGCCGAAATAAAATCGTAGCAGCGAAACGATTGCACCTATAGCTTTCATATTTCTACCACATGTACCTTACCCTTCTGGCTTCTTGCTACCACCACCCCAACCCCCTCCCCCAATCCACTCGCCGACCATGGGTCGCTGCATCAGGCCATCACAAAGGAAAAAAAGGAAAATAAGTGGCGGCGAAACGACTGCACCAATTAGTTCCATATTTGTGTGGCAAGTCCCCTACCCTTCTGTCTTCCCCCCACCACAACCCCAACTTCCTCCCACCACCCACTTCCAGCCTATCCGTAGATCATCACATCAAAAAATGAAAATCCGTGGTGGCGAAACTACCTCACCAATCGGCTCCATATTTGTAACACAGTCAATTACCCTTCTACCTTCCCCCCACCATCCCCCAAACCACCCTCCCACCCATACGTGCTTACCAATTTCAGGAGTCAGGAGAGTGGATAATATGGGCTAACTTAATCCTAGCCCAAATTATACAGTCAGCGTCGATGGATATAGGCCTAACCTAGGCTAAAGAAATGTATTGGCTGAAATTCAACTACTAGCAACTAGGCTAACAAAAAAAAAAAAAAAAAAACAGTGAGTGGCGTAAAAATTGTTGGGAAGGATATGTAGTGACCAGGCGTAAGGTCATCATGTTTACATAAGTTTTACATAAAGCGATCGCCATCGCCGCGGTTAAGTTCCCGTCTATTTTTACGGCGATTTTTTCTGTTGTGTACACCCTGTTGGCAATGTATATGATGATGACAATAGTGTCATGGAGGCGTGAGGGGCGGGCTTTCATTATTGTATCCAAATGCAGTCAAAATAGACGGGGACATGATCGCTAGCGTCCGCCGCGGCTCCGAGTAGTGTAAACAAGGTGGGCGGTAATCCCAGCTGCTTCTCCCTCTTCTCCTGCTGCTGGATCTCGTCCTACAGGTTCATACATATAAGCCTGGACACCACCAATATTCATCACTTGAGGTTCTTCGCCATAATCACGGTTATCACCCTCAGTATTGGCAAACGAATCGGAACTACTGTCACTATCCTCCATTTGCACCTGTCAGAAGAGCTTGTTGTGTTGCTGGGCATACGTCATCAGAGCGCTTAAACTCCGAATCCAGAAAAGTGTCACCCATATCCTATTTTGGCCATTATATAAATAATTAAACCATTGTAGCCGAAAATATTGCACCAAAAGCTAAAGTGCACACTGCCGGTAATGATTGTGGAGTAAAATAATAGCATGCACACCCACCTTTAATGGCTACTTCCCTACATTTATCGCATTCCACTGCTTTTCTGCTAGTAACGTAAGTACATCGATCGTGTACTGTTTCATTACAACTACTACATTGTGAAGTGTACTCCTTTTGTTGAATCCAATATCACACACTATACATATTTTCCTGTTACTGTTCATCGTACGTCTGGCGGTGTGGTGATCAGCTGAGCGCCGTGAGCGGCTGTTACTGGGATGTGAGCGTGTGAGATGGGGACAGGTTGTGGCTCCCCCTTGCCCCCCTCCCACCCCTACCTGTATTTGTTGTTTGATGTTGTCCTTGTTCTTGGCCGTTGTTGCTGCTTTATTGTTGATGTTGTTGTGACTGATCCCTTCTTTTTTAGCTGTTCTGGTTGCATGTTGAGCTACCTGGGTCGCCGATAGTATTGTGTTGTGTTGTAGTAGGTTTGGTTGATTTGTTGTCCAGCGACGTCGTGTTGTGGGAGGTGGGTGGTTTCTCTTGTCTTTCTTGTTCGTTGCTGTTACTTCATTGTCGATGTGTTTGCTAGAGCTTCCTGCTTTTTGGGGTATTCTGGTTGCATGTTGTGTTACTTGGGTCACCGATATCTGAGGTAGTGATGATACAGTTGAGGGTAATGTTGAGTAGGTAGAGTATTGGCACTGTGCTGGCAGTTGCCCTGTGGTCTTGGTTGGGAGTTGAAGCGTGACGGGAGATTGGGGTGCCTGCTTGCCCATTTTGATATAACGAATTTTACTGCTAGGGACTGTTGAAATGTCGGTGTCTGCCTTACTTGTTTGGTGGTGAGGTTTCTTCAACGTTGAACTAGGGCCGGGGTTGGTCTCTACATCTCCGCAGCTAATTAGAGTGTAGCACAATAGGTGTTGTAGCGAGGTTGTGCCAGAGTACTTGCCAAGCCGCGGCGTCTTCCCAATATATGAAATAGACCAGGCAGGAATGGTGACAGAAATTTCACTTGTGTGTGATTTCTGTGTGACGAGGTCCCTCAATACTTGTTTAGTGTTGACCTGGTACACTACCGGTCCCCTCTGCACCTGTATATCAGCACAGCCCCTCTGGATGTTGAGAAGGATGATACATAGAGAGAGGGCTACGCCCGCACCCTTTGATCCCTCCCGCCATCTTGGCCACCTTGCTCATATCCTCCACTTCCTCCATATCTTCCGGGTCGAACCCACCTAGTCGTCTTTCTACTGCTCTCCTGTACTCGCCAGTACATGAGGGGTTAAAAAATAATGCAATTTGCAATATACATTTAATTATATAATTTTAATTTATGTTTGGAATGCACAATAAAAACATAGGAATGCAGTTATTTTAAATTAATTATACTCTCTCTCTCTCTTAGCGATTGTTGTGGTAAACTTAACACAACACATAACTTCCCAGAGTTTTATCCCAACTGGCCGTCCTGAAATCCCTCCGTATTATACCAACTTTGTAGCTTATTGTCGGCTTTATTTCAGCTGATGGTATATTGAATCCCGTAAGGGGAGGTTTTTAGTTTGTTCCCTAGACCTCCATGAAACTTAAAATTTAACCCCTAGACCCCTTTTCAAGATAAATCTGTACATTTTTCGGTAGAAAAATATTATGGCCAAAGGCCGATTCCTCTTAAATTACAGGCCCGCTATCACTCGCCAGGAAACAGTCGACACCTAAATGGCACGAACGGTCTTAACATTGGCGAAATGGGGAGAAAGTTCTTAAAATCGCCAAACTAATGGGAGGAACGTGTTAAAATATACAAAGCAATGGAGCGACACATGAGGGAGAAAGGGGTCCAGAACAAAAGTGTTCAAGTGGAAATCTCCCCATAAACAAATTATTTTTCGTTACTTAATGGAACAAATATGAATCTACTATGTCTCTGCGTCGTGTTAATACCAAGTGTTTATAATTAACAACATATTTCGCTCCATAATATACGTAACTACTGAGATAGTAACATAGTAATTTACCATATACCTGACTATAGGAAGAAGAGGTGGAGCGGGAAACAACATGGGGAGAACATGTAGTAAAAAGAGACCATAGAGGGATTGGATGAGGGAAGAGATAAATTAGGTAGAGTGTGAAAAATAAAAGAAAGGCAAGAACAGAAAGAGAAGATTAGGAGGTAGGAAAAGAAAGGTGAAAGATAAGGAAGATGTGAGAGAATAATAAATAATATTAATAATAGGATAATTAGGAAGAGGAAGAAGTACAAAGGAATACATTGGAGTACAAACTGCAACAGACCTATTGGTCCTTCCATGCAGTTTGGAATATCAATATACATTGAGGTATGTGTTATCACTTCATTATGCGTTATTGTGCAAGAAATGTTAATTGGGGGATATTAGTCAAGTGTTTGTCCAGATGGTTCTTGAATATTTCGACAGTATTACAGTTCACGATGTTCGAAGGTAGTCTGGTCCTTATATTCACAACACGGTTAAAGAAGAAAAAAATGCTTCGCCTCATGAGAATGAAAAAGTTTGCCTATACACCTATAACCATTGTTTCTCGTGTAGTTTACTTGATTGATCGTGAAGAATTCGCTCACATTTAGGTTGCTGAATCCCTTGAAGATTTTGAACACCTCTATTAGGTCACCTCTCAGTCGGCACTTTGTTAGGCTAAATAAATTTAGTTCTTTTAAACGCTCTTCGTACAGTTTATTACACAATCTAGGTATCATTTTAGTGACTCTGTGTTGCACCTTTCCAAGTTCATTTATATCCTTACTGTAGTACGGTGACCAGAATTGCACGCAGTATTCGAGATGGGGACGCACCAACGAATTGAATAGAGTAAGTATAATTTTTTCTTATTTAAATTCAAATGTTCTTCCAATGAAACCCACCAATTTATTAACAGTTTGTATAACTTCTGTACTGTACACTATTTACTTAGCTTCAGGTCACTTGATATTATCACTCCCAGATATTTTTCTTTATCCGTATTTGATAGTTGAATGTTGCTCATTTAGTTGTCTTTTTAGCGTTGTTACTACCAATATGTAATACTTTGCATTTCTCTATGTTGAACTGCATTTGGAAACGGAGGAGTACAAAGAAGTACAAAGGAAAACAAGCAACAACATATCTTGCGATCCCTCAAGGTTACTTGCCCTCGAAAATATTGCTGTTTCTAGAGTCCAACAGTATTTCAGAAAGATAGACATGTGAAATGGAAATACCTCCCTGGGGATTAAGATAGCAGGAAGGGGGGACAATATTAATGAAATACCATAATTAACACCTTAAGAGCGGCCTATGCGGTTTATTTATATGTACCGCCCAGCGGGGTGTTTTTAGCCAAAATAGGGCTGTTTACGTGATCATTTTCATGCCTAAATAAGACCCAGAACGTAAAACAAGTACCTATCCCTGAAAGGGCATAAACAGAGCTTTCGAATGACACCATAACGATCCTTTTTTAATGGCTAGTTTTCTTGCAATAACCGTGCAACGCGAGTGCAAAAAGCATGTAATTCGGTACTTTCCCCATATAATTCAGTATGTAGCGAGTGAGAGAGGGAGGAGGGAGCTGAGATTCGTGTCAGTAGGTTCGCCGCGGTGGTCTGGAGCAGTCATACGCTCGCTAGTCTCCTGCCACCACTTGTCTCTCTCTCTCAGCAACATTACGTGCTGAAATTGCCACTCGACCTATGTCGAGCGCCGCCACATAGTCCAGCTTTATTAAATACGACTTATGTGGTGAGCCGCTTTTTAAGGGTTAAAGAAATATATTATTCATTTACGAATGCAGTCAACCTTAGATTCAGAGCAAGGTGCTTGTCAAGGTGAACTTTGAAGGAATCAAAGGTCTTCCAGTCTATAACATCTCGGGGAAGTCCATTCCAAAAGTTGACGACTCGATTGAAGAAGAAATTCATGGATTCGTGCAAGTTGAATGATTTACCAATAATTTTGGAACTATTTCCTTATGTGTAGTTTGATTGGTGAACTGTAAAGTATTTACTACAGTTCATATTGTCGATTCCTCTGATGATCTTAAAGACTTGAATTAGGTTGCCTCTTAATCACGCTTTGTTTGGGGAAACAGATGTAATTCTTCAATAGGTTCGAAATAATATGGTTTGTTCTTTAGACTGGGTATAATTTTAGTGACTCTGCGTTGAACACGTTCCAGTCTGTCTATATCCTTTTGACAGTAAGGGCACCAGGACTGAACGCAATATTCCAGGAGTGGGCGAACTAAGGAATTATAAAGAGTGAGGGTTACATCTTTTGATTTATGCTCAAAGGACCTGCCTACGAAACTAATAATTTTGTTTGCTTTCTTAACAACCTCCTTGCATTGTTGACTAAGTTTGAGGTTACTTGATATTTTTACTCCTAAATCCATTTTTTTTTCTACAGTCTTGAGTTGGGTGTCATTCATTGAATAGTTCACTTTCTCATTTCGGCTTACAATGTGAAGTTCTTTACATTTGTCTTCATTGAAACACATTTGCCATATTTTAGCCCATTGAAACAACTTAACTAGATTTCGTTGCATTTCCTGAACGTGTTCTTTTGAGATTATGTTATTTGCAATTTGTGTATCATCTGCAAGTTTGAGATTGTGCAGGTGAGGCCCTCATCTATGTCGTTTATGTAGATTAGGAAGAGAACTGGCCCCAGTACTGATCCTTGTGGTACTCCACTAGTTACATTGGTCCATGTTGATGTTTTCCCATTTATGACTATTCTTTGTTTTCTTTCACTTTATCAAATTTTTTTTTAAAGTCGAGGTATATAATATCTACAGCTTTACTGTCATCATATAGATTTAGGATATCGTGGAAGAAATCTAAAAGGTTTGTCAAGCAGGAACGATTGTTGTGAAAACCGTGTTGGGTATCTTTAAGTATGTTGTTTTCCTCCAAGTGCATTACGAGTCTGTCTCTTATGATAATCTCTAGTATTTTACACACAACTGCAGTCGAGCAAATTGGGTGATAGTTACTAGGCAAAGCTTTGCTGTCTTTTTTAAATTTTTTGGGTTACGTTCGCAAGTTTCCACTCGTTCGGCACAGTCCCAGTTCTCAGAGAATTTTTGAGTAGCAGTGTCAGCGGTTTGGAGAGCTCACATTTAGCTTCTTTGAGAACTCTGGAAGAAATAGTATCAGGTCCAGGCAATTTATTTACCTTGAGTTTGTCTAATCAATTAGTTACTTTTCTCGCAGTAGTACTAATATTGCTAGGTGTATTTTTATTTAACTATTTGTACTGGTGATGCTGTAGGAATATCACTAAAGTCTTTTACTGTGAAAACTGTTGCAAAGAAGGTGCTGAGAGCATTACTCATTAATTTTGTGCTTCTTCTTTGGTATAGTCTACGTTCTTATCCACAAACGGTCCAATTGTTGAGGTCACTACTTTTTTCTTCCTAATGTAGCTATAGAATTCTTTTGAGTTTGTCTTGCTATGATATGCAACATACAACTCTAGGGTCTTTTTGCTTTGCTTTATTAGCTTTTTTGGCTTTGCGTCGTAGATCTACGAATATTGCTTTGTCTTCACTTTCAGAAATGTTATATCCGTCATTGGCATTCTTTTTACCAAGCAGACATGCTAAAATCTCTCTATTCCACCACCTTGGTATATTATTATTTACTGATCTTCTGTTCTTTGTTGGTATGCACTCTTGCACCGCTTTCAAGTAATTGGTGGTGAAAAACTCCCATTGTTTGTTCATGTTGTCGTTATTAATCAAACAGCTTCAGTTAGTTTTATCAAGCATTGCTCTAAGTTTTCTGGAAGTTTGCCCTCTTGAAATTTAGGACTTTCCCATTGCTAGTATTGTGTTCATTGCTATTAAACTTTAAACTGAAAGTTATCATACGATGGTCACTATTACTGAATTCTTCACCAACAATAAAATATTTTACTAAGTCTTCGTATGTTGCTAGTAAAAGGTCAAGAACATTATTGCCATGGGTCGGAGATTGAACATATTGATGAAGTGATTTTTTTTTTGTAGGTTTACATACAGGTCATGTCCGGAGTGTGAAGTGAGAATATCGCCCCACTTGGTCACAGGTAAATTAAGGTTGCCAAAAATTATGGTATCCTGTGAGTTACTTACTTCAGTAATTTGCCCAATAATTTGTCGATCAGTTTGCACTGATCGGGCTGGGGGTTTGCATATTAGAGCTAGAAGTATTTTGTCTTTGTGATTATTTTTTAATAGTACATAGAATATATCGACATTCTCTATTTGTGGTTTTTACATCAAGATGGTGTCAAGACTTTCTTTTCTCAAACATCACATATCTGGGAAGTGTATATTCTGCCAAAAAAGTCTCTGTCTACAGTATTTAGCCATGTATATCATATTTTTCTGTGAAAATAAGTTCCTCTTGATCTGAGAATTTATTGTATATGCTACGAGCATTTGCATAGAAAACTTTGAGGTGTTTGGATTTGGGTCATGTTGATGGAGCTTTATCCAATGTAGTGGTTCTTGACAAATTTGCATTTAAGTCCAACGCAGGTCGCCGTCCTCGCTGTCTTCGGTCCTCCTTCCTGGTTGTCCTGTGCTGATTTGATTTCTTCTCCGAAAATCCTTTACCGCATCGTTGAGAAGACGTCCAAAATGTGCTGCTCCCTCCTAGTTCAGATGAACCCCATCGTCTGAAAACAAATAGTCATCGTAGTAAAAATTGTCCCAGGTGTCGACGAATCCCACGTTCGCATTCCTGTGGAGGTTAGCCAAACAACTATTTGTGCTGGTGGCTATGTTGTACAATCGGCTCTCTACACCGACCTGGGGGACTAATTCCTCAGACGATAATCTTTGACGACTTCTCCTTAAACGACTTGATCAGCTGTTGGCACTTGAGAAGCAAATCTTCCGACAGGGTTCGCTGTACTTTATTGGATCCGACGTGCATGACGTACATTGTATTAGCAGAGGTCAGCTTCAATACATAGTCAGCTGCAGCAGCTAGGTAGTCCACACCACCACCAGGGATACGAAAACGCTTCCTGGTCTTAGGTGCCCTGGCACAAAACTCTGTGAGCTGACCACATACCATCGAGTCTCCCATGAGTCGAACTTCTTCTGTTTCCTCTTCGTCATCTAAGTCTGTGAGTATCTGGAAACGGTTGTGATACTCGGTAACCGGTATGATTTTCCTGGTCTTGGGGCGAATGTTGCTCCTCACGATGCGTAAGCTGTCTTGAGGGGGAGCAGAGTCACTGTTTGTTTTTTGTGCATCAAAACCATCTGCTGAAGTGGCTACTGCAGCCGTTGGATTGTTGGCAGTTGACGTTGGGGCGGCGGTGGCAGCTGGAGTTGAAGCGGTGACAGTTGAAGTTGGTGATACACCAAAGTTGAGTGTTACAAACTCATGGTGAGGGCTTTGATCTTGTTGTGAGCTTCACCCAATTTCGCTGTCAAATCCTCTCGTTGATGGCAGAGTCGGCAGAAGGGAAAATCGGCAGCAGCAAACATGGTAGCATCAAACCTACCTGCGCAGCTTGTACAGGTGCGAGGCATGGTGACAGTCACTCTCTTCAGATCACTTCACTCACTTCAAGTCACTTCACTCACTTCGAATCACTTAATTTATTTCAACTCACTTCATTCAATTCAATTCACCCACTTCAAATTGGTTTACTCACTTAAATTCACTTCACTCACTTCAGATCGTTTTACTTACTTAACCCAAAAACGGCAACCGTCCTCAACAGAGGTTTTTCTGGTGCACTGCGACCATCCTCAATAGATCCAGAACATAAACAAACCTTAGAAAACACCTCAGTGGCACTCAGAACAAAGCAATTTGTGATTCAGTGAAATAATATCCCTTCATTAATTGCTACCACTCCTACATATGAGTCCCTTCCCCCCCCCCCCCCCTCTTCCCCCCTCCTTAACCCGACCCTATTGTCAAAACCTCAAATTGTGAATGTCGACACATCCTTTGTGATAATAAAGAATAATAAAGGTACACAAATAATACTTGCACTAATATACAGACCTCCAGCTCAATCAGTGCAAACTGACCGAGAAATTTATGAGCAAAATGCAGACTTAAGTAACTCGCAAGATACCATAATGTTTGGCGACTTCAATTTACCTGTGACCAAGTGGGGATATAGTATTACTTGATGCTCTGGACAAGACCTGTATGCAAACTTGCAAGAGAGTTTGCTATATCAATTTATTAGATCTCCAACCCGTGGAAATAATGTCGTTGACCTTGTACTTTCAAGAAAAGAAGAACTAATAGAGAATTTGAATGTCGGTGATGAATTCAGTAACAACGACCATCGTACGATAACTTTCAGTTTAAAGTTTACTAGTAACAAACCAAATAGCAGCATCGAGAAAGTCCCTTATTTCAAGCAAGCAAACTTTTGTAAACTTAGAGCAATGTTTAACCCTTAATTAGCGGCTCACCACATAAGTCGAGTTAAATAAAGCTGGACTATGTGGCGGCGCTCGACATAGGTCGAGTGGCAATTTCAGCACGTAATGTTGCTGAGAGAGAGAGACAAGTGGTGGCAGGAGACTAGCGAGCGTATGACTGCTCCAGACCACCGCGGCGAACCTACTGACACGAATCTCAGCTCCCTCCTCCCTCTCTCACTCGCTACATACTGAATTATATGGGGAAAGTACCGAATTACATGCTTTTTGCACTCGCGTGCACGGTTATTGCAAGAAAACTAGCCATCATAAAAGGATCGTTATGGTGTCATTCGAAAGCTCCGTTTATGCCCTTTCAGGGATAGGTACTTGTTTTACGTTCTGGGTCTTATTTAGGCATGAAAATGATCACGTAAACAGCCCTATTTTGGCTAAAAACACCCCGCTGTGCGGTACATATAAATAAACCGCATAGGCCGCTCGTAAGGTGTTAAAGAAACTGACTGGAGCTTTTTAATTAACAATAACGACATAAATACATCTTAGGAATCATTCGCAAACACTTACCTAAAAGCAGTGCAAGACTGCATACCATCGAAAATACGGCATACAGGCCATAATGATAAGCCCAAATGGTGGAATAAAGATATTTCAAACTGTGTGCTTGCTAAAAAGTTTGCTAATGATAGATTAAAATCCTCAGAAAATGACGAAGAACGGGTGAAATTTGTTGAACTACGACGCAAAGCCAAAAGGTTAATTAAGCAAAGTAAAAAGACCCTGGAGTTACATGTTGCGAATCTAGCAAACCTAAAATAATTCTATAGTTCTATCAGAAAGAAGAGAGTAGTTACTTCAACTGTACCGTTAGTCGATGAAAATGGAGAATATACCAAAGACGAGGTACAAATGAGTAATGCCCTCAATACCTTCTTTGCATCAGTTTTTACAACAGAAGACCTCATTGATATCCCTACAGCATTGTGTGACACTCCTGCATAGTAGCCACGTGCGGGCATGCGCGAGTGTCGGCTGCCCAGCCGTTTAGAAACCGGCCGCCAGCCGGTTTCTAAACGGCTGGGCAGCCGGCCGGCCGGCTTTTCCTTAGTATATATCCTACGACAATGTAACTAATGTCTGGGATATTCTTATGTTGTTTCACAGCTTGAAGCTGCCCTTATTCTTAACCAACGCATCTTAGTATATTTTATTCTCGATAGTTGATTGTTTCATTATAATATATAAGATGTAAGACTAGTGAGAGTGGGAGGAGACGAGCGGGAGAGAGAGACCGGCTGGGGGACGTTGCTTCGCGTGGAGAGTCTAGCTTGGGACGAGCCTGATGTTGCCAATTTGATCGCAACGTTAGGCTTAGTTTTGACTCACGCAAGGGGTAGAGGATTTTGACCCGGCAACTGTGTTGAGTGTTGCCAAGCATGGGATGTATTTCGCATGCCTAGGGTGGGGTCCAGACAGATTCAAGACTCAGAGCTCACCTCACTGTCGTACCCTTCGGACCCCCTTGATATCTATCCCTCTCAATCCCCACTTAGAAACTTTCTCTCTTACTTTGTATACCTTCTTTCCACTACTTCACCAATCTATTATATCCCTTGATAGACCTTATATCTATTATTGTATTAACCCGGGAGCTGCGGGGAGACTCTTAAGAGTTCCCCCGGCGCACTGCGGGTAGACTCTTAAGAGCAGAGACTTTGAACACGTACCAAAACCGCGCGTTTATAGCCAGGCGGCTGAAAATTGGTGTGGGTATTGTACTACATGTCAACTCTCGATACCACCCCGCCAAACGCTCGCCCCGCACTCGTGCAAGCACCACCCCGCCAGTAACCACGCACTAGTCATGGAGCCTACACGTCCCTCACGCTCGCTCCCTGATGACACAACCAGCCCTCCTTCTGGTGGTGTTAGCCGCCGTGGAAGGCAGAGGGTGGCTGCCAAAGACCCTAGCTACCAGTACGACACGCCCTACAGCTCAGAGGACGAATCACCAGCACCAAAAGCACGTAAAACACGTGCAAGCAGGGCAATGGCACAGAGGTCATTGGTCTTTCGGGACACTGCCACCACGACCCAGCCCACTGCAACAACCACTACCACCACCACTGCCACCACTGCCACCCCTGCCACCCCTGCCACCGGTACCAGCGACGCAGGAGGCCGCCCTAGGGCTGCATTACCTGCGGGGGCAGGAAAAATGAAAGGCACGGGCGTAGGGAAAAGAACCCGTACGCCAGCCACAGTGCCCCTACCACCACCAACACCACCAGCCGCCCCTGGCCCGGCTGCCCCTGCCGCCCCTGCTGCCCCTGCCGCCCCTGCCGCCCCTGCTGCCCCTGCCGCCCCTGCCGCCCCTGCCCAAGGAACAGGGAAGGGGAAGGGGAAAGGGAGAGGGAAAGCGACTGGGAAAGCGACTGCTGGCCCTGGTGTCCCTGCCGGCCCTGCTGCCCCTGCCGCCCCTGCCGCCCCTGCTGCCCCTGCCGCCCCTGCCGCCCCTGCCGCCCCTGCCCAAGGAACAGGGAAGGGGAAGGGGAAAGGGAGAGGGAAAGCGACTGGGAAAGCGACTGCTGGCCCTGGTGTCCCTGCCGGCCCTGCTGCCCCTGCCGCCCCTGCCGCCCCTGCTGCCCCTGCCGCCCCTGCCGCCCCTGCCCAAGGAACAGAGAGAAGGGCGACAGGCACCACCATCATCTTGCCATCAAGGCCACGCACCACTGCTGCCCCTGCCGCCGCCGCCCCTGCCGCCGCCGCCCCCTGCCGCCGCCCCTGCCACCACCTCTGCTGTCCCTGTCCATAAGACTCCCGCACGTGCCAAAGTGACCCGGAAAACTCTTACACCATCTAAGTATGCCGCCCTGCTGTTTGATGGTGATTCGCAGGACATTGGCAGCCCGGGTTTCGACGACGAAGCCCTAGCACGGGACCAAGGGTGGGGGGATTTGGGAGTGGACAGTGGGAGTGAGTCCGACGTCGGTGACGAAAACGAGGAAGGGCATCGTCTGTCGAGTGAAGAGGAGGGTAATGATGATGAAGTGCTGTATCGCGACCATGGAAGCGATATTTCAGACGCAGAAGAAGACGCAGACGACATTCCGATCCCTGGCATGCCTTCGTTCGATTGGTCTGACGGGGTCAATTTTGTACCTGACGTGCCCCAGTTCAATCCTGGGACGTCAGGAACAACTGACGACTGGCCCTGTGATGATCAAGCGAACAAAAGCGACTTCTTCCTCGCTTTTTTCGACATGGAGGTAATGACGTACATCGTTGCCCAAACAAACGCCTACTACAGGTGGGTGTTTGGCAGATTGGACGTCCTTTCTCCAAAAGCGAGAATACGAGGCTGGGTGGATACGACTGTGGCAGAATTTCTGACGTTCTTTGCCTTGTTGTTCCTCATGCCTCTGATCAAGAAGCATGTGTTGCAACACTACTGGAAGCACGACCCTCTCATCGCCACCCCAACTTTCAATAAGTTCATGACTCGTGACAGATTTTTGTTGCTGCTAAGATTTATGCACTTTGCAGACAACGAAAATCCTAACAGGATTGACAGGATATGGAAAGTTCGGGATGTGTTCACCATGTTGTTGGAGAGGTATAGGAAATACTTTTACCCCTTCCTCAATTTGGTGATTGATGAGTCGCTCGTGCTCTTCAAAGGACGTCTTGTTTTCAAGCAGTATATCCCCTTGAAGAGGCATAGGTTCGGAATCAAGCTCTTCGTGTTGTGCGACTGTGAAACTGGAATAGTGCTTGACATGATCGTGTATACAGGAACTGACATTGACGTACCGAAAGCCGCTGCCAATGACCCCATGGGCATGTCAGGTGCCATCGTCAGGAAAATGTTGGCACCTTACCTGGGCAAAGGCCACATCATCTACACTGACAACTGGTATACTTCTCCTGCTCTCTGCCAGTTTCTTTATGACAACAAAACGGGGTCATGTGGGACTGTCAGAAAGACAAGAAAGTTTATGCCAAAGTTCACAGGTGATGTCATTCCTCTCACAGATGCCTCCTCCAGTGACACACCTTCAGAAGACGACCTGGCCCAGGAACACCGCGAGAGGCATGTGCGAAGAAGGCGACGAAAGGGGCAGAAATACAAGCAGCTCGAGAAGTGTGGGAAACTGATAGCCCTGAAGTGGAAGGATAAGCGAGACGTCCACCTGCTTTCCACCGTCCACACAGGTGCCCAGGTGGATTCTGGCAAAATCCACTACCGAACCAGGAAGACAATCTACAAGCCCGACATGGTAGTGGACTACACCAAAAACATGCGCCTGGTGGACAAGTCTGACTGTCAGCTGTCAGGTGTTGAGTGTCTGAGGAAGACTGTGAAGTGGTATCACAAGCTCTTCCTCCACCTAGTTGACATAACGATGCTGAACGCCTACAACTTGTGGTTGGTGAAGAAGGATATGGCCCCAAACCAGAAGCTGAAATTCCGGGAGTTCGTGTACAACGTCTCCTACCAACTCCTGGAGAAGTATGCCACCACCACTCACAGACGTACGGCATGGCGTGGGGATCACGTTCCTGACCGCATCCAGCTGGGTGTCGAAAGACACTACACAACCAACACCGAGCTGATTGGCACTCGTCACAGGCAGGTGCAGTGCACCGTCTGCAGCTCCAGTGTGAGGAAACCCCATGTGACCAAAAGAGTCACCTCAATGTGCGCCGAGTGCAAAGTTGCACTCTGCCTGGGTGAGTGCTTCAGGGACTACCACACCTTCAAGAACTACTGAGTGTCGGCCCCTGCCCTGCCCTGCCCTGCCCTGGACTCGCCCCGTGCCCTGCCCTGGACTCGCCTCCTGCCCTGCCCTGCCCTGGACTCGCGCCCTACCTTACCTGACCTGACCTAATTGATCACGCTACCTCATAATGTAACATATATATTATATAATGTATAAGTTCCAAAGATGTCCCTGTGATATAGCTTTTACATTATATAATTGTATGTTTCATTATTTAGTTTATAAGTTTCAAAGATTTACATGTAATATGCCTTATTTTTTTAGTATATCAATATATATGTTTGTTATTAGCCTAAGTAATGTGTATATAATTATTTTCTTACCTCAAATGAATTGTACAAAAATAAATATGTTTCAATAAATCATGTCAAACCTACTATGATAATAAAATAAAACAATAAAAAAAGAAAAAAAGAAAACAAGGTCATGTCATTGTATTCTTACAATATGATATATTCTATGAATATTTCATATTGTTTGAATACAATGGCATGATCTTGTAAAAAAACAAATTTATAAAATTGTTTCTAGACAATATAAAACCTTCCCCATAACCCCCTCCTGGATTCGATCCCACTACCCTACGACACTTTGAGTTTTCCAGTCCGCGACCTTACCAACCATGCCACAGGAGCTCATACCAAATATCACTCAAAACTTCGTGTCTACAATCGAAATGACAATATACAAAAAAAAAATGAATTATCCCACCAATTTACGTTTGTAAATTGATGGGATTATCAATTATATCATGCCAAGGTTTATAATAGTTTGTCTCTGTCAAGAATTAGTAATTATATAACTTTATTCTGTCAAAAATTGCCCAAACACTCAGCAAAATTGCCCCTCTCAGTGTGACTCCACTCATTTTCACACGGTCAGGCGGTCACGAGGTGACCCTTGCCGCTCCTTGATTCTCCAGCTACAGCAGCTCTGTCTGGGAACAAAATTGGTATAAATACAATAATGGATAAAATACTCTTCACAAATACATTTGTATTGTATAATATTGTAAATAAAAATGAATAATAACTGTGTGGGTGTCGAAAATTGCTCAACCAGCTTTCTTATGTCTCGCCTACGCGCGTATATTGGATTATACATAGTCATGACTGTCATACAAATAATTGCAGTAGGTCTCGAATATACATTTAGATTGCATATTACTTCGAAATAAATAAGTAAACGTTTCTCTGGTGGCAATCTACCCTTTCGCAGGTGTAAGGAGACACCAGTCTATATTTAGCCCTCTATCACAACAGGCAATCTGCCTGTGTTGACTCAGCACCGTCGCTGGTGGTCTATAAATATAGTACTTTATTTACAGTCAATGGCCTACATGTTTCTGTGGTACTTCACATGTGTCTAAAATGCAATGTCTGCTTGCATAAAAATGCAATTCTGAAGTCCATTTATATGTACGACATACGCATGTCTCAGTTTCTCTCTCTCTCTCTCTCTCTCTCTCTCTCTCTCTCTCTCTCCATTCCTGACTCATGTTATTGTAGACCTGTTGATGGCAACGAACACCAGCCATCTGGTAGACATAAGGGTCAAAATACCAAACATCAATACGCCTGGGGCGCCTCCACAATTATCACTAAGCTGGTTATCTATCTAGAGATCTGCCTGACTTCCATCTCTCCACGACTCACTCACTCACTGCACCCCTGCATGCCTCCCTCCCACCCACCCACCCACCCCCAACCCCCCCTTTCAGGCTTCCGTCTGCTAGAAAACACATTCACAATTTGCGTAAATATCGCATCAATTGGGCTATATGCGGTATATTCCTTGTTATATGGGACGCCTACATATGTACACGTCTTTATTATAGCATGAGAGTGCTCTAAATACAAGATTGACGTGATATTTATGGCGTAACACACCCTCTCCCCCTTTCATTCCCACCACAACTCACTCACACCTTGGTTCACGCATAGAAACTCATTGATAATGTGCGTAAATATCGCATGAATTGGTTTATATGCGGTATATATTTTGATATATGGCACGTATACATACGTACAAGTCTGTATTATAGCGTGACAGTGCTCTACGTACAAGATATACGTGATATGTATGGCGTAAACCACACTCTCAGCTCATAAATTGCCGCCAAACCTCCAACACATCTTCATTCCCGCCTAAATATTCTCTTATAATTCCCTTATATATTGCAATTTTTGGTCACTATGAGGCATATTCATTGTTATATGGGTGCCCTACACATGTATACATACTCTAAATAGCCTAAAAGGGCTCGAAAAAGGAGATATACGTGATAATACGCGGTAACCCACCCCCTCCTCCCTCTCCTTCTATCCCCTGCGCGCGTAAATATTCGGCAGGGAAATCTCGCCGCTCGATGACAATCTAGCCGCGCGGTGCCATTCGCTCCACATTTTTCAACTACGGACCGTTCCCCTACCCCCCCCAGACATTTTTTGGGGGGTCAAATATATATGGGCCGATGCACGCAAACATTCCCTACACGATGATGTACTTTTTATCGAAATTGGCAATAGGTCCCAAAATCATCATAGGTGCGCACAGTCTTACCCTGTAGAAAACCCCCTGTGCGCCGCGGAGAGGTTAACGACGAGCTCTCAGATAACTAGATAGGATTTTGGGCCTTATGCAGAGATTTAATTGTTAATGAGACCTAGGAAGCTTTTTTGTTGTCTCATATTTGGTGGTTTCATGCTTGCTAGTGTGTTCTTGTGGCAGGTGAGCAGGGGCTAGACCGGAGGGGAGGCTTTTTGTGATCCTTTAAGTAAAGTCTGCTGGTGCGAGTCCTGTGGACCCGCACGACTTTACTAGGATACCCGTGGGAGTCTGGGGGCATTTTCTTGTCTGTGTCCTTGTGTGTCTAGTGTTGTGTTGTGTGAGGGCCCTTGCCTAGTCCACTCAGCACTGCGCTAGCACATCTTGCTTTTGTTTTAGGGTCGCCAGGAGAGAGTCAGATACTTGGGATCTGAGTCTCTCAAGAGAGCACCCTTTCAATTAGAGTAATTTGGCGCACAGACTTGGGAACGTCCCTAGGCTAGAGCAGGTGGCTCAGCCCGGGTATCCGAAGCCTATATCCTTCCGGCTAGACCTCTGCCACCTGGCAGATTAACAGCTAGGGGTTTATTATTTCTGCATGCTTGTTATTGTGCCACAGTTTACCGTTGTTGTGAGCATTGTGAGTCAGGGTGTGGCTTAGAGACTCTGTCCGAGCAGGCTTGCCTGACTAAGAGTGAGAAGCACACCTGTATGTGGTTATGTTGCGAGTTGCTGCCTTTATTTAATTATACCTATGCCATTATACACTGTATGGCCTATCACTAGTATTTATTCCTGCTTATGAGTTAAGCGTTCTCTAAATCCATAACTTACTTTCTTTGCTAAGCATCAGATCCTACAGTAGCCGCATGCAGTTTAGAAACCTGCATCTTGTCTACCTGTACGATGTTTTGAGGACTGTTTGCTTTCACCTTCTTTCATGCAGGGGTGATTAGTTGTATTAATTAACGTAACGTTAAATGTACTTTCTTCTAGTTTGTTATTAAATTGTTTCTGCAATTTAATTCCGTTATCTATCTTTTCCTTGAAGCTTTAAGTCAACTTAATTGTGTGATCTTTTATATAGCCTGCTTGACTATCAGCAGTCTATAGTGCGTGCACCCTGTAACCGAGTCATAGGATACCTTGTTGTCCAGGCAGGACTCTTGACGGTTTAGGGTGGTTTGTTGCCTGGGTTTATAGATAAGGGTTGGATCTAGCGTTTTCCGTTGTTGCTTGTTGCCGCATACCTAGTCCAATAGAAAGACCCCAGTGTTTATATATCCCAGGACGTAACAAATGGCGACCTTGCATAGGATTTACTGAGCAGAGGAATATAGTGGTCATTTGTTTTGAGATTCCTCATGATTAGAGGAATACAGTGGGCATAGATTTTTTTTTTTTGGAGCAACCAATATAACACATTAAAGACTTTAAATAACATTAGTATATACATACTTGCATAGGAGATAAGGCACATTCTATAACCGTGATAATTACTGCAGTACACAAACATGTCTAATACATCAGAACACAGTGGTGGGTCAGGTCACGATACAGGCTCGGAGGGAGAAAGACCTGTGGAGTGGCTAGTCGATAGCGAGGAGGGTGCTAGAAGATTTTTAGAGGTACCCCTTACCGCTGCCAGGGTGTTGAAGCTGAATAAGTATGGCTTAAAGTGTGTGGCAGGTCTTCAGGGTCACCAGGGTTTAAGTGGCATGAGGAAAGATCAGCTGAGGGCTTTGATATTGGGCTTAGAAGGGAGAGACCTGAGTGGAGAGGCGACTGGGGGCCCCGGTCCCCAGCCCCCCCCCCTCCACTCTACCCCCATATCAAACGTCAGGGTGCCTGAATTTAGTACATACCCCCAAGTTGATGGTCAATGGCAGCGTGGAATTCAATCACAGGGGCCCTCTCCATTAAATGCACCTTCCCCTCCTCAAGGGTTAACTCCTGATTTGTTGTTTCGGCTTGAGATTGAGAAAGGTTGAGGTTGCTAGAGCTCAGGTTGAGGCTACCGAAAGACAGGCTAGAGCTCAGGTTGAGGCTGCTAGAGCTCAGGTTGAGGCTGCCGAGAGATAGGCTAGTGTGCAGGCTGAGGTTGCTAGAGCTCAGGCTGAGGCCGCAGAGAGAACAGCTATACGAGAGGCTGAACTGCAGGCAGAGTCTACTAGGTATCGGGCTGACAGGGAGCTGGAGAGATCTCGAGTGGAGGTAACAGACATCGGGACCAATCATTGTCGCACCTGCTTAAACTAGTTCCTGTGTTCGATGAATCATGTGTGACTGAGTTTTTTATGCAATTTGAGAAAGTGTCAGGAACACCAGTGGCCTCAGGAAAAGTGGGCAGCATTAGTTTCATCAAGTCTCCTAGGAAAGGGGCTAAAAGCGTATGATGCACTACCTTTAGAGTCCTGTGTAGTTTATGATGAGCTAAAGAAGGCTGTGCTACGGGCCTATGAGTTACAACCAGAAACTTACCGCTTGAAGTTTCGGGGTGTTACTAAGGGCAAGGATAGTACCTTCCTAGAACACGCCCGGGACTTGTCTGATGCACTACGACATTGGCTGCATTCTGAGAGGGCAGCTACTTTTGAGGAGTTGAGTGAGCTGGTTCTCTTGGAGCAGTTCTTTAAGTGCACAGGCGGGGACTTAACATTACATATATAGGAAAAAAATCCTAGAACTCTCCAGGAGGCAGCAGAAATGGCTGACCTCCGACTGTCATTAATTCGAGGGTGCGGAGCAGCAGCTAGGAGTGGGTCGGTGCAAAGGATCGTATCCCTCCCCCTCCCAAGAATTTTGATACACATAAATATACAAAACCATCTAGCACTGACAATAAAACTGAAGATAAATACCCGTCCCGTATAAGAAGTCTAATGGTACCTCCCACTCCCAAGGGAAACCAAAGAGTAAAGAGTGCTTTGCATGTCACAAGGAGGGTCACTTTGCAAATGCTTGTCCGAACAAGCAACAAGGTTGTGTCATTGGCCCGCAGCATAGGGGTGTCGCCTATATCTTCTGAGTTTGCCAAGGGTAGTTCGTCAGAGGTTGGGATACAGCCTGTGTTCAAGAGTCCGGAAGGCTCGAACCCTGTCCGCGATGTCTTTGGGGTCATAGAGGGCATGGTTTTGTGAGGTGGGCTGTCGAAGGGCGAGGGTTAGCTATTGCGTGATACTGGGGCTTCTCAGACCTTGTTAAGGAACTTTACTGGTAGACCGATTAACGCTGCTCGGGTGGTGGTAGTTCAGGGGATCAATGCTACGAAGTCCTACCCGCTGGTGCGGATGGAGCTGGAGGTGGGTGGTGTGGCGAAGGAGCTGGATGTCGGAATCGTAGAGAACTTGCCTGTTGGGGGCGTCGACCTCCTCCTCGGCAACGACTTTGCGGTGCCTGCTTCTAAGGTTTCACCCTTGGTCGTTGCCGAGAAGGCGGCCGACGTTAGTAGGGAGGAACAGGAGTGGGTTGAGAAGTGTAGCGTACAAACCATGGCGTGTGTTGTGACGCGTTCTCAGACATCCGGAGCCTTGCAGCCACCACCTCAGTCTATCAAACTGCGGAGGAAAGGTCACAAGAAAAACGGGAAGTGTTGGTCAATTGGAGAGTTTTGAGCCGGCAGTGTTTCTTGGTGACTCATTATTGGCACCTATGTTAGAGTCTGGAGGAGGCCCCGGGGCCTGTCACCGCTAGTGCAGGTGCAGGGCAGGAAGAGACTCTGCGACAGCATCGTTATGCGCAGCGTGAGGAAAGGATGGCTCAGCGGAACATTGGAGGTGGAAATAAATGATTTAAGATGAACTTGGATAATCTCGCACCTGCTGATATATGTTCCTTGCAGCTGGAAGATCCTGAAGTCAGGGCGTGTGGTAATGGTGCTATCGAACTGGAGAGCGATGGGGATGCGCAGCCTGGTGATTTTTTCTTGTCCGAGGGGATCTTGTATCGGAGACGTCAGGATCCCAAGAAAAAATGGGATGGCAGGTCAGGATTAGTGGACCAGTTAGTAGTACTGAGGGTGTGCCGTGAGAGCTTATTGAGATTAGCTCATGATGTGCCTTTGGCAGGGCACCTGGGGGCACGTAAGACGGAGGCAGCTCTGAGCAAGCTTTTCTGGTGGCCTGGGTTAAAGGCGAGTGTCGTGTCATGGGTGTCACAGTGTCCCACTTGTCAAATTGTTGGGAAACCCAATCAGGTCATCCCGAGAGCCCTGTTACAACCCATCCATGTCATTGGGCCGCCCTTCAGCAAAGTAGTTATTGATATGGTTGGCCCATTGGCCCCCACTAGTGCCGGCAATAAATTTTTACTAACTGTAATGGATGTAGCAACACGGTATCCAGATGCTTACCCCATGCGCAACGGGATGGCTAAGACTGTTGTCAAAAACCTACTTGTCTTTTTCTCTCATTATGGCTACCCTCAGGAGATCCAGTCTGATCAGGGATCCAATTTTACTTCTGCTCTGTTTAAGCAGACCATGCAGCAACATGGGATAGTGTCTGTGGTGTCATCTGCCTACCATCCCGAGAGTCAGGGAGTTTTGGAAAGGTGGCACTCGACTCTCAAGAGTATGTTGCGGTGTTATTGCATGGAAAATGGGAAGGACTGGGATCTAGGTCTCCCATACGTTTTATTTGCTGCGAGAGAAGTACCTGGGGAGAGCTTGGGATTTAGCCCGAACGAGTTGGTTTTTGGACACAGGGTCAGGGGGCCCCTCCACATAGTCAAGGAGATCTGGGAGGGAGTCACAAAGCCATGCTCGCTTCTGAAGTATGTAGTTGAAAGCCGTGAGAGAATGCTAAAGAGCTTGGAGGTAGCAGGTCGGAACCTTAAGAGTTCACAAGCTCAGATGAAGGACAGATACGACCAGAAGGTGAAGCTGAGGGAGTTTGAAGTAGATCAGGAGGTACTGATACTACTGCCTCTGGTGGGACACCCCTTGTCTGCCAAGTATTCTGGTCCGTATCGGGTTGTAAGGAAGGTTTCTGATCTCGACTATTTAGTAGCTACTCCTGATCGTAAGAAAAAGAACCAACTTTGCCATGTAAATCTGATGAAAGAGTATGTGAGGCGCCCCTCCGAGCCTCTCACTGTCCCGGTGTTGATCTGCAGCGATCGTGGTGGAGAAGGAGGAAGGGACAGTCAAGCTGCGGGGGAGGATAATTGGGATTGTCATGTTTCCGCGGATCAGTCGGCGGGGAATTCTAGACAAGTGGCTCACGAGTTGATATTGCACCTGCCTGAGCAACAGCGTGTAGCTGTGCAGCACTTGTTTGATTCAAACCCAGCTGTTTTCGCGGAGCATCCTGGCCTCACTACTCAAGCGGTGCACGATGTCGATGTTGGGGACCACCCGCCCTTTAAATCAGTGCCATACCGTGTTCCCCCTATTAAATTACCAGCACCTTAGGGAAGAGCTGGATTATATGCTGAAACGTGGGCTGATTTCTGAGGGTGCAGTAAGGTGGACTTCCCCCGTCACACTGCAGCCCAAACCAGATGGCAAGGTGCGGTTTTGTATAGATTTCCGCAGGTTGAATGGTTTAACCCCCACAAATGCCTACCCTCTCCCTCGCGTGGACGACAGTGTGGATAAGATAGGAAAAGCCAAGTTCCTCACTAAGATAGACCTTGTTAAGGGGTATTGGCAAGTGCCCTTGTCTGAGCGAGCGCGAGAGGTGTGTGGGTTTGTGGTGGACGGTGCCACATATCGTTGCCATGTTATGCCATATGGGCTGAAAAATGCCCCTGCAACGTTTCAGAAATTAATGAACGACATTGTAGCCGACATTCCCAACTGTACGGTGTACCTAGATGATGTCATAATATACAACGAGGATTTTAACAGTCACTGTGCTCACATCGGACAGCTTTTTAATAAACTGAATGAAGCAGGTTTGGTGGTAAACCTGGGTAAGTGCGATTTTGTCAAAGCCACACTTTTGTACCTGGGTTTCGAGGTGGGCATGGGTCAGGTGTGCCCTCCACAGACAAAGATCAAAGCCATCGATCAGTTTCTCCAGCCTACGACTAAGAAACAAATCATGCGGTTTCTAGGTATGATAGGCTATTATCGTCGCTTCATCAAAGGCTATTCGACTGTACTTGCACCTTTAACTGACTTATTATCTAAGGACAAGAAGTTCCGGTGGTCTCCTGAGTGTGCAGAGGCGTTTTCCTTGGTGAAACACCTGTTATGTACCCACCCCATACTCAGGGCCCCAGACTTCAGCAGACCTTTTCAGCTGGCGACTGATGCCAGTGGCGTAGGGGCTGGGGCTGTCTTGTTACAGACAGATGATGAAGGTATCGAACATCCAGTGAGTTTTTACAGTAAAAAATTCAATAGTGCACAAAGGAATTACTCTGTAATTGAAAAAGAACTCCTGGCGATAGTGCTGGCGCTCAGGCACTTCGATGTATATGTTCCTGCTTTCGGACCAGTCGTAGTGGTTTATACCGATCATCACCCTCTGAAATTCTTGAATCAGTTTCATAACCGGAATATGAGGCTGACCAGGTGGTCACTCATGCTTCAGGAGTATAATCTGGACATACGCCATATTGCCGGTTCTGATAACGTGATAGCGGATTGTTTATCAAGGGTGGATGATGTTGGTTAGACTGCTACAGGATTGAGGGTTGAGTGTGGAGGAAAATAGGCTGTCACTGTAGTTCAGCCGAAAAAAACAAATTAAAAAAAAGCAAAAACCTTATAAAAACTCTTTATTTTTATAACGTGTAGAATTTTGTATAAGATGTAGCAGTATCTAAGTTGAATGTTTTCGCTTATTGTCGCTAAGTTAGTTGAACTTGCTCGGTGGAGTGCAACAGTCTTTATTTTTTTTATATAAAGTGCCTTGTGTCGCAACAGTGTGTGGTACTATGAGAAGCTTTCTGTTAGATATGAAGAACTTAGTCAAGTGTCTTATATGTTGGGGGAGGTGTGACGCTCCTGCATAGTAGCCATGTGCGGGCATGCGCGAGTGTCGGCTGCCCAGCCGTTTAGAAACCGGCTGGCGACAGCCGGTCGGGCGGCTTTTCCTTAGTATATATCCTACGACAATGTAACTAATGTCTGGGATATTCTTATGTTGTTTCACAGCTTGAAGCTGCCCTTATTCTTAACCAACACATCTTAATATATTTTATTCTCGATAGTTGATTGTTTCATTATAATATATAAGATGTAAGACTAGTGAGAGTGGGAAGAGACGAGCGGGAGAGAGAGACCGGCTGGGGGACGTTGCTTCGCGCGGAGAGTCTAGCTTGGGACGAGCCTGATGTTGCCAATTTGATCGCAACGTTAGGCTTAGTTTTGACTCACGCAAGGGGTAGAGGATTTTGACCCGGAAACTGTGTTGAGTGTTGCCAAGCATGGGATGTATTTCGCATGCCTAGGGTGGGGTCCAGACAGATTCAGGACTCAGAGCTCACCTCACTGTCGTACCCTTCGGACCCCCTTGATATCTATCCCTCTCAACCCCACTTAGAAACTTTCTCTCTTACTTTGTATACCTTCTTTCCACTACTTCACCAATCTATTTAATTATCCCATCCCCTTGATAGACCTTATATCTATAATTGTATTAACGACGAGCTCTCAGATAACTAGATAGGATTTTGGGCCTTATGCAGAGATTTAATTGTTAATGAGACCTAGGAAGCTTTTTTGTTGTCTCATATTTGGTGGTTTCATGCTTGCTAGTGTATTCTTGTGGCAGGTGAGCAGGGGCTAGACCGGAGGGGAGGCTTTTTGTGATCCTTTAAGTAAAGTCTGCTGGTGCGAGTCCTGTGGACCCGCACGACTTTACTAGGATACCCGTGGGATCTGGGGGCATTTTCTTGTCTGTGTCCCTGTGTGTCTAGTGTTGTGTTGTGTGAGGGCCCTTGCCTAGTCCACTCAGCACTGAGCTAGCACGTCTTGCTTTTGTTTTAGGGTCGCCAGGAGAGAGTCAGATACTTGGGATCTGAGTCTCTCAAGAGAGCACCCTTTCAAATAGAGTAATTTGGCACACAGACTTGGGAACGTCCCTAGGCTAGAGCAGGTGGCTCAGCCCGGGTATCCGAAGCCTATATCCTTCCGGCTAGACCTCTGCCACCTGGCAGATTAACAGCTAGGGGTTTATTATTTCTGCATGCTTGTTATTGTGCCACAGTTTACCGTTGTTGTGAGCATTGTGAGTCAGGGTGTGGCTTAGAGACTCTGTCCGAGCAGGCTTGCCTGACTAAGAGTGAGAAGCACACCTGTATGTGGTTATGTTGCGAGTTGCTGCCTTTATTTAATTATACCTATGCCATTATACACTGTATGGCCTACCACTAGTATTTATTCCTGCATATGAGTTAAGAGTTCTCTAAATCCGTAACTTAATTTCTTTGCTAAGCATCAGATCCTACAGTAGCCGCATGCAGTTTAGAAACCTGCATCTTGTCTACCTGTACGATGTTTTGAGGACTGTTTGCTTTCACCTTCTTTCACGCAGGGGTGATTAGTTTTATTAATTAACGTAACGTTAAATGTACTTTCTTCTAGTTTGTTATTAAATTGTTTCTGCAATTTAATTCCGTTATCAATCTTTTCCTTGAAGCTTTAAGTCAACTTAATTGTGTGATCTTTTATATAGCCTGCTTGACTATCAGCAGTCTATAGTGCGTGCACCCTGTAACCGCGTCATAGGATACCTTGTTGTCCAGGCAGGACTCTTGACGGTTTAGGGTGGTTTGTTGCCTGGGTTTATAGATAAGGGTTGGATCTAGCGTTTTCCGTTGTTGCTTGTTGCCGCATACCTAGTCCAATAGAAAGAGCCCAGTGTTTATATATCCCAGGACGTAACAATCGCCGATTCAGATAGATAATTCTGATGTTCTAAGCAATATCACCATTATAGAGAGAGAAGTATTGAAATGTTTAGATAAACTCAAGGTAAATAAAACACCTGGACCTGATACAATCTCACCTGGAGTTCTAAAGGAAGCTAGGGATGAGCTCTCCAAACCACTGACATTGCTATTCAATAAATGCTTGCAGTCTGGAACTATGCCTGGTCTGTGGAAGCTAGCTAATGTAACACCGATTTAAAAAAAAAGGCAGCAAATCCCTACCCAGTAACTATCGTCCAATTAGCTTAACCTCAGTTGTATGTAAAATGCTAGAAACGCTCATAAGAGACAGACTCATAAATCACTTAGAGGAAAATAACATACTTAAAGATACTCAACACGGGTTTCGTAGCAAACGTTCCTGTTTAACAAACAAACCTCTTAGACTTCTTCCACGATATCCTCAACCTCTATAATGAGAGTAAAGCTGTAGATATTATATATCTTGATTTTCTAAAGGCCTTTGACATAGTTCCCCACAAACGTTTACTGCTAAAACTATAAGTGCATGGAATACAAGACGGTGTGTTGAAATGGATAGAAAATTCGCTCCGCGACAGAAAGCAAAGAGTAGTCATAAACGGTAAGGCATCTAAATGGACCAATGTAAATAGCGGGGTACCCCAGGGATCGGTACTAGGACCAATTCTCTTTCTAATTTACATCAACGACATAGATGAGGGTCTCACCAGTACAATCTCAAAATTTGCTGACGATACAAAAATTGCAAATAGCGTACTCTCAAAAGAACAAGTTGACGATATGCAACACAATCTAGATAAGTTGTCACGTTGGGCCCAAATTTGCCAAATGAGTTTCAATGCGGATAAATGTAAAGTACTACATATCGGATACCAAAATGAAAAAACAAACTATTCGATGAATGGCACTCAGCTACAGAATGTAAACAGAAAAACCGATCTGAGAGAAACAATATCGAGTAACCTAAAACCGAGTCAACAATGTTCAGAAGTTGTTAAGAAAGCAAATAAAATAATTGGCTTTATTGGCAGGTCATTTGAGCATAAATCCAAAGAAGTTATCCTAACCCTTTACAATTCTTTAGTCCGCCCTCTTCTGGAATACTGCGTTCAATCCTGGTGCCCTTATTACCAAAAAGATATAGACAAGCTAGAACGAGTTCAACGTAGAGTTACCAAAATGATACCTAGCCTAAAGAACAAACCATACGAGCAGCGTCTTAGAGAATTAAATCTATTTCCTTTAACTCAGCTCAGATTAAGAGGAGACTTAATTCAAGTGTTCAAAATCATCAAAGGCATCAACAATATGAACTGTAGTAAGTACTTTACTATCGACCAATCTAATTACACGCGGGGAAACGGTTGCAAAAATATCGGTAAATCTTTTATCTCGCACGATTCTAAGAATTTCTTCTTCAATCGAGTTGTCAACTTGTGGAATGGGCTTCCCCGAGACGTTATAGACTGCAGCACCATTGATTCATTTAAACTTCGCCTAGACAAATATCTTGCATCAAACCCGCGACTGACTGCTGTGACGCCTGCAGCTAGCAGAACGGCACGTGGGCTCAGCCGCTCGCTTGGCCACTCGCTAACACTCGCCAGGGCAATGAATTTGGCTACAGTCTATCTACAATGTTGTACTTTCTTTCTTGTGAATCGTCATGTCACAGGCAGTACAGAAGTGGTCTTTGTTTTCGCCTGTGACAGTGCATTATATTTTATATCATGAGTAGAACATAAGATGCATTGTATATAGTTAAGGAGAGAGAACAATATAGGCAGTGGGGTGGTAGTGTGTGCGTGCGTATACATGTGCTGCCTCCCCCCGCTCGTAGGCTCGCGCGCGTGCCTTATCACGCCTCTTGATTGGCTGGTGGTTCCTGGCGCCTTCTGCAGGCCTTCTGCCTGGTGACGTAGCGGCCTGTGATTGGCTGACCACCATGCCTTTGTGTGATCCTGGGGGTCCCGAGGAGCAACTCTCTTCAGAGCTTGCCTGACCAGCATACCCTTCACACCTCCCTTACCACCTGTCCCCGACTTCTACCTATAGAGCACTTTCTCTCTCTCTCAACTTCTTACCTCTCATTCTTCCACTCTATTTAACATCATAACTCCCCTTTGGTTCTGCACAATTTCATATATCGGCCATCGAATTATATGCTGAAGCTCTCAGATATTACATGTTTAGTTAGGCATTTTGGAGGGGTTACCATTTTGTCTGTAGAGGTTCGACACACTCACGGTGTCTCCCTACCTTTTTCTTGGTGGTCTGCTGGGCTATTTAATGCTAGACTGGGGTGAGGCCATTGTTGTTGTGATTTTCGATGTGTACCAGGTTTTGTTGAACCGGTACAATCGCAACGGATACGTGGGAAGCCTAGGTGGTCTTTCTGACTGTGTACCTTGTGAGTTTAGCACTGTGTTGTGAGTGAGGGCTTTTGCCTCTGCCACCCAACACTGTGCTAACTCGTTTTGCTTTGACTTTGAGAGGGTCGCCAGGAGAGAACCAGATACTAGCGATCTGGATCTCTCAAGAGAGCACCCCGTCATTTAACGTAATTAGGCCGTACAGTCTTAAGGACCTCGCTAGGCTACGAGCCGCTTGCTCAGCCATTGTTTCCGAGCCTACTACATCCCAGCTAGACTTTATTCGCCTAGCAGACACCCGATCAAAATTATAAACTCTTATGTTATGTATGCAGCATTTTTATTCACGTTGATTGTAAGCCTTGGTTGTTGTTGAGTTGCACAACCCGAGCAGGCATTTTGAGTTGCCTGAGGAAGTACTTCTTTTGTTGTTGGAGATAATACTATTGCGCATTTATTATTATTCCCGTGCCAGTTAACACTGTATGTCCCTACACTTGTCATATCTTGTTCCTGCTTTATAGAACAGTTCAAAATCCGATTCGATCATCTTAAGCAGCATCAGACTTTCTTCAGAAGATTCCTGCTCGATGCTTTAGGACTTTCGTTCATGTTCTTTAATATAGGAGTGACAGTTTATTATTGTTTAGAGTTACTTTAATTATACCTTCTTCTTGTTTGCATTAAATCATTTCAGTGATTTAATTAAGCTCTCTATCCTTTTCCTTGTATACATTATTAACGTAATTGTATGTTGTTGTGATCAGGCTGTATCAGAGATCATCAGCTTGTAGTAGTAGTGCATTTATACCGAGTTATAGGATACCCCGTTATCGCAGATTTAACTCTGGAGGGTATAGGTGTTTTTGTGCGCCGGCATTATAAGTTCGAGGGTTGGATCTAGTGTTACCGTTGTGGCTGTTTGCCTTTCTAGTCCAATGATTAAGAGCCCTTGTTTTATACGAGTCCCGGTCGTAACAAATGGCAACCTTGCTTAGGATTTTGTGAACATAGAGAAATATTGCAGGAGTGTTGTGGTCATTTGTTTTTGTTTAAAAGAATATAGTGGACACGTGGATTTTTTTTTGGCAAGTAGTATAACACTTAAGAATCTTCAAGCATTTTTGAGTGAATAGTACTACATAAGAGTTTAGGTACTTCTCTTTTTTTTTATAAACGTTGAGAATTTTCTGTGGACACTATGTCGGACGACGGATCAGTGTACAGTGAGGACACAGTACGGGAAACAGACTCTGAGGTGCAGCAGCGGGGTTTGTCCGAAGGCATGAAAGTTATAACTAGTGAGGAGGATGCAAGGAAGTTTCTGGAGATAACTATTACTGTTGACCGGGTGTCGGGGATTGATCGGTATGGTCTCCAGTGTTTGGCCACGGTCATGGGGCATGTGGGCACTAGCAGCATGTCGAGAGGTGACCTGGTGGCCTGTGTGCTCGGCGGGGTGCGTGGGGTTTCGGGTGGGGCGGGAGCTGGGGCACCTTCGGCCCAGCCCCCATTCCACTCGACTCCTACCATGGCGCCCCCTCGGGCTCCGGAGCCGGGTACGTACCTGCAGGTCGATATTCACTGGCAGCGTGGTTTGCACTTGGGTGAGTCTCCAATTGTTGCATCTCCTACTCCTCAAGGTTTAACTGTAGATATGCTCTTCCAGCTAGAGATGGCTAAAATGCAGGCTGAGCAACGAAGGCACGAGGCTGAGCTTGAGCAACGAAAGCATGAATCTGAGATTGAGATGGCTAGGATTCAGGCTGAGGAGAGAAAGGCCATATGTGAGGCTGAGTCTACGAGGTACTGTGCAGACAAAGATCTTGAGAAGTCGCGGGTGGAGTCGACAGGGCAGCGTCTCGGTTCTGGGAATCGAGGTCTTGATCAGTCTTTATCGCACCTGCTCAAGTTGGTCCCTGTATTTGATGAGTTGGGTGTTACTGAATTGTTTATGCGTTTTGAGAAGAAGTGCCGGGAGCACCAATCGCCCGAGGTTAAGTGGGCAGCCCTTGTTTCCTCTAGGTTGGTTGGCAAAGGACTCAAGGCATATGATGTGTTGCCATTGGAGTCGTGCATCAATTATGAGGTATTGAAGGAGGCTGTCCTGCGGGCATATGAGTTACAACCAGAGACGTACAGATTGAAGTTCCAGGGTGTAACGAAGGGTCGTGAGTGCCCGGGATCTGTCCGATTTATTTAGAAACTGGCTGCGTTCTCAGAAGGTATCGACGTTTGAGGAGTTGAAACGGCTGATGCTTCTAGAAAAAAATTTCAAGTGTACGGGCAGCGATCTGACGTTGAATATTAAAGACAAAAACCCGAAAACTCTTCAGGAGGCAGCTGAGATGGCTGACCTTCGGTTATCTTTGATTCGTGGGTGCGGTCTTGCACAGAGAAGTGATGCAGGCAATAAGGAGCGTAACCCTCCCCCTCCCCGAAGCACTGATACACATAATTACACTAAGAACAAGAGCAACGACACCAAAACTGACCATAAACCTAGTACCGTCCCGTTTAGCAAGGGTCCGGGCACTTCCCCACCTCAAGGGAAGCCCAAGGGGGAGTTAGAGTGTTTTCATTGTCATGAGAAGGGGCATTTTGCAAGAGCCTGTCCAAGCAAGCTACCTAATGCAGTTGTGTCTTTGGCTCGCAACATTGGGGTGTCCCCGAATTTGTCTGAGTTTTGCCCGGGGTATAACGTCAGAGGCTGGGACACAGCCAGTGGAGAAGAATCCGGAAGGCTCGAACCCTGTCCGCGATGTCTTTTGCGACCATCGAGGGTGTGGCTGCGTGAAGTGGGCTGGTAAGAAGCATGGAGTTGAGCTGTTGCGAGACACGGGTGCCTCTCAGACTTTGATGAAGAACTTTACTGGTAGACCAATAAACGCGGCACGGGTGGTTATGGTGCAAGGTATCAATGCTATCAGGTCATACCCGTGGTCAGGATGGAACTGGAGGTAGATGGTGTGACACGAGAGTTGGATGTGGGAATTGTGGAGAACTTGCCTGTTGGGGGCGTCGACCTCCTTCTTGGCAACGACTTTGCGGTGCCTACTTCTGAGGTTTCACCCTTAGTTGTTGCCGAGAAGCCGGCCGACGTGAGTAAGGAGGAACAGGAGTGGGTAGAGAAGTGTCATGTACAACCTATGGCTTGCGTTGTTACAAGATCTCTAGCATCCAAAGTGTCACAGCCTATTCCTCAGTCTTCTGATCAACGGAGGAACGGTTGGAAGAAGACGGCGAATGTTGGTAAAAGTTTGGAGAGTTTAGTACCAGCAGCTCTTCTTGGCGACTCAGTATTGGCACCATTGTTGGAGTCAGGAGAAGCCCCAGGACCTCTCACAGCTAGTGAGGAGGCTCAGGTAGGGCAGGAAGAGACTCCGAGGCAGCAACGTTACACACAGAGAGAAAAAAGGGTTGCTCAGTTTGATATTGGGGGAGGACTTGGGTTGCTTCGGAAGCATTTAGACAGGTTGGTTCTCTCAGATATTTGTAAACTGCAGTTGGAGGATCCGGAAGTTCAGAAGTGTGGTAATGGTGCTGTCGAGATCAAACACGAGGACGGGTAAACATGTCATGGGAACCTGTTGGAGGAGTTTGTGAGGCAACCACCTGAGCAGCCTACTGTCCCTGCGTTGGTCTGCAGCGGCCAAGGTGGAGAAGGAGAGGGGGGCAGTAGGGCACAGGTGGAGGAGAGTAGGGATTGTCATGTCTCGGCGGAGCAGTGGGCGGGGGACACGAGTCTGGTGGCTGTGGAAGCGCTAGAGCACCTGCCTGAGCAGCAGTGTGCAGCGCTCCAGCACCAGCTCGGTTCATACCCCACTGGTCGTGCCGAGCACCCGACCCTCACAACTCAGGCGGTGCAAGATGTTCCGCGGGCAGGTCACTTGAATGTTGGTCGACCGTTAGCCTCGTTGTTTCGGTGGTTCAAGGTGGGCGACGAGCCTGTGGCATGGTTGCCAGATCAAGGTCGACCCATGGCTGCCAAGGGTTGTGGTCAGAAGGAGGACATTGAGCAGATTGGTGAGGTTGGCTGTGGAGTGGTTGTGCCCGGTCGTCGCATAGCCTCCCAATGCTGCTCTAGTCGAAGGCAACAGCCTACCATAGACCAACTGTATCTGGCCATGTCGCTAAAAGCGGTGATGCTGCGCAGGCAGATGTAGTCGTAAGGAATGCGGGGGTGCGCATGTACGGTATCGGCGGGGAGGCCATAGCAATAATGAACTATGGGAGTGACTGCACAGGTGGTACTGATTGTCCCTCTCATGACCTGGCTGTTCTATGGACGAAGGTGGAGAAGGAGGGAGACTACAGGTTAGAAGCTGCAGTCTCGGCTGGGTTGTGGGAGGGCACTAGGCATGTTGCTCTACGAGATAAGTTGTTTACTAGGCTGTGGCAGTGCATCCGCATGTTTGTTGCTTCTCCAGGCCTGATGTACGGGGTAGAATCCGACATGGAGGCTGGAGAGAGTGCAAGGCTCAGTTTAATTCCCTACCGTATAAATCCTGCTCGACAACCTGTGGTGCAAGCAGAGCTGGATTTCGTGTTGACAAAGGGTCTGAGGGATAAGGAATGTCGTGAGTGGTCGTTGCCTGTAACTTTGCAACCTGTGTTAAGTGGCAAGATCAGTGTGTGTGTTGATTGCAAGAGAGTGTGTGCATTATCCCTGACAGACGCCTATACCTTATCGAGAGTTGACGACACCATAGACCGCTTCGGAGCTGCATCGCCTATCACGAAGGTAGAACTAGTGAAAGGCTTTTGGCAGGTCCCGTTGCCGGAAAGAGCGAAGAGAAGTGCCAGTCTTGTGATGAACTGGGCAGTTTATCAGTGTCAGGTGTTGTTGTGCTGCCGGAACACAAGTTGGATGTGTGGCATGCTAAGGGCACTGATAATGTTTTGGCTGATTGTTTGTCACGGGAGGGTTTGTTTGCAGGAGAACCCTCGCCGTTCAGTCAGTGTGTGTTGAGAGTGAAGTAAAATAGGCTTGCCCCTGTAAGTGCAGCCGCCATAAACATATTAAAAATTAAAATTCTATAAAAACTCTTTCTTTAATAGTTAAATTTTGTTTTTAAAGTATGTTATAGCTAAAGTTCTGAGTCGAACCTGTGCTTCTCTCAGAAGGCTGGGCTAGTAGAAGCTCGCTCTAGGAGCATAGTAGTATGAATTAATTAAGCTATTTTGTTGGGAAGGGTTGTAATTTTTTTTTTTTTTTTTAATGAGAACTGAGCTTTGCCTTCTTTGTTGCGAAGTGATTAGGGGTGGCGAGTCTTATCGGCATTCTGCTTATCAGATATGGAGCTCATGGTTGAGCGTCTAAAATCTTGGGGGGGGGTGTGACGCCTGCAGCTAGCAGAACGCCACGTGGGCTCAGCCGCTCGGTTGGCCACTCGCTAACACTCGCCAGGGCAATGAATTTGGCTACAGTCTATCTACAATGTTGTACTTTCTTTCTTGTGAATCGCCATGTCACAGGCAGTACAGAAGTGGTCTTTGTTTTCGCCTGTGACAGTGCATTATATATTATATCATGAGTAGAACATAAGATGCATTGTATATAGTTAAGGAGAGAGAACAATATAGGCAGTGGGGTGGTAGTGTGTGCGTGCGTATACATGTGCTGCCTCCCCCCGCTCGTAGGCTCGCGCTGTGCCTTCTCACACCTCTTGATTGGCTGGTGGTTCCTGGCGCCTTCTGCAGGCCTGCTGCCTGGTGACGTAGCGGCCTGTGATTGGCTGACCACCATGCCTTTGTGTGATCCTGGGGGTCCCGAGGAGCTACTCTTTTCAGAGCTTGCCTGACCAGCATACCCTTCACACCTCCCTTACCACCTGTCCCCGACTTCTACCTATAGAGCACTTTCTCTCTCTCTCAACTTCTTACCTCTCATTCTTCCACTCTATTTAACATCATAACTCCCCTTTGGTTCTGCACGATTTTATATATCGGCCATCGTATTATATTCTGAAGCTCTCAGATATTACATGTTTAGTTAGGCATTTTGGAGGGGTTACCATTTTGTCTGTAGAGGTTCGACACACTCACGGTGTCTCCCTACCTATTTCTTGGTGGTCTGCTGGGCTATTTAATGCTAGACTGGGGTGAGGCCATTGTTGTTGTGATTTCCGATGTGTACCAGGTTTTGTTGAACCGGTACAATCGCAACGGATACGTGGGAAGCCTAGGTGGTCTTTCTGACTGTGTACCTTGTGAGTGTTGTTGCGACTGTGTTGCGAGTGAGGGCTTTTGCCTCTGCCACCCAACACTGTGCTAACTCGTTTTGCTTTGACTTTGAGAGGGTCGCCAGGAGAGAACCAGATATTAGCGATCTGGATCTCTCAAGAGAGCACCCCGTCATTTAACGTAATTAGGCCGTACAGTCTTAAGGACCTCGCTAGGCTACGAGCCGCTTGCTCAGCCATTGTTTCCGAGCCTACTATATCTCAGCTAGACTTTATTCGCCTAGCAGACACCCGATCAAGATTATAAACTCTTATGTTATGTATGCAGCATTTTTATTCACGTTGATTGTAAGCCTTGGTTGTTGTTGAGTTGCACAACCCGAACAGGCTTTTTGAGTTGCCTGAGGAAGTACTTCTTTTGTTGTTGGAGATAATACTATTGCGCATTTATTATTATTCCCATGCCAGTTAACACTGTATGTCCCTACACTTGTCATATCTTGTTCCTGCTTTATATAACAGTTCAAAATCCGATTCGATCATCTTAAGCAGCATCAGACTTTCTTCAGAATATTCCTGCTCGATGCTTTAGGACTTTCATTCACTTTCTTTAATATAGGAGTGACAGTTTATTATTGTTTAGAGTAACTTTAATTATACCTTTTTCTTGTTTGCATTAAATCATTTCAGTGATTTAATTAAGCTCTCTATCCTTTTCCTTGTATACATTATTAAGGTAATTGTATGTTGTTGTGATCAGGCTGTATCAGAGATCATCAGCCTGTAGTAGTAGTGCATTTATACCGAGTTATAGGATACCCCGTTATCGCAGATTTAACTCTGGAGGGTATAGGTGTTTTTGTGCGCCGGCATTATAAGTTCGAGGGTTGGATCTAGTGTTACCGTTGTGGCTGTGTGCCTTTCTAGTCCAATGATTAAGAGCCCTTGTTTTATACGAGTCCCGGTCGTAACACTGCGTTTTTAAATGAATAACTATTTTATCCCCCCCTCAGTTACTAACCCATCTGTCCCCTACTTACTTCCTAATCCTCCACGGACATTAGTGCCAGGGCAGTAGTTCCCTTTCCAATGTTCCCTTACCCACTATAAACCACTGTTTGGACAATTGATCCTCAGTTTTTTGGAGGACAAGCAGCCTAGAAGGGTCACCATACCTATTGTTGCTTGATGTCCTTTGTACTTTGTACTCCACAAAATCTTGACTGATGAAGTTATTTTGCTTTCAAAAGCACTTTTGTTGGTGGAATTGTTCAGAAGAGAGGTTATCTGATATATAATGTAACCCCTAGAGTATCATAATTATTTGATTTACCATTGATAAGCTTAAGGTCCGAGTTACCTTTTTCAGGTGGATGCGCTACAAAGCATTGCATTCCATTAGATTTGCGGTTTACCTAGGTTTGGATTTTATTTACATTGTATAGTGTGTCTGGATATAAGTGAATGCTCATCTACATAGTAATATTAGAGTGTAGGACAAATAGCAGACCTTTTGAAGAAAATTACAATACACTTTAGTAGAATTTCTGGTACGAAATGGGCGCTGGCCCATGGAATATTTGTTTTGTGTGACTGAATAAACGTGAATGCTCATCTACATAGTAATATTAAAGTGTAAGACAAATAATAGAGTATTTCATTTTTTCCAAGTACATACCTAACACTGATTTCTCTGTGCATACTTGCAGGTACCTGGTGAGGGATTCTTCATGCGACCATGGCTGAGTCAAATGAAAATTCAAGTTGCTCCAATCCTCCAAAGCAGGCACACATGGACTGCCTCATCCATTGTTCTAAAGATGATTCCAAACCTTTAACGCCAGAGAACTATATATCATGGACTACTTTGTTGAATGCAGCTAAAATCAGAAACAATGCTCCAGTCCTACAAATAGCAAAAGACTTGCCAGAAGGAAAGGTCCCAGAGGTGTACTACCATCGGAAATGTCGCCAGATTTTCACAATGAAGAGGGATCTTGACTCTATTTTTGCAAAGCAAAATGCAAAGTAAAATGACAACACTGAAACTAGGGGTGACAATACTGCAAGTGCTAGGCAGTCTTCGAGATGTACACTAGGTCCTTCTATAGTAAATGAAGCAAGATGCATATTTTGCCAAGAAGTCACCAAGTATTTGAGAGGTCAAAGAACTAGGGAGCTTCTAACACAATGTGCATAACTGCGTGCAGATGCGAGAATCAGGTATGCAGCTGTTGAGAAGTTGGATGGCACGATTCTGGGTCTTATAAGTAGAGATCTAGTGGCAGCTAAGGGTCATTATCACATGTTTTGTTATCGTTCTTATGTGTATGTATCACAGGGAGATGCCACAAACTCTGAGAAAGATGGTGAGTACACTGAAGACAGTTATGATGCACTAGTGACTAGACAGGCATTCAATGAACTAGTCCAGTATATAAAGAAAGAACTCTTTGTCCACCCTGATGTCGTAACCATGACTGACTTGTTGTCAAGACTCATGAAATATCCCAGGATTTAGGCGTCACTGAGGTCAGAGATTCAACCAAGAAATATATGCGGCGAAAGCTGGACAATTAGTTTGGAGAATCACTTCATATCATTGCAAGTAGCAAAGGGAAACTCCTTGTGTTTCCTGATAACTTGTCAATTGAGGATTTAGTTAGAACAAATCAGTCTCTATAAACAGAGTTAAACATTTGGAAATCTTACAGAGAAGCAGATGTCACAACCAAAGCTGCCTTGCAATTGAGAGTGGACATTAAGAAAGTAGAGGTCAATCAAGTATGGCCACCCGACACTGACAAGAACTATATTCCTGGCTCACTGCATCAGTTGTTTTTGGTGTTGCTGTTCCTCAGGCTGTCTGGCCGAACAGCTCCAAGGTCCCGAGCAAGGCTAAGGCCATAAACGAGCGCCCCCACAAAACCCTCCCTGCTTACCAATAATAAAGCCTGGGTGACCGAAGTCACTCCAAGGCGGGGAGCTGAGGAGGGTGCGGAAACGCCCGGGAGACCAAAGCCACACCCAAGGCCCTGTGCCCCTCAGCAATTATGAAGGGAAAGTTGAGGGGCAAAGGAAAAAAATAAGTTCATGTACACTGTGGTTTCAGGAGAGGTGGCATGCATGAATCCAACTGAGAGGGTAAAGAGGCTGTCTAATTCATTTGGACAAGACATGGTCTACGCTGCCACACATGGCAAGCAAAAGCCCTCGAAACACATTCTGCTACCATTTACTGTGAAATCTCTCACAGGCAACAATTAACTTATACATACTTTGAACCGTTTCGGCCACAGCATGTCATACTCACAGTTAGAGGAAATTGGCACAGCAATATGCCTTCGGAAACTTTCACTAGAAGATGACAACGTTTCATTACCTTCAAATATCCATCCCAGTGTGTTCACCACCCTGGCCTGGGATAACATTGATCGCCAGGAAGAGACACTTAGCGGTAGTGGAAAATATTAGAATTAATGGTATCGCTGTCCAGCCTATGTTTATTGGGCCAGAACGACCTCCCTCCAGTGGTACAGTTGATAAAACCAGAACAGAGAAGTATAAGCACTGAACCAACCATGTTGCCAATCTACAACGTTGGGCAGAGAGTGGGACCTCCTAAAACAGACAGCATTGATCCTGATACTACTGCTGTTGTTCAAAGAGCAACCATAATGAATCTTTCTTGGATTCTTGCACGCATGGTTGATTATGATCCGGAACCACAAACAGTAAGCAGATGGACAGGCTACAATATTCTCATCCATGGTGATACCGAGGTGATCCAAGACAATATAGGGTACCTACCAACGTTAAATGCCCATCCAACAAAAAATGTTCAACATGTCACCATTTTCTTAATAATTAATGCATTCAATTTAAAATTGGAGTGAGGAAGGGCCATATCATATAGGTTTGATATACATGTAAAGTACAATATAGTAGAAATTGTACGTACTTAAAAGTAATGTTATAAGACATAATTGAACGGGCCAAAATCACATATTTGTTCATTCAACAGCTTAAACAAATCTTAATACTTTATGACATATTCAATTGAAACTTGGAGTGGCGATTAAGCATACAATATGGTTTACACTGATTAAGAAAGTAACCATATATCCTTAATATAGTAAAGCAATTGAAAATATTCTCATATTTTTTTACACTCAAGATTTAAGCGTGTCACTTGAATTTGGTATGAAAACATGCGCCCGCTCAGGCGGGCCATTTCACATCCCTATTGCTGAGAGGATCAGATTGTGTGTGGTGTTGCTCTCACCATTGACAGATTAGGGTTTTTTTTGTGCTTGCCTTTAGAATTGGCATTAAACGTTTCCAATGTATCATCCCAAGGTGTTATTTTGGTGAAATGACCAGTACACATTCAAATGATTTCCTTATGACGCCAGTCTCCGCACTCACAGGGAGCAAGCATCCATCCATTGGTGACATCCTCGGCCTAACTCTGCAAAAGCTGAGCACGAAGTCCGCAACGACGACGAGGGAGACTGTCAAGGCCGTTGCTGATGAAGTGCTTATCTTCTGGACGAAAGCACGGATTCCAACGGCGGGATGAGACCACATCACTGAGAAGCTAGAGACGTTGTATGGCGAATACAAGCTTCTCAAGAAGAACAAGAATCGATGCTCAGATGCCCAGATTGCAAACGTTATGCAACCTCTTCGATGTCGCCCACGCTGACGCATTGAACATGATGAACATCGAGGAGGACAAGGCCTTCCTGATCGCCCAATGAGAACCCAGTCACAGGGGTACCATGGGTGGAGCTGATGTGGTCCTGGCTTACACAAAACGCAGTGTTGACGTCCAAGGGACAGGGTAACCGACTCCCGATCCTGGTCTCTTGTAGCGGCGAGGTGCAAATCATCCAAGTCCCCAAGCTCGATTCTGGTACTGGTGCAAACCTTGCCAATGCTGTGATGGAAGATCTGCGAGACTGGGGATTGGATGACAAAGTTGGTGCCCTCTCGTTCGACACTACGGCTTCAAACACGGGAAAGAACGCAGGTGCATCTAAGCTGATCGTGCAGGAACTTGGGAGGTGCCTCCTCTATCTGGCATGACGTCACCATGTCCTGGAGCTTCTTGTCAGTGTGGTTTTCAAGGAAGTCCTTGGATCGTCGTTGGCACCCGAGGTTCAGCTCTTCAAGCGATTCCAGGAGCAATGGAAGTTTGTTAACCAAGTGAATTACAACCACGTCATGAGTGATGCTAATGCTCGTCAAATCGTCGAGGCGGATGCAGACTCCATCATCAAGTTCTGCAAGAACACTTTGCAGAAAGTTCATTCCTGGGTTGATTATTTGGAGCTCTTGGAACTGACCATCATCTTCCTCGGCGGAGCGTCCCCCCGTGGGGTTCGGTTCTGAGCGCCCGGTGCGATGCACCAGGCCCGCTGGATGTCGAAAGTGTTGTATGCCCTGAAGGTACGGATTCTCTGGCGGCAGTTACGGCTCGCCGCCAAGGAAGAGGCCGGAGTTCGGTGCGTGAGCCATGAATTTCTACACAAAGGCATGGACGGAGGCCCCTAACACGGTGAAGGCCCCCCTGAGAGATCTCTGGCTCCTTCAGGCTCTGGAAAAATATGAAGACATGGAGGTGGCGAATGCAGCCAAGTCGAAATTCGCCAACCACCTGTGGTACTTGTCCGAGGTGGCCCTGGCTCTTTTCGACGACGATGTTCTTCCGGAAATGAAGAAGGTGATGACTGCTGCGATGTTGGAGGAGCTAACAGAGGAGGACGACCTGCCCAACAGAGCGTCAGTCCTAGTGTGTTCTTCCCTGTCATTAGAGACATTCTTGATGGGGAGAGCTCACCAGTTCTTCGACCGACTCCAATTGCGACGTGGATTTCTGGAACAGGATGTGTCAACATGGCTGGACAGCAAGCAATTCCAAGCAGCAGCCGAGGTGGTCCAGAATCTGTCAGTGACCAACAACCATGCCGAGTGCGCCGTGGCCTTGGCACATGAATACAACAGTCGCCACACAAAGAAGGAGGACTAGCTGAAGTACATTGCTCCAGGGTGTTGCAGAACACCGGAAGAAATTTCCGGACGCTCGGAAGGCCACTCTGCGAACCTGGCGACAATGAGTGGCGCCAGCACCCATTAGACCCCCGCCCCTGAGCAGCTAATACCCTTAAATGGGGGGGACCCGGGGGCTGGAATACCCTATAAACTTCAACCTACATGAGCACAGGGTAAATATTATCATTTCTCAAAGAAATTTCAACCACAGTATTGTTATGGGTAACCTCACAGATTGAAGCCTTGGGAGCTGAATAATTCCAGCTTTCGATTTTTGAAGACCACCCTAATATATATATATATATATATATATATATATATATATATATATATATATATATATATATATATATATATATATATATATATGTACATACACCCTTTTAACACAGGAAAGGGGCCAAGACTCTTGTATTTCCTCTTCTATTTCTGTTCTTCAGCCAAGTTCATATATTCCTCTAGAAGCACAAAATATCACTAGCGAAGTACAATAATTTAAGTCAGATTATAAATTTTTCAAAATATATTCTTAGAGTTTGCTTTTCCCTATATATATTTCCTGTCCTTGTATATACTCTGTCCCTCTTTCAGCCAAGTATATACAGTATATTACACTAGGAGAAATTACGGATATATCTATACTGTATATAAGGGAAGAAAATATTGAAAACATAGTATACACAACTATATGTGCTTCGAGTTTCCTTCACCCATTATATATTTCCTTACTTTGTATTTACTCTCCTCTTTCCCTCCCTCCTTCAACAAATAAAGTCAGATTATATATTATTCACTATTATGTTACTTGGGAGTGTTCGTTTCCCTTTATAAATTGCCTTGCATTTGTTTTTCTCTTTCCCTCCTTCCGCCAAGTTCAGATATTTCCCTAGGAGCTTTCTTCAACACTAACTATGTATATAATATATATTTTATTTTATTAATTTTGTTTCTTACCCCCTTTACATATTTCTGACCATGTATAAACTTTTGTCTTTCCCTCCTTCAGCTAAATTCATATATTCTTCCAGGAGCACTTTTCATCAACACTAACTACATGTTCCTTTAGTTTCCATCTCCCTATATATATATGTTTCCTTTCATTGTATATACTCTTCTCTTTCCCTCCTTCAGCCAAGTTCATATATTCAAGACCAATTCTATATTATTAACTATACGTTCCTTGAGTTTGCATCTCCCTCTGTATATTTATTTTTCTCGTATTTACTCTTCTCTTTCCCTCCTCCAGTCAAGTACATATATTCCTCCAGGAGCATTCTTCAACTCTAACTATAAATTGCTTGGTGTGTCTTCCCCCTTTACATATTTCTGACATTCTAGTTTATGTTTTTCTTCCATGCTTCAACCAAGTACAACCATTTTAGTCAAATTATTTATTACTAACTATAAGTTCCTATGAGTTTTGTTATCCCTTTACTTGTATTTACTCCCATCTTTCTATTTCCCTCCCTTGTATTATATCTTCTCTTCCCCCTCCTTCCACCAAGTTCATCCTATATTCCCCTAGGAACGCTCTTCATCAACCTAATGGACGGGGATGGGTTGAACACAGGTAGGTCTTGCACACCTACAGTGAGGGAGACAAAAGGCATAACTGCCTGCAACGAGTGCCTCCCCCATAGTTGAAAGAGTGACAGGGCCAAAATCAAGGGACATTCGAGCTAAAATGCCTGGACACATGGAGTTTGAAACAATGTAAGTCATAGGAGGAGGGAAAGACTGATTCTGGGAGAAAGTTCCAGAGCTCAGCTGTTGAATAGAAGACAGACAGAGTAACGTTTCACTCTTGGGTTGGAGACTTGCACAGAGTAGGAGTGGGATTGTGTTGCAAGACGGGTACCATGTAACCTACGTAGAGGTGGTGGTATAAAATGGGATAGTTCTGAGGAGCACTGCTTATTGTAGCGATGGAATAGCGAGAGAGATGCAATATTGCGGCGAAGAGAGAGATTGCAGAGAATTGGTGAGTGGACGGGAATTAATGATACGAAAGGCCTTCCTTTCTACTTTGTCTAGGAGTGCGGTGTGAGAGGATCCTCCCCACCCATGTGAACAATACTCAATACTCTCTCTCTCCCCACCTTGTTACAACCCGAGCTTGCATGCTAGTTATTTAGGTTGTTCCCACATTGTTATTTCCCCCTCTTCTGCCTCTCCCCTTTTTCTTGATATATATCTACACACGTTTTCTTTATTTCATCACCCACCCCCTTCTCTCACACACACAAACACACACAATCTCTCTCTATCTCTCTCTCTCCTGTCGAGATTGGCTCGATTCGGACAACTTTCTTTACCTATCGTATGAGTGGAGACTGGAGGAGGTAAATCTGTGCTGGGGAGGAGGGGCTCTTACTGGACTATCCGAATAACTGTTTCAGATAAATTAAATATATATATATATATATATATATATATATATACATATATATATATATATATATATATATATATATATATACGGTGTATCAAACATTGCTTTTATTTACTAACATATGGCAGTAATATCTGCACACCACTTGAGGATCATAATTTGCTTCATCCAAGATTCCTTCAGTCTTTCTTATGGTGAAAGAAAATACAAAAATATTTTGTATTAACCCTCTCCGACATATGACGTGATTTTGAGCATATTGAGGATACTTTAAAGCGTTTGTTGCCATCAGGGGTATTTAGAAACCTTTAGTTTAGTTACTTCAACCTCTGCAGTTGTCTTTGAATTAGCTGTGGGCAGAAAACTAATTTTGGAGAGGTAATTATAAGAGTGAGAGAACTCTATTTATTATTGCTCATCTGGCAACCTCTGTGTCATTAATGCGTGAAAGGGTTAACAGAAAATAATTTTAGTTGTAAATGGTTTATACAGGGAACACAACTTACATTGTTCACCACGAAAACTAATTTGCTTATAATTCAACATTCCTGGGTCTAAACTATGAGAGTAGTAGTAGTAGTAAAGGGGGATGGGTGGGTGAGAGTAAGGGGGATGGGTGGGTGAGAGTAAGGGGGATGGGTGGGTGAGAGTAAGGGGGATGGGTGGGTGAAAGTAAGGGGGATGGGTTGGTGAGAGTAAGGGGGATGGGTGGGTGAAAGTAAGGGGGATGGGTGGGTGAGAGTAAGGGGGATGGGAGGGTGAAAGTAAGGGGGATGGGTGGGTGAAAGTAAGGGGGATGGGTGGGTGAGAGTAAGGGGGATGGGTGGGTGAGAGTAAGGGGGATGGGTGGGTGAGAGTAAGGGGGATGGGTGGGTGAAAGGGGAGATCAATGCCAGTGTTTGGATTATAGCACATACTTCGACTACACTGAATATTTTAGTACATATCCTGTAAATCATTAATGCTTAATTATTTTGTATTTAATAATTATAGAATTAAGTTAACTTGTTTTTTAATCGGTACTTAACACTTGAAGTCTCTAAGCGTTATTCTAATACATCCTGTATATATATATATATATATATATATTCTGTATAGAATGTCCCAAAATAGACGTGCCTAACTCCAGAATATGATAATGTGGATGATTCTACAGTATATATGACCAGTTAAGGAGGTATTGGTTGTTTTATATAGTGTCCTCCCCCGCGACTCTGTAATGAACTCCTCCATGTCAATCGTTTTTCATTAGGTCCAATGTGAGTCAGAATGCCTTTCTATTCATTGTGCAACGTACAAGATTACACGATCTTGTTCATAATATGGTACAATTAACACAGGTGAGTGTGGGATAGGCCTTTTAACAGCTGACCAGACTTATCGGGGTATTCATGGCAAAAGGCCATTTTCACCAGGTAATATCTCTGTAACTGTCGAGATTCGGAATTGTATTTATAGAACATGTAATGCTAAACATATATTTTAACACATTCATGAAGTTTGCCACACCTAGTTTGGGAAACCCTGTATATATATATTGTATCGCACAACTACAGGTGAGCTTCTAATGTTTTTACTGTCAGCCGGGACTCGAACCACAGATTATCAGGACAAGATTCCATGCTTCAACAACTACACTACACCGTGGTGTAGTTGATTAATGTATGGACCGGGCCGGTTGAGAGTAAAAACATATATAGATAAAGACATTTAAGCAAGAACCACTCGTAATGGAATTGTAAAATACAAATTACGCGTTTGCTAACTGGAAATGTTAGGTAGTATTCGGGTTTACTTCCGTGGTAGCACTTATAATGTATAACCGAACTTTCTAAATGCACTGAAATGATTGGTTGGTAGAAAACCTGGCACCGCAGCAACATGGTCATATGGCGCCGGATAAGCTAAAATGATATGCGGAAAAACTATAAACTCAAAGTTCACTTATTGAAACTATGTATTGCTGTTGGGGAGTGGACCATAGTGTACAAAGGAGTACAAAGGAAAACAAGAAACATCAGATATATTGATCCTCTCGAGGCTGCTTGTAGCTAAACTACCTAACCCATGTGAGAAAAAGATAACGGTAGCTCAACAAAAGTGATGCTATTCGTTTGTAAACGCAGTTAATCGTGGAATAAGATCGAAATATTTATCTAGGCGTATTTTGAAAGTTCCAACAGTACTGCATTTAATGATATGACTGGGTAGTCCATTCCAGAGGATTACTACTCGGTTGAAAAAATAAATGCTTTGCCTCAATGGAGTTATAATGCTTTCCGATTATCTTGCGATCATTATCTCTAGTGTAATTCGAATGATAGATTGTGAAATATTTGTTGACATTAATATTGTCAATACCTTTAATAATATTAAACACTTAAATTAGGTCCCCTCTTAGCCTGCGCTTTGTTTAACTGAAAAGATTTAACTCTTTTAGACACTCTTCATATGAATTTTTTCTCAGTCTAAGGATATTTTGTTCACTCTCCGCTCTATTCTCTCCAGTTTATCTATTCCTTTTGTATAATATAGACACCAACATGGTACACAGTATTCCAGATGGGGGCGAGCCAAAGAATTGTGTAAAGTGAGAATGACATTTTCAGATTTTCAAACGATCTTCCAATGAAGCCAATCATTTATTAACTACTTCAGTACATTGTTGGCTGGGTTTTAAAGTACATGGAATTGTTACTCCTAAATCAGTTTCTTTATCAGTATTTTTAAGTTGACTACCATTCATTGAGTAGTTTGAATTTTCATTTATTAAAATCGTTGTTTACGCCCAGTAAGCTAATTCTCAATCCATCGAAGTACATATCCTATGCCATGACCTTTTAATTTTATCATGAGACGCTTGTGGGGGACTTTATTGAATGTTTTTTAGAAATCAAGGTAGACAATGTCGACGGCTTTACTTTCGTCATACATGTTGAAGATGTCGTGAAAAAGGAGATTTGCAAGGCATGAACTCTTGTTTCGAGCAATTTACAAATTTGATTGAAGTCAAACTTATATATTGGAAGGTAGTTGCAACATAGTGATTTGTTTCATTTTTTGAAAATAGAAGTTACATTAGCTAATTTCCATTCATTGGGTACAATGCCACTTCGCATTGTATTGTTAAAAAATAGTGTTAATGGTTTTGATATCTCGTCTCTAAATCTTTTAAAACTGGAAGAAATAGTATCAGGTACAGAGGATTTATTAGACTTTAGTTTGTTTATGCTGTTTACTAGATCTACTCCATGAATACGATATCACTTAAAAAAATCATTATTGTTTATTATAGATGGCGTGGCATGAGGAATTGAATTCAGATCTTCTTCGGTAAAGATTGATGCAAGAACGAGGCTATTACTCATTATACTTCATCATCGACCAGATCTCCATTTTCATTAGTAATTGGTCCAATATGAGATGTCATCACCTTTCTACTTGTAATATATCCATAGAGTTCTTTTGGATTTGACTTACTTAAGCTTGCAATATGGGATTCCAAGTTTTTCTTACTTTTTTAACCCACTGTGTACCAGCGCCGTAGCATATGCGTCGACAATGTATGTAACGCTAAACCCCAAAGCCGCATAGGGTGCGTTGGCACTGTCGACCTTATTTACTCTTGTCCTATGGTAGCTAGAGGGTTCAAATTTATAAGGGATATACCCTATGATGTTGTTGAACAGTGGCAATACTTGGCAACACCCAAGTCCAGCCACGGTGGGAAGTGGGGAGAGGGACGCGCAGGAGGAGGGGCGAAGACAGTTGTCCCGTTGACTAAGCGAGTGTCTGACCTACCTCGTCGCCTCGCGATGTTGGAACAAAGGGAAGAGAGTGTGTATCGCTCCCCCACTGCTCCCCATGACATAGTTGACTTCCCACCAAGTGGGGTAGAGGAGGAGGAGGATGACCCAGACCCCATGGCATTCCTCAAAATTCCGCCAGGCCATCGTAGGGGTCAGAAGGGACGAGCTGAGGATGAGAGGTGGCATGTTGCTACACAACAACAAGTGCGGCATGGTTCTACCCCACGCCTGCTTTCACCACCACCTCACACATTCACCACAAAAAATACAATGTCCAAACCCATATTTCTAAGTCAAAAGTGCCTAAAACAATGTGTAAAACTCACATTCTAACTATAAAACATACGATAAAGTATAAAATCAATAAAAGAGTGTTTGAGAGAGGCGGAAAATAAAAGTGAGAGTGGTGCCTGACAAGCGTCAGTCAGCTGGCCGTGTGTACGTGCGTGCGTCTTGGGCCAAGATAGCCGCCCATCGCCATGGTAACCAGGACTCACGCAGGCCTTGCCACTCGTCGGCATTTATAAAACTTGAATCTATGCACTTATCACACTGTAACTTCACTTACAATGACATTATGTGATACATGTTGCTAATATATGAATTATGAAGGCAAACATGATGCTCGGGTGGTGTAAATAACCGTCACTCGAAAATTGGAGGCATCGTATATCAGCCATGCTGCCTCATCTAGCTGTGGTGTGCTGGTGCGGGAGGTTTGAAGAGGCGCCCTGCACCAGCTGATGGCTGAGACCCTCCCCCCCTTAGGACTCCCAAATAACAGAGGTGAGTGGGCTTTTTTTGTTTTTTTGACTTCATTTCTCAGCTATTCAAGCTGTTTTAGGGGAAAAACAAATAATTGGCTGATCCTTGAGTGTACATATATTATAAATTAGCTGGTGCCCTGTGGGTTAATCAGTTTTTTGGCATTCCGTCGGAGGGTAAGATAGCTTAACCTGTCTGATTCATTCTTTGTTCTACTAAAAGTATTGTGAGCAGTTTTTTTGGCATGTAGAAAGTTGTTTAATTTTGGTGTTCCATCATTTAGGCTTATTCTTTCGAGTTGGGGTGTCGGTTTTTCATAGGGATGCAAGAAGTAATGGCATTATTATATATTTGTGAGAAGGAGTTCCATATCTCATTAGCATCACTGATGTGGCTTATGAAGTTCCAATCTGTTTTGGTAAAAAAGTCCGTAGTTTATTGAAATTGGCTTTCTTGAAATTGGGTACCTTTTCATTACTTTCATTTGATTTATTGCTTAGTAATTTGATTTTGAATGTGATCTAGCGATGATCACTTGTAGCCTACTAAATTCATCTCCTACTCTCTTGGTTTACTAGGTCGTCTTTAGTCGCAAAGATTAGATCAACAATGTTGTTGCCCCGTGTTGGATATTGAACAAATTGAAGTAATGAGATTTCTAGTAGATTAGAGTACAGGTCCGATCCTGTGTTAGATGTTAGAGATTCACCCCACTGAGCTACTGGTAAGTTGAAGTCTCCAAAATGTATGGCATCTTCGTTATCACTAATTTCAGCAATTTGGTCATAGACTTTTCTGTCAATGTTTAGTGATTGTCCAGGGGGCGATATATTAGATATTAGTCCAAGGGTTATCGTTTCTTGAAGCTTATTTTTCAAATAAACATAAATGATGTCAATGTTATCTATAGATGGTTTCGTTACTGGCACGGGATGAAGTTCTTTCCTGGCGTACAGCAAAACGCCTCCCCCAATTTTTGTTTATCCAACTACATTCAAACATTGTTTATCCAGGAATATTGTATTCAGCTAAAATTTAATAGTCTCTATGTTCAATGTTTAGCCATGATACGGTGATACCTATTATATTTACATTTTCTGTAAAAAACTATTTCTTCAGTCTGAAAATTTGTTACGCAAACTTTGAGCATTTACAAAAATTACATTAATATCCTGGAGAGTGTTGTTGCAGTTGATTTGTGAATTTGCTTGATTTCTGGAGTATATTATGTTGTTGGATGTGGGTGGATTTCCGTTTACATCTCTGGCTGTCCTCGGTCCTCGCTGTCCTAGATCCGCATCCCAGGCTGTCCTCAGTTGACTAAGGATCGTGTCCAAAAATCCTTTATGGCATAATTTAGCAGGCGGCCGAGTCGCGCTGCTCCCGCCTGGTTCAGATGGACTCCATCTTCTGAGAATAATTATCTTCATGGAAGAATGAGTTCCAGGTGCTGACAAAACCGATGTTCTCTTCCCTGCAGATAATCACAAGGCGATGTTATATTCTGATGGCTATGTTAAAGAACCGGTTCTCTACACCGATCCTGTGGACAATCCCTGATACGATGATTCCTTGCGACTTTTCTTTGTACGATTTGATCAGTTTGCGGTATTTCTGCATAAGGTCCTCCGATCGAGTCCGCTGTACGTTATTAGATCCAAAGACGTACATTGTGGTTGAGGGTGCCAGCTTGGAGACTTCTTCGACTGTGGCAATGACATCGTCCACCCCACCTCCTGGGATGCAGAACACTTCCTGGTCGTGGGTGCCCTGGCGTATTACTCTGTTAGTTGGCCATGGAACATCGAGTTGCCTACTAGCCGAATTTCTTCTGTTTCCTCTTCATCGTTTGATTCCGATAGAATCTGAAAGCGGTTGTGTCACTCGGTAATTGGGATGATTTTCCTAGTCTTGTTCCGAACATTGTTCCTCATGACACAAAAGTTGTCCTGAAGGAAAGCCGAGTTGTTATTTGGTTCTTCCACAACCGGTGGTTCCACTGAGGTCGGTGCTGCATGCGTCGGGCTGCTGGAAGTTGGTGTCGAAGTGCTGATTTGGCAGTTGTTGACACTCTTACGTTTAGTGCTAAGAATTCTTGGAGAGATTCAATCTTCATGGTGAGGGTGTTGATCTTGTTGTGTGCTTCCTCCATTTTTGCTGACAATTTTTCATAAAACTTGCAATTTCTTCAGAGCTGGCAGAATTGGCAGATTTGAAGGTCAGCAGCGGCGAACATGGTAGCACCAAACCTACTGGCACAGCTTGTACAGGTGCGAGACATGGTGACGATTACTTACTTCAAAGCACTTCACTCAATTTAAAACACTTCACTCATTTTAAAACACTTCACTCACTTTAAAAACACGTCACTCACTTCAGGTCGCTTCACTAACAAAAATAGGTCACCAGGGGTGATAGCTTAACCGTAAACAAAAAATTTGAAATATTCAGAAATAGGCTACCAGGGATGATAACCTAATCGAAAAAAACAAAAAATGAAATACGCAGAAATCGGCCACCAAGCCTAGCCGAAAACAAATATTTTGGAATACACAGAAATAGGCCACCAGCGGTGATAGCCTAACCGATTTTTTATTTTTTTTAAATACACAGATACGCCACCAAGGGTGATAGCCTAATCCAAAGTATACATTTTTAAACACGCAGAAATAGGCTACCAGGGGTGATAGCCAAGTCAACAAAAAAAAATTAATATGTAGAAATAGGCCAATAGGGGTGGTAGCCTAATAAAATAAAAAATTTAAATATGCAGAAATAATTAAAGACACAAACATAAATAACAGAATATGTAACTAAATATACAATTCACCAAATAGAGAATATATATAAAAACAAAAGTATAACTGCACACAAGGGGTTAATACACTGTATGTATCAACAGATGCGCTGGTGTCGCTGTAGGCTAGTCAAGCAGGATTTTTTTTTTTTTATTAACAAAGTTTATCAGTTAAAAGTTACTACAAAATCATGCAAGCAACAACTAAAATTACTGATATTAACCCACAGAACCCCAGCGACGACAACGTGTCGTCGGCAATGTATGAAACGCTAAACCCAGCGACGACAACGTGTCGTCAATGTTAATTACTCCGGTCCTATGGCACCTAGAGGGCTCAGATTTGTATGGGAACTGTGTAAGTATCCTACGCAACCAAGCCGATGGTTTAAAACTCTCAAAGTCCAACTGCTTGCGAGTGAGCGTGCAAAAACATGGTTTTTGGGGGTTATTGCCTTTAATGTTTTACTCTTGTAAAATTGACTTTCGGAGGCTCCGTAGGACCCCTTTTTGACCTTTTTGATCGTTTTTTGTGTTTTTTTTTCTTCAAATCCTGCCGGTCCCTGGTGGTACATTTATTTATAACTAGCTGGGGCTCAGTGGGTTAAGACACCAGTCCTTGTTATTAGATGTGGAGGAGTTAGGGCTGCGTAAACTATACTGTATGTATGGGTGTCTTAAACTGCTAAAGGGAGAGGTATTGGAGTGAGTAGTCAAAATAGGTTTTCACACATTTATTATATTTACGGTGAATAGAGATATAGGGCATAAGAGTCCCAACATGACATAACAAAAATATCAGGTAGTTTATTTACCTGGGGTTCACCTTAAGGAGGCTACCCGTAGCAAGGTCAAATGGTAGCAATTAGGTATTCACTTTATTATATATACCTGTACAAATCAGAACTAGGGCAATAATATATACAGAACATATACATAATTGGACAAAGAAGATATATGTTAAATAATAAAGAATGATGCTCGTGTGTGGTTAGAATGAACGGAGGCTTCTAGCGTACTGAAGGTTTGACTTAGAATTTCGACTAATCGAATGCAAGCTACGTTAAGACAAGGCCTGGTAGACAGACCACGGATAATCTCAGCAGTGAGGCTGACCGAGATAATAAAGTACTTTATGTCCAAGAACGAATAGCTTTGGCAGTGAGACTGACCGAGGAACCAGGAGATATTGAAAACTCCTTATTTTCTACCACACTGAGACTTTGGGCTTTGGAGCACCTAGGGAGGTCATGGACACTCAGCTCAGGAGGAAGGGTGAGATACGTTTCCTAACCTGGTCTGAGTACATGTTCACTCCTTAGATCTTCCTTGGCCTGGGTTGGCTACATGGGAAAAGGGCGCCCTTGGCCCTCCCTAGCATTGACATAGGCCCTTGTCGTTCCGGTGATGGGTGGAGGGCGGATAACAACGGTAGGGTCTTCATTTTTTTTTTCCGTATCCCTTCCCACGTCCACTCTACAGATGATGCTCTTTCCTGATTGGCAGGATTGACCTGGCCGTCGCCAATCCTGGGTCAGCTGGTGGTGGTGACGTCACTCCTGTAGATATGGGGCCGTGTGACCGCCAGCTGGTACTCCAAGAAGTAGTTCCTGCTCGGTGTTGGTGGGGGGTTGGTACACCTTTCTTCAGGGGGACTTTTTTATATTTACCCGTTCTGCTTGAGAGAGAACGGCTGAAGGACGGGCTTCGTTATTATGTGGCCCCAATGGTCGACGATGCCTCTGGTGATTCTGGTGCTGTACCGGGTTGGATTTGTGTTGAGCCTGTCGTCGGTGCCCCTGGCTGTAGTATGTGTTTGGTTCTGGTGTGGAGGTCGGCTGGGGGTTGCCCTGGTATATCCCGAAGTCTGCGGTTGACTGGTTACCGTGGGCGGCTTCATTTTCCCTCTGTATAACAGATATATATATAGCTACAGCAGAATACTGAATACAATAACTATTAGAGTTAAAATATATATTACAAAATAAGGTATGTTTACAGTGGTTTGCGTCATATGCTGCTTCACAAGCAAAGGTTTGTCAGTTAGAAATACAGCACAGTATCATGCAAGGCAACAAGGTTTAACAAGTACGAACTACAGCAAAGACTACAACTATTACATTAAGGGCTAGAGTTAGTATATGAACACAAAAGAAGTTAGTTCTTTACACCTTAGGTGGCGCTAGAGTAAAGTTAGATTGAGTCGAAAGTGAGACATCACAAATCTGAAAATAGTGATTCACGCATTCGAAAGATGGCAGCACCATCGCAAAGGAAAATGGGAGGGTCCCTATTAATTTGTAATAATCCCTACCTTGTACTAATAACGCTATGAATAATAAATTATACGCTATCCAGAGACTCTGTAAACATGACAGAGTTCAATAGACATAAGTAGAGGCTACTGTAAATGCCAGATCTTCGTGAAATTGTCGTCATTATGAGGAGGTTCACAGTCAACTCTCATCTACCCCCCCCCCCCGACATTGTTGTTGTGGGAGTGAGGAGTTGCCAACGTCAAACAGGCTGGGACAAAATATCCCTAGATGTTATGAGTATAACCTAAATACGTATTTCATGTATATGTCCAGTTTTAGTGAAACTTTACATATTAACATCTACATAAGATGTAACTAATATATATATATATATATATATATATTATATATTATATATATATATTCAAAAAGACATTTTCATTCTTGTTGTGTTGCTTTGAATTAGACAGCTTGCATCATATATTAGTATTTTTTATATTGTATAATAATTATGTATAACTAATTTTTTCCTCTTGCTTTTATATGTCTAATATATTATCAATAATGTACAAGTGTTTTTACCCACATTAATTCACTCTTAACACCTTACGAGCGGCCTATGCGGTTTATTTATATGTACCGCCCAGCGGGGTGTTTTTAGCCAAACTAGGGCTGTTTACGTGATCATTTTCATGCCTAAATAAGACCCAGAACGTAAAACAAGTACCTATCCCTGAAAGGGCATAAACAGAGCTTTCGAATGACACCATAACGATCCTTTTATGATGGCTAGTTTTCTTGCAATAACCGTGCAACGCGAGTGCAAAAAGCATGTAATTCGGTACTTTCCCCATATAATTCAGTATGTAGCGAGTGAGAGAGGGAGGAGGGAGCTGAGATTCGTGTCAGTAGGTTCGCCGCGGTGGTCTGGAGCAGTCATACGCTCGCTAGTCTCCTGCCACCACTTGTCTCTCTCTCTCAGCAACATTACGTGCTGAAATTGCCACTCGACCTATGTCGAGCGCCGCCACATAGTCCAGCTTTATTTAACTCGACTTATGTGGTGAGCCGCTAATTAAGGGTTAAAGACGTTCCCTCTTTTATTCTAACGCCCCATCATTATGCGGACTTTACTTAACTGAGGTAACACTGCAGACAAGCCAGGTGCGCAGATATCAAGGAGTATTTAATAAAAAATATCCACTGAGGCCTTTTGCTTATTATATTATGCCCCATGATAGTGTTGCTCCCCTAGTTCGTGCGATGAAATAACCAGTTTCTCCTCTTTCCTTCTATTCTCTTTGGTCCAAACAAAGAACACTTTTGACAACTAACCTTTATCAATCAAGAATACAGCAAAATATCGTGCAAGGCAAATGCTGGGCGATTTAGCAAGCAAGTGTCTGTGTGTGTGTGAGTAATAATAATAATAATAGGTAAAGGAGTAATTCCGTCCGCCAATCAGGGGACAGGATTCGCTCAGGTAAAAAGGCAAGCTTTATCCTTTGCAACGTGTCAAGAGAGGAACCTGCCACACCCTCGCTCTCAGCCTAAAGGAGCTTCCTGTGACGCAGCGATTTAAGCAAGCTGTGTATCCTTCCTCATCTCACCAGTAACTTCGCTCCCAACCTTCACTCCCGTCAGCCACTAAAGAACATCTCAAGCAAGCTTCCAGGGGAATTTAGAGGATAGAATGGAGGAGGAGAGGAAGGGGAGACAGATTCAAAGCGTGCTGGTTAGCCAAACTCTTCCCGGGCATGCGGCTCGACCAATCACAGAGCGCCCAGCCGTGAGGGGGGTATATAAGGAGGTGGGCGGGACACCAGGAGTCACTGACCCCTGGGCGCGTGAGGGAAACACAACTAGCCGCGCTTAGCAAAGGCAACCCAGAGCCTCACCTTGGCACTCTTGGGGAAACAACTAAGTCTGTTCCAGGTTCCAGCAACCTTGCACCACCACACCCAAGACAACCCAGAAGATTATACCTCCACCCACCAGATACACCTCAAATATCCTGATGCCTGCAAACACATCGCTGGCCTACATACCTTAAGCCAAGCGGTTCAAGATGTTCACCGAGTGGTAGATGGAATGGAGAGAATGGAGATGATATACTGGCCAGCTCTGAAGTGGTGAAGCCAACCAGAAGATACAACCAAATATTTTATTAAAGGACCCTTATGGGCCCGAACAGACTTATTAAAGAAAGATAAATGCGAAGACTACCAGGGGTGTTCCAGCTATAAACTATGATGTGTTCTTATAGAACAACCAACGACATTTTGACGATACAAATGATGCAATAAAGAGATGAAGTGTGTTGTGAGATATAGTTGTCTTTGTTAGTAAAGGCGACCAGCCTAATAGTCAGCAATAGTATAGGATCTTATTGGAGTTTAAGTAAGATAGAGAATCAAAAACATTAAGTGAAAGTTATCAGGGATGATATAGCATAAATTGGGAAATAACTGATTATATGCAGATAACCAGGGTTAACAGGATTACCCTAAGAAACTTAGAGAGAGTAACTAAGTAGCTTGGCGGGGTTTTGTATTTGACGAATAGGATAGAGCTAGCTAAAGAAATAGTTAGGAAAGAGCATCAGCCCATACCCATGAAATACTCTTTTTGTTATAAGGAAAAAATCTGTATTAACCGTCCTGGTGGTGTAATGATTAAGGTGGCAAAAATATGTGTGTGATAACCCGGGTTCGAATCCCGGTGGATCATATATACTTTAATTAATTTCATTGGGGGTGTGGTGGTGAGATTAATAAAAATAATATTAATTAGATATTCATCTCGTCGACAGCATGCTTCCGATTGCACGTAAATATCTAGCCAACTAATTTTAGCGAAATATCAGATTGAATCGTGTTGATTACGAACACGGTGTAATAATCCTTATGGGGTATATGGGTCGTTTTTCTGGTCCTCCTTCTTCCTTATGCTTAACCCCATTAGTTTTCAGATCTTAAGACGTTCGGCCCATTAGTTTGGCAATTTTAAGACTTTTCGCCTCATTTCTTTGTCAATATTGATATGTTTCGTGTCATTTAGGTGTCAATTATTTCCTGGCAAGCCATTGTGAGCCTGAAATTTAAGATGAATCGGCCTTCAGCTGGGAGTTTTTTCTATCAAAAAATGTACACATTTATCTTGAAGGATGGTCTAGGGGGTGTTTTGTTAAGCTTGATGAAGGTCTAGGGATGAAACTAAAGACATATACATAAAACAAATGTGTATAAATGAACAAATAAATACGCCCATCCCCCCTTAACAGTTTGGGTATGTATCAGTGTTCATGTGTAGTTGTTATTGTTGCTGTTACTGTGCAGGGACTTATCTCAATTTGGTCATTTATAAACATATACCTTAAAGAAGAGGGAATATTTACATCTTTGTAGATAAGACTACTCGAAACTTCTTCCTTCTAAAGGGTGAATAAAGCTATGAATACATGTCTCATAATATTTGTGTGATATTGAAAAGAGGTTTTGCAGGCATATTGATATGACCTCATAATACGTTGTGCCCTGAAAGCTACTTTTAATTTCATGGAAATTATCTTGTTGATTTGTCAAGAGACTATCCCACAGATCATAATATTTCAGGAAATTGAGTATATATATATATATTATATATATATATATATATATATATATAGATATATATATATAAATTATATATATATCTCTATATATATATATATATATATATATATATATAATTATATATACCGGTATATATATATATTTTTTTCTCCCTATGTAGATGAGGGAGACAAAAGGCAGAACTGCCTGTAACGAGTGCCTCACCCAGATTTGAAAGAGTGACAGGGCCAAAATCAAGGGACATTCGACCTAAAATGCCTGGACACACGGAGTTTGAAGCAATCTAAGTCGTAGGAAGAGGAAAAACTGATTCTGGGAGAGTAGTTCCAGAGCTCAGCTGTTGAATAGAAGAAAGTCTGAGAGTAACGTTTCACTCTTGGGTTGGAGAGTTGTACAGAGTAGGGTGGAATTGTGTTGCAAAATGGGTACTACGTACCCTACGTAGAGGAGGTATACACTGGGAAATCTCCAAGGAACACTGATTGAATAAGTATTATTATTTAGTTTTAGCCTTGTGTAAAGTAATGCAGTTTATCATAACTTCACACAATGATGACTTATAATTATTTGATTACTTTTGTTGTTAATGAGAGCACAGGCTGCCTGAGATAATTAAGTATTCTTGCGACGCCTGGAGCCCTTCTTAGCCACGCGGGGGGCCCCTAGCTCGACTCCGCAGCCCGCGGGTGCGGGCGTTACTTCACTCAGCTTCAGTCCCACCTCTTGCGCTTTCAGCATCACTGTTTGGTGTTGGTTAGGCTTGCTTCGTGGTTTCCCTCGAATACCGCATTTTTCTTTGTGTTCGATATATTGATTGGAGCATAGCAGGGGCTGGAGTCATATTGAGCATATTTTTTTTGTTTTAACATCTTAGTTTAATATTGATCACTGCATTCATGCTTCTTTGGCAATCTTAGTGTATAAGCTTCTACACTGGTCTCTTATTTCTGTTTCATTATTCTGCTGCATTGTTATACCATTATTATATGTGCATATTATTAATGGTTGATATCACTGGGGGATTGGGTGGCTGGACTGTTTATCTCTGTTTTTGTCAGGCCTTTGAGCACAAAGGTTGCTGGGTGTGTGCTATGGGAGGCTAAGCCTTTTTCCACCACACAGCATCCTTTGACTCTGGTCTTATCCAACCCTTTATGGGTGGCAACCAGCATCTAACTTCCCAGGATATCAACCCTTGGGCCTTGTGTAGTTTTAGCACAATACATCTGGTGCAGTCAGGGACTAGGGGTAGAGCCTGTCACTAGGTGAGGTTGTCCCCATTGTACTCGGGTGTATTGAGCTTACCCCATATGATGTAAGCGTTATGTCATTAAAGTTGTTTATCCCTTACAACACCACCGCCGTGCTGTGCTGAAGAGAGCCACTCGGTGTATTATTAGGACATAGGCTAGGGATAATAGGCTTGGCACAGAGGTTTATTCTACTGGACTTTCCATGGGTTTTGCTTTGTATTGTTCTCAAGCTTAAGCGATTGGGCATGATATAGAATGTTCTGGGAGTCTAGTGGTATAGTTAGGTAATGTTGGTGCAGTATAGAATAACCCTTGGAAGTTATCTTGCATACTACACGCACTATGGACTAGATTCGGGGACAATACATATTTTTGTGTCTCCTTGTTACTGCTTTAATAGAGCAAAGAGGAAGATAACTATTTTTTCCTAGAGTACCTGCGTGTCTTGGTGTTTGAGTCAGATATTAAGAGCGTGTCTGTTGCAGGGTTGGTTTAGTGCGGTGGGCAGTGTTGGGTGCAGGTCTACAGCATTGGTGTCTTTTTGCTACTGAATTGTCTTTTTGCCAGTGCTGTGGGCTAGTCTATTTGAGCATCTGTTTCTCCCCAGCCTCCCCTCGTAACGATATAATAATATATATTCTGACATACGGAGCTCTGTATGTTAATTTAAGAGTTAGAATTAGAGTTGAAGGAGCCAAACTACCCAAACGGTGAAGCAGACTAGCGAACGAGCGAGTGGGTAAACCAGCTCGCCCGCATACCTGCAAACAAGCCTTCACACCTGCGTGCGTCATAGGGGACCCTGCAAACTACCTCGATGACCGATGCTATGACGTATGATCGACGCCAGGAGCTGTGATTGGACCATGCACCTGCTATGCAACTCGAGGAGCTGTGATTGGAGCGGGCACCAACTGATTCGTCCTGATTCGTTCCTACACCATCATTGTTTGGTATATAAGACCCGAGTTGTGGGCATTCAAATCAGTCTCATTTGGAGTTGGGGAAGGTGAACTTGCAGCTGGAGGAAGACGGGGTGAAGTATTATAATGGGATTGTGACTGTCAGTCAGATTATATAAAAGTGTGTTCGGTGTAAACACTTACGTTATGTTGGATAGTGAGATATGTGATTGGGAATTAACTGTGAACGCTACTATATGTGTTTAACTATTTGCTTGCGAATTAACGTTAACGCTACTATTATGTGTTTAACTATTTGATTGCGAATTGACGTTAACGCTACTATTATGTGCTTAACTATTTGATTGGGAATTAACGTTAACGCTATTATTATGTACTTAACTATTTAGTTGACTAACTTGTGGACTAAAGCAACTCTTTAAGTAATTGGGTTATGATGAAAGTAATACTATTGTTTTATATTAACACCTTAAGAGCGGCCAATGCGTATTTATATGTACCAGCGGGGTGTTTTAGCCAAAATAGGGCTGTTTACGTGATCATTTTCATGCCTAAATAAGACCCAGAACGTAAAACAAGTATCTATCCCTGAAAGGGCATAAACAGAGCTTTCGAATGACACCATAACGATCTTTTTATGATGGCTAGTTTTCTTGCAATAACCGTGCAACGCGAGTGCAAAAAGCATGTAATTGGCCACTTTCCCGATACAATTCCTTATATAGCGAGTGAGAGAGGGAGGAGGGAGCTGGGATTCGTGTCAGTTTGTTCGCCGCGGTGGTCTGGAGCAGTCATACGCTCGCTACTCTCCTGCCACCACTTGTCTCTCTCTCTCAGCCACATTACGTGCTGAAATTGCCACTCGACCTATGTCGAGCGCCGCCACATACTCCAGCGTGTATTTAACTCGGACTTATGTTGCTCGCCGCTAATTAAGGGTTAATACTTACGAGTTCTTTCATTTTCTTTGAATTAAGCTTACATTGCTTAACGGTGCTTAGTACGGTGATGCTATTGTCTCATATTAGTAATATCGCCTTAGACTAACATGGCTGTGTTAATATTACTTATAGTGATTTCCTAAGCTGAAGAAAATTCTTTAGCTTCAAATATTATTTGCTTTTCATATTATTTGAGTGAGACCTGAATCGAATCTATGAAGCGATCCTGTAACTTTATTTACTCAATAATCAAACCTCAATTACGTGGTTAAGAAATACATTAACTAATTATTAAAACCTTACGAGCGGCCTATGCGGTTTATTTATGTACCGCCAGCGGGTGTTTAGCCAAAATAGGGCTGTTTACGTGATCATTTTCATTCCTAAATAAGACCCAGAACGTAAAACATTATCCTGAAAGCATAAACAGAGCTTTCGAATGACACCATAACGATCTTTATGATGGATATTTTCTTGCAATAACGCACGCAAGTGCAAAAAGCAGGTAATTCGGTTTCAATAATTGAGTAGGAGCGAGTGAGAGAGGGAGGAGGGAGCTGAGATTGTGTCAGTAGGTTCGCCGCCGGTGGTCTGGAGCAGTCATACGTGTCTTATGCCACCACTTGTCTCTCTCTCTCAGCCACATTACGTGCTGAAATTGCCACTCGACCTATGTCGAGCGCCGCCACATAGTCCAGCTTTATTTAACTCGACTTATGTTGCTCGCCGCTAATTAAGGGTTAAATATATATCTAACTTTTTATGTGACTTTGATATAAATCCTGATGATAATAATAATATAATACTATTAACCCGTACAGCCCCAGCGACGCGCCTGACGCGTCGGCGATGTATGTAACGCACAGCCCCAGAGACGCGCCTGGCGCGTCACCCTAATTGCGCCGACCGTGACCTCAGGTGTAGCCACGCAAGAGGGCTCAGATTTGTATGGGAACTGTGTACGTATCCCACGCAACCGTGCCGATGGTTTGAAAACTCTCCAAGTCCACGTGCGTGCGCTAGCGCGCAAAACCTGTTTTTTTGGGATAATTGCCTTCAATTTTTACTCTTGTAAAATCCATTTTCGGGGCTCTGTAGGACCATTTTTTAAGCTTTATGAGCGGTTTTTCGTGGTTTTTCCTTCATTCCTAACCCATTCGCTATTGTTTCTGGAATAAAACAATTTTTTGAAAACCGGCCCGGGTTCTGGTGAACAAACATTACAAAACTAGCCGGGGCTCCACGGGTTAACGTAAGACAAGAACCAAGAATAATTACATTAAATATAAATAAAAGGACATATAAGAAAACTATCTATTCATTTCAAAAAGGGTAAGAGACAGAAATATTCTTACTTTAATATTTATTTTCAAGACTTTTTATAAATTAATAGGCCTTCTTTAGCTATAACTTATTCGGTTCATAACCATAGCCTACTAAGCTTCGGTTAAATAATAATTCTTTATAAATACTACATGACTTTAATTAGTTTCAGTATTTTTCATAATTAAAGAGTATCAGTCAATAAAGGATACTAAGTCCTAAGATCCAAAGGAAAGGAAGCAACAACAAGTATTTTATTAGATTTTACTTTTGTTTTGCCTTCAGCTGACTGATACCTTAATATATATCTCTGTGCTATCTAGATTCATCAAGTTAACCACTTGAGGATCAAGATACGTAACAGAAGAGTGGCGACGTTGCCAGGATTCGTTTCATACAGTTTCACTCAGTTTCATTAACGTTTCACTACTTAAAAATCAAATATTAATCATGCCTCAACTAATTAATGACTAAGATGCTCGAGTTTTCATTGAATCAGAACCCACAGCCCCTGATATTGACTGTCTGTCAAAATCGGAACTGAAAGTGCTTGCCTCACATCTCCAATTAACTGTCTCAAACATGTCTAAAGTAGAGGTGGCTCAGACCATAAAAACCCACCTGTTCCCTGTAGAAGGCGGGGAGGGTGACGGAGCAGTTGGTGGGATCCCGAGTAAACCTAGCCAACTTGATGAACAATTGCCACCTGGTTTGACCGGTGATCAAATATTAGAACTAGCCAGAATAAAAGCAAACACCGACTTAGAACTAGCCAGAATAAATACCGAAGAAGCCAGAATAAATGCCGAAGCAAAGACCGAACAAGCCAGACTAAATGCCAGTGCAACGACCGAACAATGTGAATATCAATATCGTACGGCTCAACTAAATGTCAATACAAATGCTCCCGAAATTGCTCCCCCTCTGGGATTGACTATGACTAGTGTCATTCCACCTTTCACTGAGGATAATGTGCAGGATTTTTTTTGTTTTGTTTGAGGAAGTTGCTGGAGGTATGAAGTGGACAAGAGATCAATGGCCTTTTATGTTACAAACTGTTTTGACAGGGCAGGCTCGAGCCACGTATTTGTCAGAAGTAGCAGAAGTTAGGCAGGATTATGACAATCTCAAAGAAGCTATCTTAAAAACCTATCAATTGCAGCCTGAGGCTTACAGGCAATCTTTCCGTAAAAACCAGAAGAAAGTAGAAGAAACCCATAAGGTATTTGCCAGGACCATGACTAAAACTTTCAATCATTGGGTCAAGAGTAAGAAAGTCACAAGCTATAACGATCTGAAGGAGTTGGTCCTGTTAGAAAATGTCCTATGGAAAATTGATTCTTCTGTATCCTATCATTTAAAGGGGAAGAAGGTAGATTGTCTTGCCGACGCTGCTGACATGGCTGACACATACGTGCTCAACAACAAATTTCGTGGAAAGAAGCCCTACGATAATTCTAGCTCTAATTTTAAGTATCCCAATCACAAATCTGACAGGCTCAGTCACAAGCCTATTACGTCTTCCCCAGCTAGCCAAAATAGAATTGTTCCCCCAACTAAAAATGCGACTCAGGGCAATGGTAACAGAGGTGGGCCCCAAACTAATAGTAATGCTCAAAGAGGGAACGTTCCCGTATCCCCTAAAGTATGTACTTTTTGTGGCTAGAGAGGCCACCTAGCTTATCAGTGCTGGGCCAAGGAGAGAACAGAGAGATCGGGGCAGACAGTTGCCGCCGTATCTCAAACTCCATATGTGCCTGTAATGCAGGACTCCCGACAGAAGGAGTACCTAGCACCAAATGTTCCCTTAATGCAGGACTCCCGACAGAAGGAGTACCCAGCACCAAAAATTCCTTTAATGCAGGACTCCCGACAGGAGTACCTAGCACCAAAAGTTCCTTTAATGCAAGACTCCCGACAGAAGGAGTACCTAGCAGCTAACGTAAATCATCTAGACAGGGGTGTAGTAGCATGTGTGGTGCAACCCACTAGGGTTAAGCCAATAATAATTTCACCATCAGTGCAGGACAGTTACCGTCCCTTTATTTCATCTGGCAACGTGAGATTAAATGGTTGTATGCATGAGGTAAAAATTCTGAGAGACACAGGTTCTACTAGCACCCTCATGGTGAATCCTTACACTGAGTGCCCACCTGGTGAACCAGTTGTAATGAGAGGTGCTGGAGGCCAGTTTTATGCATACTTTGTAAAAGGCGAAATTGAATGTGAGTTACTACAGGGTGAGGCCACCATAGCTTTGTGTAGGTCCCAAGATATCCCTGTGCCTGGGGTAACACTTCTTTTAGGGAATGATGTAGCAGGTGAGAAGGTCCGACCAGACCCCATTTTGTCACTTTCCCCTGTTAACGAGCCACTAACCGGTGAGCTCGAAAAGGAGATGCCAACAGTTTTTCCCTGTGTGTGCTGTCACACGTTCAATGTCTCACGTAGCAGTTCCCGCCGACAGAAATGTACCGAATGTAAGAGTTGATGAAAGGGATGATGAGAGTGTGAATGACGCTCCAACTGTGCCTGA